>OY728159.1:650706057-651038557 GCA_963277665.1 Viscum album | reverse complement strand
GAATATCGATGAAGGGGTTATTTTCCCATGTGCTTCAACATAGTATGATCCAGTCATCTTCGTCAAGAAGACATATGGTTCAATGAGCGTTTTCATGGATTATCGTGATCTCAACAAGATCAAATTAAAATAAATGTATCCTTTTCTTGGGATTGATGACTAGTTCTATCAGTAACATGGAGCACAATAATTTAAAATGGTTGATCTCAGATCAGTATATTACCAAGTTAAGGTGATGAAGGAAGATATCCCCAAAACTACATTTTTTTAAAGGAATGGGAACTATGAGTTCATAGTAACTCCATTCAGACTCAATGGCGATATAGAAATATTCATAGATCAATGAATATATTCATTTTAGATAACATCAAAAAAAACTATGGTAGTATTTATAGATGTTATTCTATCATACACAAAAACCAAGGAGGAACATGAGGAACATCTAGAACTTTGTTAAACACCATGAAAAAGGAGAACCTCTATGATATGTATGAAAAGTTCAGGTTATTGTTGAAATAACACTCATTCTTAGGTAATATCATCACATTAAATGCGATATCTATTGATCCATCAATGTCAAAATAAATTAAATGATGGATGAGACAAAAATCCATGATAAATATCTATAACTTCCTTGGGATAGCTTGATATTTTCTTCAATTTGTGAGTAATTCTTCATGATTGTCAAACTCTCTTACCAACATAATATGAAATGGATTCATATTTTCCTTGAATGATGATTGTGAATAAATATTCATGATGTTGAAAAAGTCACTAAATAGAATCACTATTTAGCGGCGGGTTTTTTGGGTTTAGCGGCGGTTTAAACCGACGCTACATTTTTTGGTGGTGGTTTACAGAAAACGCCGCCTAATAGGGAATCACCAATATATTAGCGGTGGTTATTTGAATTTAGCGACGGTTTCAAGAAAGCGTCGTAGCTGCCTCATTTCACAACGGTTTTCCTGAATCTAGCGGCGGTTTTACGGGCCCTGGATATCACTTTATTCGCGACGGTTATAACCGCTGCTAATAAACTCAAATTCCAGCGGCCGTAAAACCGCCGCTAAAGTCACGGGAACCGCCGCGGAATGAGGAAACCACGATGCTCCTATTTAGTGAAGGTTATAACCGCTGCTAAATGTAATATTTATTTTACGTTTAGCGGTGGTGTTTACTGTTTAGCGGCGGTTTAAACCACCGCCAATATACATTTCGCGGCAGTTAAAACCGCCGCGAAAAGCTGCCCAGAAAAAAAATTATTCTTTGCTTCTGCTGTGCCATTTCCCTAAAAACAAATAAGACCAGAAATATAAACCAATTGAGATTAACCTGAGAAACAACACCCAACATGGGGATCAATAAGAAGGAATCACATATCATATCGACCAACCAGGTCACTACACCTTTTGTTTAGGAGGACAAAGTCCTCAGCCTCACAAAAAAAATGTTTCAACATAGTCCCACATAACCTTCCATGAAAGTTAATTATCTATTTATGAAGGCCCAAAGGACTCCTTTATCATTAAAATCACACACTAGAAAATATATATGATCTGAATCCTACATGCCAAATATGATGCATGAGAGTCCTCTTTATTTCCCATAAAAACCAAATCCAATCCACTATACAACTCCTCTGATACATGGTTAAAAATCATTAAATCAATATTATTGAGGAAGGTCGCAATTTGAAAAAAGAACTACAACATAACATCACCCATGGAAGAACCATTCTAAATTGACCTCTAGTTCCTTGTGTCATGATATAGGCCGACACACCATAAATAACCAACTGGAAGAACTCTAAATTCATCCTTTGAACACCATGTCATATCAAGAAAGTACCACTCTATGAAGGAACTATACATAAAAATTCATTCTCTTATTTATTTTTTTAGAACCTTTGATCTCTTACAACTGAATTTAAATTATCCTCCAAACCTCTCGACTCTGTTCACCACTTGAGGGTTGTATTCAGCTACTAAGTTTTCATTTTATCACTAAACTGTTATCTTTTTTTAACATTAGTTTAACCTCATCATTTACTCCTCATTATATCTCCATGCTTGATATCACTTTTCTTTAACAAATCTAAATTTTAAGTTAATCTAGAAACCTCTTTCACATATAGCTTCATTTTATTACAGATTTTTAGTGAGTGAATTTACAACTTGGAAATTAGTTATAAATAAATCCTTTAAACCTAATGATCTAGAACTTAATATAAGAAACAAGAACATAAGTTAATAACTCTATTAGTATCCATCAAGATATCTTCTTCCATATCCTCAATTGGATACCAATTTATATGTTCTGATGTGACTTTTTATCACCATATTTTGATTTATAGCATTGAATAATTTATATAAGGCTTTTACACCACTTGAATTTCAAATCTAACTCTATACCACATCAACTCTTTCATTACTATTTATAAGTTCATATTTAACAAGAAATGACCTAATTTGTTCAACTCATCAACAATGGGCCTCACCAAAGTTTCCACAACACTATCCCCTTGATCACTATGAAATGACCCAATTTGTTCAACACATCAACAATGGGTTTAACTGCTAGTAATCCAAAATCTTGACTACCAATTCAAACACATACCTAAATGAAATGATTTATACCACAATCAAGAAATAAAGACATAAAAAAAACATCAAAAATCAAAAAAATGCATTAAAAGAAACATGAGAAATCAAGGAAATTTTAGGACATGAAAATGTGTGGTGGAAACTATGTGACAGAAATGTTTCATATACAAATCAACTGTTTCCATTTTTGTTCAACACATCTACAATACAACTACTCAATGTCCTATGATGCATCGTCACCCTCTCTACCTTCATTTCCACTATGTGTTGTCACCTGTAAGAAAATTATATTGAAAATTAAATACGGTTTCATATTTATATTAAAACGTAAAACCAATGAAAGTTAGAAAAACTAATTGATTTTGACTTTCTATGATTTACCTGGATACCACCACTCGATGCACTCCCACCAGGGGAATATCTACTCATCTGCTGACATATTTCAGTCAACTCTTTTTGCAATGCAGATATCTGATCCCCCTAATGTTGAACTTTGTTTCATACAGAAACAATCTCTTTCTTAGCATCTCCGGGTATGGGTTGACTAAAGTCAGGAGTAGATGCAACAGCTATCCCTAGTGGCCTGTTAAAAACCTCAGATGGAACGGGTCCCAAACCCATCCCGCACACTCTCCCAGGATGCTCCTTCCCAAGGACTTTAGCAATCGTGTCATCCTGGGAGACATAGTAAGAATACACAGGATTGGAATCCCATAGTTCTTTAATTTTGACCTATAAATCAAATATCAATATATATTAACATAGTAAAAACTGATAATAAGCTATTATGATAAAAAATTGACTTCATACCCCAACTTCTTTAGCAGGCTCATTAACAAAACATCCATCTGATTTCTTGTGAACATCCAACCACAGTTCAGTTCTGGATGCTTCATGGCCTAAACTCTGTGACTGCATTAATCAAATATAAATAAACAATTGAATATATTAAATAGATAATATTGTCTTATAAATATATAAACTAATTAAAATATTACCAATGTCATTCGAATTCTAGAAAATCTTTTTGATCCTCAGTGTGTAGGATGACTTGCTTCGCTTGGTTTGACGCATTCTATCTTGAGAGATCCTGAAGTAAATAAAATGCAATTTAATACTGATGTATTGAAAGTCATTTCCTTTTTATATACATGTATAAATGTAAAATATGGATAATATAATAATATATATATTTCAATACCATCCACTTCTGATCCCGATTCCTGTCAACAAACACTTTCCACTGCTCTTTCGGTACCCCACTGGGTAGCTTCTCATACATTTGTAGTGCGGTCAATGAAGCATCATTGACATCACACCACAATCTCCATTTAAAATCATTCCACTTCTTAACTAGATTTTTCAACGTCCACTTCTGTGCTATCACATCAGCAAGTGTAAAGTTGAAGAACATCTGTATACAGAAATTCATTTTGAATGTATTAGTAACATGACATTCAATTAAACCATAATGTAATAAATATACCTTGATTTGAGAAGCAAAAACTTTATTTTTCCAGATTAGAGGCATATTTCACCAATTGTCATATGAAATGGGAAGGGGAATGGGCTCTGTTTCCAGCTGGCCTAGAATCTAGCCAAGTAACCTCACGACATCATCCGTAGGGACCCCATAATAATCAAATGACACAACAATATTCTCGCCATTCAGATTCCAAACATCTGAAATTTTTATTTTTTTCTCCACGGTTGCATTTTTTTCATCTACAATGAGCAAAAAATTAGTATAAACAAAATGAAATAAATTTATTTAATTAAAATTTGTACCTATGACAGTGAGACTGCATTATGTCTAGGATGAACTGGAAGGGGAACATTGCTGCCCCACTGCTGAGGCTTCTGAAGGGGGAGTCTATGACTCAGCCTATACTGGGACATCCTCAGATGGTGTGAGAGATGGTGTAGGGGGAGATGGTGCAGGGGTGTCGACAGCTAGTGCCTCAGATGTCGTGGGGAGGGAGCCAGATGGAGGGTCATCTTTCACAGAACTGGATGAAATAATGTACTGCTTATTCCTTGGCATTCCTATCATTTAATCAAATAAAATTAAGTTCATAATATATATATCAAAAAAATTATGCAAAAAAAATTAAAAATGATAATTGATGGAGTACTAACAGACAAAATATATATAACAATGATAATGAATGACTGCAGAAATGAAACAAGTGGTTGATGAATAAATAAATAATTGTACATACAATCATTTTCCCCTTCAATCATGTTGGTTTCCTGCTCCATTGCTTAATCCACTTCATTCATCATTTCTAGGACAATATTTTCAATATCATGATGGAAAAATAATTCTGCTTCCTGTTGCTGATTAAATTCAATTTCAGAGGTCAAATTTTCGACTTCATCACCCATATCATACAAATCTCTTTGTATACCGTGAACAACTAAACTCCACCCTTCATCAGCAACATCATTCACATAATATACCATTTTTTCTTACGATGCTATGATATATGGATCATGAAGTACACAATCACCAACATCCATCAAGAGAGAGAAGTTCACATAAGTAAATTGCAAGGAATCTATTTTAACACCTCTGATAATATCGACCCATTTCCATTTGAATAAAACAACCAAAAAATGTATGTGGTAGTTTAATTCAATAACATCATGCAGCTTTCCGTAGTATTCCACTTCAGCAAATGTAAATATACCACTATTCTGTGTTCTTAAACCCACTTCTCAATCGACTGTACGAAATCTAAATCCATTCACATTATAAGCGTCGAAATTTCTAACTTCTTTTAGAGGACCTCTAGCAAGAAACTTCAAATCATATGAAACCTATACTCGAGTATCAGTATTCATGATCTGAAAACTGAAATATACTTTATTAGATTTAAAAAATGTATGTTTCAAACTAATATTCGTATTTATTTCAATATTTAGGAACTTACACGTCGTGCAAACCATTCTACAATCTCTTTATTAACAGCTTTCTTTATATCTTTCTCATTTCGTGTTCAGCCTCCCATTCATCTCTTTATTTGTATCCTCAACTCTTCAATTAATGGATCTAAAATTTCATTATTCAGCAGCACATATCTATGTTCCTGTAGTAATTCTAATTCAGTCAGTGTCACATTTGAGGTCCTCCCTACTGATCGTCCAATAGCAGGAAATATTTTGGATTTCTGATGTATTTGTGATTGAGTTGATGTGTTGTTAACACTTCCAACTCGATGAAATCTTTTCTCAATATCATCCAAGTACTGAGAACAAAAGGTAAGACACTCCTCATCTACATAGCCTTCAAAAATTGATCCTTCTGGTCTAGCTTTATTTCTCACGTATGATTTCAAATGCCCAAGATATCTGTGAAATAAAATAAACATAATTATGCATATAATTAAGTACAAAAAATTGTTTACATAACTGGAAAACATATAAATAAAGTACCTCTCAATTGGATACATCCATCGATAATGAATGGGGCCTCCTAATTTAGCTTCCTCAACCAAATGCAAAGTTAAATGCATCATTACAGTAAAAAAGGACGGAGGAAAGATCATCTACATTGCACAAAGGGTCAATACAAACCTCTCCTAGAGGTTGTCAAGGTGAAATGTATGTAGAGATTTATCACATAGTTTTTTGAAAAATGTGCAGAACTGGAGTACAACATCAGTAATTTTTTTGGTAATAATATACGCAATGCCAATGGTAGTAACTGTTGTAACAAAATATGTGAATCGTGGCTTTTCCATCCATGTAACTTATGATTTTTCAAGTCAACACACCTCAAGATGTTACTTGAATACCCATTAGATACCTTAACATTCTTTAACATTTTAAGGAATGTATCTTTATCCATATTTTTCATTGAAAAAATTGTCGGAGGATACTTTTCATTCTCATCTGGCCAGAGATCGCGTTTTATGTTCATTGCTTGTAAGTTTTTGCAAGCATTGCGATGATCCTTTGACGTTCCATACTCATTAAGCAATGTGAAAATCAAATTGTCACAAACAGTCTTCTCAATATGCATCACATCAAGATTATACCGCAACAAATTAAATTCCCAATACAAAAGTTTGAAAAATATACTTTTTTCTTCCATTGTTGCATTTCGGTTTCGCTTGATGATGAACTTCGGACACATTTTCCGCTATCATTAAAATGATGAACCTTCCCAAATTCTGTTTCAACATTTTCCAGCTATGTCAATATTTCCAAACCATTTAGCAACTGTGGAGGTGGTCTACGATCAGTGGAACCATTAAATTTTGATATGTTTAGCCGAAATCTATGAGATGCATCAAGAAATCTCCGATGACACAAGAAGCACAATTTTCTACTGTTAGGTAGCCATTTGGGCTCAAAATCATAGTTACAAATGGGACAAGCCAAACCCGTGTAAGTGCTCCAACCAGATAAATTCTCAAGCCCAGGGAAGTAACTAATGGTCCACATTAAAGCATCATGCATTTTGAACATTGTTTTAGAAGAAGCATCAAATTTCTCAACACCGTTTCTCCATAACTCTTGCAATTCGTCAATCAAAGGCTGCAAGTATACATTAATATCATTTCCAGGCATTTTTTTTCTAGGAATAATCATCAAAAGGATAAAAGATTTTTGTTGCATACACATCCACAGAGGCAGATTATAAGGGATCAAAACAACTGGACAAATGCTATAATTGGTACTCAAAGTCCCAAATGGGTTGAATCCATCCTCATCCAATCCCAATTGAACATTCCTAGGATCAACTGAGAAATCGAGATGTAATGAATCAAATTTCTTCCATGATTGGGAATCTCTTGGATGTCTCATTAACCCATCATTGTTATTATCTACAGAATGCCACTTCATGTGTTCGGCGGGTTTCGATGACATGAATAATATTTGCAATCGAGGCTTCAAAGGAAAGTAACACAAAACCTTTGCAGGTGTGCCCCTTTTCTTCTTCTCCATGAAATTATGTTTATTCAGACTTCCAACATCACCCTTTGCCTTCCATCTAGAAGAATAACATTTCTTGCAATTCTTTCTATTTGAATCCTCTCCCCAATAAAGCATACAACCATTGGGACACACATGTATTTTTGTATAATTCAGACCAAGCTTGCTAACAACTTTTTTCATATCATAAAAAGATTCTAAGATTTTTGTTTCAGGAAATGCATCACGAATCAATTCCAATATCATGGACATTTCCTTATTTGTAATTCCACATAGACATTTGATATGGTACAACTTCAACAGAAATGAAATCTTTGAATATTTCAAACACCCACTATACAACTCTTGATTTCCATCATCAACTAAATCATGAAATTCATTTTCCTCAGTGAAGTTTTCTCTTACATTTGGATCCACAGAATCAAGAGGAGGACCCAATGATATGTGACAATCTTGATCTTCTTGGGTTATAGTCTCAAAAACATCACTTTTCAGGTTGAAATTTGTAGCACCCTCTTCTGGTTGTTCTGATATGTTTTGATGCTGATAGTGGTGTATTGCAGTGCTGAATGCATCATTTATTAGGTTTTTCATTTCATTTTCCATTTTTGACGAACGTGGGACCTCATTCTACAGATTAACATCAGTGCTAAATCTTTCTATAACGCTAGATTCTCTATTCCAAATCCAGCACAAATATTGAGAAGGGAATTGCTTCAGTATTAAATGTTCATAAACCTCATATCTATTCAACCATGTTCTAAATTTACATTTAGGACATGGAAATTTTAGGCTCCCTTCAACGGATCGATTAGAAATTGTAAAATCTAAAAACTCATTCAAACCCTTAACATACTTAGGTGTGTTCCTCAGTAATGTGATCCAAATTTTATCCATGTATATCACAATGTTCCTACACAAAAAACAAGTAATTTCATAAAATAGAATTAAAACAATCAATAAATATATTCAAAAAAGTAATCATTAAAAAAATATAAATGAAAACTACCGAAAATCCAAAAATAATTTCAACAATCAAAGGTCCAAAAACCATACCTCCAAATAATTATAAAAAACGAGACATATTCTATAACTCCATCATCAAAAAAAAATAATGATGAACAAAATTTCCATAATAGAGAAAAATTCAAGGATATATCAAGAAATGGGTCTTATAATTTCTCAAAGTCCCTAAACTGGAAGCACAAAATGGATGAACTCTTTCTATAAGAATGGGCCTTTTCATCATGTTATGGTTCATCCTGCCTCTACTCCTTGAACATTGGATTCTCTTCATTCCCACTATTAATTTTTGGCATACGTGATAAAAATATGCAATGAACAACTATCGATTTCCAAGAATATTTTGCTTCCATTCACATGTCCCTAGTGACAACCTTCAAAATGGATGTTATGCCCAAAGAAAGTAGATCTGTACCAAGGTCTGGGTGAAGAACATCACCAAAGAAATGATCTTTCTCATAATTGATGACCCCTATATTTGGAGAATATATGCCAAACCTTGAAAGGTTATTGACATACTCCCATACTGATCTGTCACCAATAAAAAGTCTCATGTGCTCAGTCTATTTCCCTACATTCATTCCCTTATGAAATAACCATTAAAAAAATCAATCTTGATGAGATTCCAATTCATACATTCATGAAGTTAAGAAGGTACCCCAGACTCCCACAAGACTCTACTGAAACTATAAATCCAGTTCTAAAAAATTATCACCCACAAAGTATCATGTTCCATAAGATAATTGAGGATCACCTGAATTTGTTCCAACTACCTACCTGCTTCCACTGACCCTTGAAAAACACTTAATGAAGGAATATAGTAATTCAAGAATCCTATGATGGTGTCCGAGAGTGAAAATTATTTAACATCAACAAATCAACACGTATTCTAGGCCGGAATAAGAACTAAAGAATCCTTTTTGAAAATTATAGTGGACAACAATAACATTTAAATGGACTATATCAATTGAATACTCAAAATAAAGCCTAATTATTCTATATGAAAGTAAGAATAAAATACAAAAAAGTATAAATTAAACAAGGAACACACTAATGAAACCAAAATTACTTTTCGTTTTAAACCACCATTTTTTATAAGTAATTATGAAATACTACCTCCAATAAGTGTGAACCTCATTTGGATAATACAAATTGGAGAGGAGTTGAAACAGGATAATAGGGGGGTAAATTGTGATGTAAATGCTTTGGCTTTGTGGGATGGGTGTCTAGGAGAAAACCATGAATACATTTTTGAAACCTGAGAACATGTATATGAAACAGGATAATAGGGGGATAAAAGAGTGATCTCTAAAAATTTCCAAGACTAGACTCACATGATTCTCCTCGGTTTAATATTATACCAATATGTCATACTCAAATACCACTAAAATGAATCAGGATAATCATGGAATATAATGTTGTTCAACACTATAAAAATTATGGGATCATTTGTTAGACCAAAAGGCATAGAAATATACTTTTAATGTCCATACCTACTCTGGAAGAAAATCTCCAATATATTAAACTCTATTATTCATAGCTCGTGAAAACCAGAATGGTGATAAATATTTCAGAATCAGTTATTCACATTCAACTGATCAAACATATCCCCAGTCTAAGGAAATAGAAATTTGTTCTTTACTATGACTCGATTGATATTTTCGTAATCATTAAAAAGGTGAATGGTTCCATAATATTTATCCACAAAAAAAATCCATTTCCCAATATTAAAGGCTTGGTAGAATAAATTAACACCAATTTTATGTCTAACTTAATTTAATAAAAACCCTATAAAAATTATTTGGATAATTTATGTTCATTAAAATGATGAGTAATGGCTTTATTACATCATATCAAGGTGACTTTAGCCATATCAAACAATAGCACCATTATATTGTGATGATTCCACCATACTCATGTGTAATCTTTTCAATAAACCTAATAAAAATACAACAATCATATATAAATGAAAGTTAAACCAAATGGAACGAAGAAGATGAGAGATATCACATAGAATCTCTATACACAAAATTCCACATAGAAAATTCTAGATCAAGGGGAGTCGTAGGAGGGATGAGTATAAGGATGACGAGCCAAAATGGTCTCCCCCATTTTGTTTGTTTAACCAATAATCCAAGGGTATAACCCTGAAATTATGGTTATTCCCCTTCTTTTGAAAAAAATGAATTTATCACATTCATGATGTGACCATAATGGTAACATCATGACCATCCCCCATGTAGTGGGATCAACACCCCTGCTTATCTACATTATGATGAAATGCTTCCCTTATGGTGTGAAAATGTTTATAATGTTCACCCAAATAATTTTTAAAGTTCATGTCCATTACGTGACTACCCCCCATCGTAGTGCATCCATTTTATAGGATTCTTCCCTTTTTCAAAAAATCTACATACACATTGTACCATGAAGTTATTGGCCATGACATGTCATCATCTTGGTAGCTAGGACATTAAACTACCTAAACACGATTATAGAATTACTTAAGAATTTTTCTAAGACTTCCCTTGGTAAAATGGGTTATCCCCCTACCTAGATACCATCATGACATTACTTGAGTGTCACATTTTGACTAACACCATAGCTAAAATTCAGCAACAGGTTCACCCTAAACCTACTCCAACATCCACCCAAGAACATTATGCTCTTACTAGGCCTTAATAAATATCCAAAAACATCTCCTTGATATAAGATAACTCTTATAATTACAATATGAATCCCAATTCTCCAAAAAAACACTTCTCCAGAGTCGAAAATTAACATTTCCACTAAAAATTACCACACATAATGGTGTATATCATTACATAATGAATAAATCAATATCATTTTTACATCTATCTCCCTTTTCATGTATTAATAAAAATACCATGTTCCTTAAATATCTTCTTGGAACACCTTATTCCATATCCCCTATGGTGAATAATGAATGGAAAACAAAAATCAATGATTTAACACTACTTTAACACCTAACTTCAACATATTTTATCCATCCCCAAACTCCACCAATCCCATATTACATAATGGAAACTAATAAAACCAATGTAAAATAGATTTTATAAATTAATAAATGAGGGAAATAAATTTAGATAATATTGAGGATCACTAAATAAGACTCCTCTTATCCCACTATCTCAACAAGTAGTTAAATTAAAACATGGAAATTAATAACAGATATTGGGACACCCTTTCCCCCCCTGAGATCAATTCCATAAGTTATTTCTAAATAATTATAGAGTTAATAGATCATGATAAAAAAAATTCAAAATATATATAATAAACATAAATGAAAAATTATAGTTAACTTATTTTCTATGTTAATCCCCTACTGGGGAACTTATTACACAATGGGTATCCCAATATATTTACACACTCTATCCCACTTTCTTACTAGATAGGTCTAAATAACAAAGGAATAAATGTCAATGATATCAAATATTCATTCCCTAAAAATTAATTCTATGTGGCCTCCTTATTGATTATTTACTCGAATTTGTTAGAAAATATGTATGGGGAATAGTTGGCGTTCCCCTCAATACAAGAAGGTATTTCATGTGGGTTCATTCTTAATTTATGGCCATGATGAATTAAAACACCTCATACATTGAATATTAATCATGGAATATTTTAGATTCTTGAATTATGTGATAGCATTGCCTTGGTAATGTATTCTTATAGTGGATGATGAGGATACATCAAGGTACAATTTTAATATCAAGAATGGGATTAAGACTACATTGGTTGGTTGACATTGTTTTACAAAAAATTGTGATTTTTAACTGGGTTATTTATATATCTTGACATTACATATTGACACTATTTTAATGATGAAAAAAAGCTTCATATTATATCACTATGTAATTAGCAATTCCCATGAAATAGAACATCACAATGATGATTAAAATATGTCAAAAATGCATCTTGTGTTAGAGACTAAGGTATCATTAGAGTATTGACATATCCTATGTTTTACCATAAGATAGAATTGGTTATTTGAAACCCTGTTAAGGCATAATGTGATATATAAGAATTTCAAAACATAGGGTTTCGTATAGGTCACCAGGGAAGCAAGGTCGCTGGGGTCGCCGGGGTTGTGGGGGGTTGGGGTCACCGAGGTCGTGGGGTCGCTGGGGTCGTAGGGTCGCCGGGGTCGCGGGGTCATGAGGGTCATGGGGGGCCGGGGTCATGGGGGAAGCTGGGGGCCGGGGGAATCTGGGTGAAGAGGGTTGTGGTGGGGGGAAGGGTCGGGCTGTTAAAAGAAACAATGTTTCGCGGCGGTTTATTATAAACCGCCGCAAAACATCGGTTTTGTTGTAGTGAGTGGATTACACTACCCTTGTGCTGAAACTGCCGATAGGTGGATAACTTTTTATAATAATCATTGATTCCTCAAAGAAGGTATTAGGCTATGTGTTGATGTAAAATGAAAATTTTATTTCCGATGCTACAAGGTTGTTGAAAATTCATGATAAAAACTATCCCATGCATGATCTAGAGTTGGAAGATATGATCTTTGTGTTGAAAATATAGAGGAATTATTTATATGGGTGTAAGAGTGCGATATATACTTATCACAAGAGACTCAAATATATATTGTCTTATAAATAGCTTAATATGTGCTAGATAATATTGTTATATCTCAAAAATGATTATGATTTCTCAATACAGTACTATCCTGGTAATGAAAATAAGGTGGCAGATGCTCTGTGTATAAAAAAGCCATCAATTCTATGATTGATGGGAATTTAGAAGGATATAATCCTCTAAAATTTGAAAAGGATGGACATGGGAATCATAAATAAAATAATATCATCATTCATTTCACATATGGTTTCTCAACCATTACATTTGGAAAGGTGAAAGGATTCTCATAAAGATGATGAGGGAATACAGAAGAGAGTGGAAACTATCATGTTTGGATGATGTTGGGGAATGAAAACTTCTAGGTTCTAAAATGGTTGATGAAATGGTGGAGATGGTTAAAAATATTCAGTATCACATCAAGGATGATCAAAGTATATAGAAGTGCTATGATGAAAATCATTGACAATACCAAGTGTTTAAAGTGGGAGACAAGGTGTTCCTCCACATAACTATATGGAACAAAGTGATGAGATCTGGGAAGAATAGAAGGCTTAGTCAAAGGTATATCGACCCTTTTGAGGTCCCTGACTGCATGAAAGCAGTGACCTATCGAGTAGAACTCCCACAGAACCTATATCAAGTACATGATGCATTACATGTATGCCTTTTGATAAAGTACACACCAGACCCCTCACATGTACTCAATCAAAATTTGTTACCACTAGAGACTGATATTCTCTATGAAGATCAGAAAATTAAGGTCTTCGATTATAGATGAAAAGTTATATGAAATAAGAAAATTCTCCTCATTAAAGTGTTGTGGTGAAACCAGAAGTTTGATGCAAAAATGTGAACTGAATAAGGTTATGATACATAGTTATCCTCATCTATTTTAGTGAGAGAAAAGAAATTTTCAAGGGTAAATTTTCCAAAGGGGTTAATATTATGATGACCTGAACTGTTATGAATAGAATTACCATTTTTAATTTAATTAAATGTAGTATGGTCATAGAAAACACATGTGATTACTTTATTTTATTATATTCAATTTTTTTTAAAATGAGTATTAAGTATCATTACTGTTGACAAAATAGCCATTGAATAGTGACTATGTGACTAGTATAATTATAGGGTTTTAACAAATTCATTTGACACAGAAAAAGAAATTGATGGACGCAACCAGTTGGATAATACCCCACAAATCCCATTTATTGTAACTTTTGAGGGTGATAACAATTATTTTATTTTCATAAAACTAATCCCATGATGACATCCTAAAACTTAAGCATGACTGAAACTGTTTATGGGAGAAGTTCAAGATCATCAAGATGACGAACCAAACCATGTTCACCGAATGACCCCATGAAATCCCCAACTTGATGCACCACACTATTTGGGATTATTCTTGTGTATTAAATAGATATGTATCAATACCATAGAAATAATAACATTTAAATTATTTTTTATTAAATATTAAATATATTTTCATTCAATTATTGTTACATTGTTAAGGATTTTTGAAGTAAGAATTGCCATTTTGGATAATATTCAAATTCAGCTTATGAATTTATGAATAAATGGATTTTTGAAATAAATAATATTTTAATGGTATATTGTTAATAAAAAATATTTATCAAATATAAATGATCATAAAATTTTTATTATGTTAAATTTAATTTATATTAGTGTTCAAAAACTATTATTCTAAAAAAACCTCATATTAAAAAAATGCGGGTTTTTATTTTAAAATTACAAATTCACATATTTTAAAAAAATATAGAAAAAAGGATAATATTTTTGGAATCAGGATATCTAAATTATCCAATAGTTAATGTTTTATAATTTTATGAGATAGTCGTATTTTTGGGTTAAAAATAAATACAGATAAATTTACATTGTGTTTTATGACATCATAATGACTAGAAAAACGATGTAATAAGTAATATAAATAGAATTCACAACAAAATATATGTTTTTAATTTAAATTAATGTTGTTTTAATTAAATTTTATTTATTCTATATAGAAATTATGAATCCTCCAAGGCTTTTAATATATTTTTACATTTTAAATTCATTTCTTTAAAAGTGTGAATCCCATCCACATCAACAATGGTATTATTTCCACAAGTTATTCCATTGGAATTATAAAATAATTAAAAAAACTCACAATATTCAGAAAAAATTGGATTGTTTTTGGTTTTGTATAATTTATTGTGTAGAGTCCAAAACCTAAATAATATAGAACTCTCCCTCAATTTCCTATATAAACCTTCTAGATTACCTATTTATATTCCCTAAAAAGACCAAAGACCACATAAATAATTTCCCTACACTCTCTATAGTGCTATTAATATTCCAAAAAGTTTTCAAGATGCACCTATGAAGCCTTTGGAGCCACAAACTCAAATAAGGGAACCTCATCTTTCACTCTCCACTTTATCAAGAACTCCTTTTATGTGATGAATTTTCATTTTCATTTTTTTATAATGGGAAATGATATTAAATATTTAAGTCACTGTCCATTTGATTTATATATTATAATACCTTCCTTTCAGTCTAATTAGGCTTCCCATGATCAATTTTTTATACCTATTACCATGTTGAGATATCGTAATGATTCATTTCTTTAGTCACATTACATCATTACCATATGCCTTCTATTTAAAAATTTTAATTTTGGGATATGAAATTAAATGTCCCTATTAATTCCAATTTTATTTCCAAATAATAAGTGACCCATTTCTACCTCAAAAACCATTTTAAGGAATTTTTATGTGACACTGTTATGCTATCAAAATTTCCCAATGATTTTCCATTCTAAAATAATTGTGTAGTGAATACCATACTTTTATTTCTATCAAGAATATTCACCTTTATGGACATATACGTATTTATTTGGGAATTACATGACTTAATTCAACATTATTTTATCATGGAATAAATGATTATGTCAAATTAATACATGTTATATTATTTATGTGTCACATTTAAGCATGTGTATGAAATTATTACGATTGGTACTCCCAGATATCACTCCAATGCATTGATTAATGATTAGAATCATGATACATCATATTGGGACATGGGTGTAAGTGATTAATTTATTGTACTTTTTACTCAATGAAGTGTTTTCAGTTTATCCTTGACCTCTATTTATGAATTAGTGTTTTATATTTTCGCAACATTTCCCATGTTATGATTATCATGGTATAACATACCTTATTATTATGGTTCCTTTTATGCTCAATTGATATGTCTATTGTCTAAAATCTATTAAATTTTTCATGTTATTACTTTTTTATTACCATAATGGGATTTATAGATAACCCATTTATAATGTATTTCACAATGATATCTCAATCACTTTTTTGTTCATTGGAATGTTATCGTCATGTTAAAGAAGTGTTCAATAATGTTTTGTATCCCATGTTATAGGATGTTATGTAATGCACCTAATTCATAAATACACTATAAATATAAATATTTTTTGTTGTTTAAAGTTTAATTTTATATAATAACATAAGTATTAATTTATAAAAAAAGAGTAGGGTAAATGAATACTATATTCACTACACAATTGTGTGGGCATGGAAAATTGTGGTAAACTTTTTGCAGCACAACAATGTTAACTAAAAGTTAATAAAAATATTCAATGAGAGTGAAAGGAGTATGTAATTATTTTTAAATAAAAAGGGTAGTATTAGTGTCATGTATATCATTTCCCAACATTATAATTTTGTAAATATAGGGAATAAAGTAATGAATAAATCTGAATAAAGAAAATAATCCTTCTGAAATTTCGGCATGGTAATAGGTTTATATAATTGATCGTCTGAGACATAATTAGAGTGAATAGAATAATAAATAAATAATTCATCAAATGGATAGTAATGGGAATATATAATATCATATCCCATCATAAGAAAATGAGACATAAATGACATAACATAAACGGGGTTCTTCATAAATAAGTATAGTTTAAAATGAGGTCCTCATACATGAGTGTGTGACTCCAAAGGAATGAGATGGGATTATTGAAAGGTTGGTTGCATTAATGGATGACTTTTGGCAGTGGAGGGATGACAATTGATGTTAGCCATGAAGTTTTAGTGAAGAAAAATGGAATTTTGGGTGGGTTTATATAGTAAAGTGGATTTCATTATTATTAAGGTTTTGGACAGTACATAATAAAAGATAGAAAACCAAAAACTATTTGATGGTTTATTCAAAATGGGATTGGTTTAAAAAAATTTATAATTCATTGGGAGAAAATTATTAAAATACTACCATTGCTGATTTGGAGGTGAGTTACACACTAAAAGAAATGATTTTAAAATCTTAAAATATATTATAAGTAAGGGAGGATTTTTAATGACTTTAAAAAATAAATAAAATTAACTTAAATAAATTAATTTAAAGGTAAAACATATATTTGTTCGTAGATCCCATTTTTATTACTTATAACATCGTTTTTTGTTAGTGTGATTTCATAAAACCAAAAGTATATTTATACGTTATTTAATGTTTACCCGAAAATTCATCTATCTCATAAAATTATGAATATTTCACCATTGGATAAAATTTTAGTCCTGATAACAAAAATAATATTCATTTTATGTAAGTAATTTTCCATATTATTGAATTTTTACTTTTGAAATAAAAACCACCATTTATTAAAAATGACTGGGTTTTGACGATAATAGTTTTCAAATCGTAATAGAAATTACATTTGACATTATAAAAATTAAATGTTCATTTATATTTGATAAATATTATTTAATAAAAATATTAAAATAAATTATTATTTATTTCAAAAATCTATTAATTCATAAATTCAATAATTGAATTAGAATATTAACAAAAAATAAAATTTGTTATTTAAAAATCTATTTAAAAGTAATAACAATTCAATGAAAATATATTCAATATTTTATACAAAATAATGTAAATATATCAATTGATAGTGTCTTGATAGATATTTGTTTAATACACCAACACACCCACTAAGAATAAGGTGTGTGATTTTGGGGATTTCCTGGGGCCCTTTGACAAACATTGTTTGGGTCGTGATCTCGAGAAGCTTGATCTTCTCCCACAGATAGTTTCTCTCATGATTATGTTATTGGATATCATCATGGCATTAGTCTGGGGAAAAGAAAATAAATGTTATATCCCTTATAAACTCTGATAAATGGGAATCATAGGGTCAGATTATACTGGTTGAGGCCATCACATCCTTTGTATGTGTCAAATTGAGTGGTTAAAACCAAATATTTTTACTTGTAATGTGATCACTATTCAACAACTTTATTATCAACAGTAATGATACATAATGAAAACTAATTCCCAATTGCATATAATAAAAAACATAAAGATTATACATTTTCTATAACCATAATACCTTTAATTAAATTAAAATGGGGAATTTTATTTATAACAGTTTGGGTCATTACAATCTTCCCCCTTTAGAAAGCTCACCAAAGTAATTATAATTCCCCACACTAAAATAAATAACGATAACATTTCCTCATCACCTCCTCTATCTCCCATGTCACTTCATTAAACTTGTGGTTTCTCCACAAGACATTGATGAGGGGGATTTCATTATTTTATGTAACATCTTATCAATGATCTAAGATCTTGACCAGCTACTCTTAATAGGAAAGATCATTCTTTAATGGTACCACATATGGATTGAGTATATTTGAGGGGTATGGTACATACATTATGTGTAGGGATACATATAATACATCATGTACTTGAGATATTATTGACGAGTGTGTTAGTTGATAGTACACAACTCTGATGTGATTTAGGATATCGAAAGGGTCAATGTACCATGGAATAATCTTACACTTCCACCCACACCACATCACTTTATTTCATGGAGATATGTAGATAAATACCATTTCACCAACATCAAACTCTAGGTCTCTTCAATGATTATAATCATAGCTATTTTTTCAACTATAACCAGCCTTAATGTGAAAGTGAATTTTCTTAACATTCTCTATCATTTATTCAACCATTTTAGGACATAGAAGTTTTCATTCCCCAACATCATTACAACATTCCAATATTCTACACCTCTTCCCATAAAGGGATTCATAAGGATCCATTTGGATGCTCAAATGGAAACAATTGTTTCATGAGAATAAGATTAGTGGTAGTTAGAGGTCCCATACTCCTTTGAAGTCCTCAGTACATGTTCAAAACATAGACTCTAGTGTCTGAATAGTCTACTCAGATTGGGAACCAGTTTGAGGATGATAGGATGTATGGAAGTTCAGATTTCTGTTTAAAGCATACAAGAGAGATTTTGAAAACATGGAGTTTAATCCTTGGTCTTAATCAGTTACAATTTATATTTGGACTCTATGCATCCTTATAACTTCTATGATGTATATCCCATCCAATTGATCCAGTGAGAAATCCTCTTGAATCAAAGTGAAGTGATTTGTCATTACAATATGATCCACAAAACCTAGATAGCATTGTTTCCTTTTGATGGCTTTGGAAGTATGCTAATAAATTCCATGGGGGGGGGGGGGGGTATCCCACTTCCAGGTTAGTATGGGTAATAGTTTCATCATCCCCTGACACTTCTTCCTTTTATACTTCAACTGATGACATACCATTCAATTTTATGTATATTCAATGATTACCCTATTCATGTTGTCCTATCAATAGTTTTATCATAGATCTCGATAAATCATTATGTTTCCTAGGTGAATAGAGAATATATATCTATATTCATCACCGAATAGTTCATTATTTGAGTCAATATTTTAAGGAACACTTTTTCTTAACCCAAATCTCACAATTCCTTCTTCATTAACATTGAACTCCAAGGATCTAAATTTCCTTATAGTTTCCACTCTCATTTGAATTATCACATCATCTTTTTGAGCCTCCATTATCCCCTCATTAAAATATGTTTGAGAAATAATTTGTGAAAGGATTTTTTATATAACTTTCTTTATGATTCCCATGTCCATTATCTTAAATCAATGAGGATCAAATCCTTCTTAATTTTCATCAATGACAGAATTGATGGGTCATTTATAATTAGATAATTAGATACATTATTTGATTTACCAAGTTGTTAGTGGATTGTGAATTTGTAATCATTGATGATATTTGACCATCTTTGATGGTATATATTATATTATTTCTATGTGAATATATATTTGAGAATCTTTTGACAAGAATATGTTCCACTCTTCTCCACATAATGATAGAGCCATAATATTTTCAATGAAAATATCAGAGTTTCCAACTCTAGATCATTCATTGGATTGTTTTTCTCATTTAGTTTAAACTTATTTGAGGTGTAGGCAATGAATTTTCCATGTTTCATCAATACACAGCCTAATCCCTTCTTCAAGGCTTAACTGAATATTATATAAGGTTCTCCAATTGTTGGTTGTGTGAGCACATGGGAAGTGATAAACCTCCTTTTAAAATCTATTAAGTGTTCTTTAGATTCATCCTTCAATGAGAAATATAATATATAGAGAGTTATCTTGGTACGAGGGTCTAAAATGATCATAATTTTTTCATAATATCCAACTAACTAAATGAATCAATGGATATTTGAAACAAATTTTGGCCTCATCCATCCTTTAAATTATTTTTCCATTAAAATATCCAAAGATATCCCATTGATTGTGATGATATGCTCCATTATTGATAATTATTTCAACTGTAACTCCTACTTAATGTAATTATC
The DNA here is from genome assembly GCA_963277665.1 of Viscum album. Classification (NCBI taxonomy): domain Eukaryota; kingdom Viridiplantae; phylum Streptophyta; class Magnoliopsida; order Santalales; family Viscaceae; genus Viscum; species Viscum album. The sequence goes on along the minus strand of OY728159.1, from coordinate 651,017,653 downwards.
ATTGAGTTTCTCCTTTCATAGGGTCTTTACCAAAGTTCTCCATTGACCCTCATGCCCCTCCTTGGTTTTTTTTGTATATTAGAATATTATTTATAAAGACTACCAAAATTTTCTTGAGGTAATATATAATGGCTCCATTCATCATATACAAGTAAATTGGGGGAGAATTATTGATTCCAAATGGAATTCATGTGAACTCGTAGTTCCCATACATTGTACAAAGAGCAGTCAGGGGGATATCCTCCTTCTTCACCCTAACATGGTAATATCCCGACCATAGACTCACATTGGAGATATATTATTCTCCATGTTGCTGATAAAAAAAGTCATCAATCCATTAAAAAAGATACTTCTTCTTTATCGTGATCTTATTGAACTCACGATAATCAATGCAAAGGAACATTGAACCATCATTCTTCTTGATGAAGTGGATTGGTGCACTCTATAGTGAAGCACTTGGAAGTATAAACCATTTATACAAATTCTCTAGTAGTTTTTTATTTTTCTACACATATTCCCCAACAGACATATTATATGGTGTCTTGGATATTGTAAATTCCCAATGTATAAGCTATATTGAATACTCAACCTCTCAGGTAGAAGGAAGGCCACTAAATTTCACAGGAAACACATTAGCATATCCCATAAAAATATTCATGTATTCAAGGATGGTGCTTTCCTTAGACTCAATCATTTTAAAAAGATACATTTTATCATTGGTTAGTAATATACATGATTTATATGTTGGTTCTAAAGAATATTCATCATCCTCCATGCACTTATATAGAATCGAGTGTCGATTATCCATACGAAGAGGGATTTCCTTCTCATTGAAATTTTTTTTGGATTTATATAAGGAAAGACAATCCAAGACCATAATTGTGTCAAATTACACCAAAGGGAGTATGAAAAGATTCCCCATTATTTTTATCCCAAAATCATTTATTGAGGATGATTTATATATTTGGGTTGAAATAATTTTCCCATTTTCCATTTCCAATGACACCTCTAATTCCATTTGTTGTGGTGGTGTTTGGATAGTTCAATTAAACTTTTGTGATAAGACTGAATGTATGTAACCCAAATCAAAAATTATGTTTGATTTTTTTGAATGAATTACTAGTGTACTTGTGACCACTTAGTTGTCAAGATTCACCAAGTAGGTAGTGATGGAAATAGTTTTCCATTGCTACCTTGGATATTGTTAGTTGTCTTTGAGAACCCTTTTCATAGGAAATTGATTCACAGAGTTCCATCAATCCTTGGAGTTTTAGAAATGAATAATATATTGATGGTTTATTTGATATTTCTTTTCCCCCATATTAATAGTAGGTTTCTCTTATCATTAATTATTCTCTAGGTGTCCTTACTTCCCATACCTAAGGAATTTCATTATTCCCTTCAGAAAATTTCTAGGGTTCATCTTCACGCACCCTTGAAAAGTGGTATGCTTAAAATTTTTAGCACCAATAGATCTATTTATTTGTCCTACACAATTAAACTATACATTTCACATCTTATCACCATGATACCATTGAGATTATCTGATCTCCATTTCTACGATGAGGTCACATAAGACAATTTCTTTATATATATATAAAATTCACAGATCACCAGGGATTTTCATAGACTAGGCTTTTTCCTAACAAATAAGAGTTCAACCTTGTATTCAAGGTTAAAAAACAATTCAATATTCATATAATGAATGTACTATAATTTTTCATGACACACCCAAATAGAGTAGTCATATTTTTGATTCAGTGTAATGACATCCCTTTATCCTTTTAAGATAGAAAGTGTGAGGAAGATATTTATTGAAACAATTTCCCAAAATTCCTTCCACTACATTTCTTCAATATCTTCATTAGGATTTTTATTTTTTATTAGTGTCAACTACTAATCAGATTCTCCCTCTATATAGTAAAAATACACTAGAACTTTCTATTTTTTGGAACATTGAAGGATGATGAAGTTATTTTCAATGGAGTTGATTCATTGTTCTATGATTAAGTGATAAGATAATCCATTGAATGTAGAATGCCTTTGTCTCATAAATATATTAAATACAACTTGTTATCTATTTGGGGGTTTGGGATCTACTCTTGATCCATGTTTATATTCATAACATGAGTTATCTTGGAGGGTATCTTGACAAAGTGTTCAATTCCCACTTCCATTGAGTAGGGTATCTCATTGTGGCAGTCATCATGCTTCCCTTTACATAAGTTGTTATACCAATTTGTAATATCATTGACCATTGGATAGAATAAAAGTAAAATTAGGGATGAGTATCTTAAACAATTAAACACATAAAGGAAAATCCAATTACATTAAAAGGATAACTTATAAATTACATATATCTCAAAAAAATATGCATTTTTAGGTTTCTATCTATGTTATTCATGATATATTTCCTAACATATATTCTTATGGGAATTCATTTACACTAATAACGGTTCATAGATAGATTATGGATTTACCCAAGTAAATCCCTTAAGAGTATCAAACTAGGTGCACATCATGAATGGTTTCCATGTCACAGATTACATTGAGATAGGCCCCGAACATATTGTCACTGATTTTACTCCTAGGTACATCAGTTCCAGAACCACATACACTTATAATATCCATACATGGATGAATTTTCTAAAAAAAATATTTAAAATATAATAACCCAAATTTATGTATTTTTTCATATACTTAGTCTTATCCTGAAAGATTTCTCTATAGTTCTCTAATTCTAATAAAAAAAATAAACTCTTACTCAGATACCAACTATCACCACCCTTCTCTTTATTTAATATCAATATATGTATTATCACATAAAATAATAGTTAATACAACCCAAAATATTGAAAAATAAAATTTATTATGGAATTAGATACAAAACATAACATCTTGAACATGAGATACAACACCATTTTGAAAATCCTTCTTAATATGATTTATTGAAAAATTATTTAACACACACAAATTACTCATTAAAATATAAAACTAAATGGGATATGTTGTGGAAAAATATAATAAAGGGGTGAGATATAAAGCCCAGTAATGGAATAAAAAATTTATTCCATGAAAAGGATAATTCATACTAGACTATATGCATATCGATTAAGTAAAAAAGGAACATGAATAGAAAGGCATCATATAACATGATAATCATTTTATTGGAAATGTGGAAACAAATTATAACCATGCATCATAATCATAGAGCATGGATAAAAATCAATGACATTATTGTGGAAAAAAAGTACAAAAAGAAATTAGGTACACCCCTATCCGAACATAATGTATCTGGATACTAATAATTACCCAATGCATTGAAGCTCAATCTTGGTGCACACATTATAATCACTTCGTTCCCATGCTTAAGTGTGTCACAAAGATCATAAAAAATGAATTAATTCATCATAATAATTTATGAAATGATAAATAACTATTGAATAAATATATTTATTTCCCAAATCAATATGTATATGTTCAGAAATTTGAATATCCTTTTTAGAAAAAATGTGTATGGTATTTAATACATAATTGTTTTGGCATGGAAAATCGTAGTAAAATTTTGACCGCAAAACAATTTAACCAAAACATTAAAAAAATGGTTCAAGAGAGATAAAGGTGTATCTCAATATTTGGAAATAAAATGGGAAGTATTAGGGACATGTAAAAGGATATCCCAACATTAGAAATTTTTAAATATAAGGCATAATGTAATGGAGTAAAATAAATAGAGAACAAAATCCATACAAAATTTCATCATGGTAACAAATGTACATACATGACCCTGGGAGGATTAATGAGAGTGAAAGGAATATCACATAATTTGTACATAAAAATATCAAAATGATAATATGTAATATCATTTCCCATCATATGAAAATGAAAAATAAAATACATAACATAAATGGAGTTCTTGATAAAAGAGGGTAGAGGAAAATCCATTACATGAGTGTGTGACACCAAAGGTTTGGTACATGCTTATTGAAAGATTTGGGGCACCTCGGGTTGACTATAAGGATTATAGTATAGAGTTTGGATGATTATTATTGTTTTGGGATGTTAAATGGGAGTTTGGGTGGGTTTATATTGGAAAGGAGAGGGATTTCTTTATTATTTGGGTTTTTGACTCTACATAATAAAATATGTAAAACCACAAACAATACAATGGGTTTTTACCAGGGTGTATTATAAATGGGAGTGTTTTAAATTATTTTATATGAACAAAGGACGAAATTATAAAAATATATCTATTGGTTATGTGGAGGTTAGTCACACACTTAAGAAAATGATTTTAAAATCTTAAAATATATTATAAACCATGGAGGATTCAGAATGGGTTTGAAAAATAAATAATATAAACTTAAAATCAAATTATTATAAATTAAAAAAATATATTTTATTATGGATCCCGTTTTTATAACATATTAGATCATTTTGGGGTCATTTTGATGTCATAAAACACAAAGTATATACATACAATATTTACTTTTTATCGGAAAATTCAACTATCTCAGAAAATTATGAAAAATTTACCTTTGGATAATTTCAAAAACCTATGTCAAAAAATAATATTAAAATTTTCTCAATAATTTTATAAATATTTGAATTTTATCTTTGAAAATAAAAAACTATATTTATTGAAAAAGAAATATTTCTGACAATAATAGTTTTTGAAAACTAATATAAATACAATTAGACATCATAAAAATCATATATTAATTTATATTTGATAAATATTATCTAATAATAACATTAAATTTCAATATTATTTATTTCTAAAATCTATTAATTCAGACATTCATTAATTGATTTTGAATATTAAGTAAAAATAAAATCCGTGCTTTAAATTTCATTTACAAAGCAACAATAAAGTGGTGAAAATATATTCCATATTCGATACAAAATAAGTATATATAAATATTTATAGGGTCTTGATACATATTACTTTAATACATGAGCATACACCCTAAGAGTATGGTGTGTGTTGGTGGGGATTTGATGGGGACGTTTGGCGAACATGGTTTGGGTTGTGATCTCGATGATCATAAACTTATACCATAGACGGTTCAAATCATGCTTAAGTTATTGGATCCTCGCTTGGAATTGGTATTTGGAGAACCCAAAAATATTATCCCCCACAAATGCTGTGATAAATAGTCATCATTTTGTATTATCCTACTGGCTTAGGTTTTCACATCCTTTGTCTATGTCAAATTCATTAGTTTAAACCCTATATTTATACTAGAAATGTTTTCACTATTCAATGACATATTATCAATGGTAATGATACTTAATGGTCATAAAATCCAATTATATATAACAAAATAAATTAAGTGAATATGTTAATTATAACCATATAACATTTAATCAAATAAAAAAGTTGAATTTTATTCATAATATTTAGAGTTTTTAAAATATTCTCACCTTTAAAAATTTCACCCTCAAAATTTTATTTCCCCACACTAAAATATATGAGGGTAACTATGAAACACCACCTCATCTGGATCACAAGTTGTTTGTTTGAACTTTTCAGTTCTCCCCAACACATTGATGAGTGGCATTATCTTATTTCATTTTTCTTTTTCTCTATGATCTAAGATCATCACTACATTGACTTCGTAGGAATGATCATTATACAATGGTACAACCTCTGGTTTGAGTGCATGAGAGTAGTTAAGTATGTACTTTCTCAAGAGGGATACATGTAATAAATCATGTACTTGATATAATTCTTGTGGGGGTTCTAGTCGATAGACCACTTCTCCTATGTAATCAAGGATCTCAAATGGGATGATGTACCATGAACTAAACTTTTACATCTTCAAAAATCATAACAATTTATTCCATAGAGAAATACTAAGGAAAACATTTCTCCCACATAAATCTCTAGGTCTCAAAGACAATTGTTAGTAGAGGTGCCATGTCGACTCTAAGTATCTGTGATGTTCTTATAAAGGGTATTATCCTTATATATATTTTACTCAACCATTTAAGGGCATATAAGTTTTCATTCCCAAAATCCATCCTAACATGCTAGTGTTATGAACCTCTTCCCCTAAAGGGATTCATTGGAATCCATTTATAATCTACAGTGGAAACTGTTATTGTATGAGAACTCTAACAGGGGGAGAGTTTTTTCCCATAGTCCTTTTAAGAACATAGTACATGCTGACAACATGTATTCTAGTTTCTGAATAGTCCACTTATATTTTACTTCAATTTGAGGATGATAAGTTGTACTGAGGTTTAGAACAATGCTTAGATCATGGTGGATACTTTTTTAGAAAATGGAGGTGAATCTAGGGTCTCAATCAAATACAATTGATTGTTGTACTCCATGTAGTATTACTACATCTCTAATGTGTATCTAGGAATATTGATCCATGGATAAATCCTATCAAATAAAAATGATGTGTTCATACTTTATAACATGATCCACAACAACCCATATATCACCATTTCTTGTGGGTGTCTTCAGATTTATGGTGACAAATCCGACGTTGATTTGTTACCATTTCCATGTCGATATACGTAATGGTTTCCTCATACCCATAGAATTATTTCTTTTAGACTTCACACTCTAACATTATAGGAAATTATATGTATATTCAGTGATTTAATTATTCATGTTTTCCCACAAATAGTTTTCTTGGAGATCTATATATATCATTGTGTTTCCTTGTTGAATGGAGAAACTGAGCAATATACATCATCCAATAGTTCCTTCATTATGTCCGTATTTTATGGAACACATTGTCTTGACCCATATATCACAATTCCTTCTTCATTAACATTGAAATTTGAGGATTTCACATTCCTTATAATTTCCACTTCCTATTTAATTACCCTAATGACTTTTTGAGAATCCATTAACCCTTCAAAAATAGTCAGTTGAGCAATAATTTGTGAAAGGATTGGTGATTTTCCCTTATTTATGATTCCCATGTCTATCTTCTTCAAATCCAATAAGTCTAGATCCTTCTAAATTATCATCAATGATAGAATTAATGGGTACCTTCTACTAAGTGAATCCTATTCATTATTTGATTTACTAGGATTGTAGTGGATCGATCATCCATAAACCATAAGGAGCTCTAACCATACTTTATGAAACATATTAATTTCTTTTTTCTATGAATTTATATTTGAAACAAATGTGATAATATTATATCTCAGACATCCCCCCATAGAGATAATTCCTCTAAATATTCCATGAAAAGATAATAGCTTCCAAATCTATATCATGCATGGGATTGGTTTTCTCATAAATTTTCAACTACCTTGAAGCACATGTTCTAACCTTTTCATTATTCATTAAATCATATCCAAATACATTATTTTTTGAATCACTAAATGATATAAAAGGTTCCATAATTTTGGGTAGTGCGAGAACATGCACAATAATTTACCTCCTTTTCAACTCCATCAATCTTTTCTCACATTTATAATTCCAAGGAAACTTAACTCCCTTCTGAGTTAGCTTGGTAATAGGGTTTGAAAATAATAAGAAATTTCTCACAAATTGACGATAATATCTATTTATCCCATGTAATCTACGAATATCTATCAGGAATTTTGGCCCCAGACATCAATAAGTTTATTTTATCTTTGAAGGATATACACATATCCCATTTCATGTGATGATATTCCCCAATATGAGACTTACTCCAACCAGAACATAGACTTGTATTACATGGTATAATGCTTCTCCATTCTCAAGGTATTTAGAATAGTTCTAATATTCTCCTCATGGTTCTCCCTAGTTTTAGATTATATTAGAACATCATCTATAAATAATACCGTAATGTTTTTGAGGTAATATCTAAATACTCTATTCATGGAGTCCAAGAAATTTTATATTGAATTACTGAGTCTGAATAAAATTATTATGAACTCATAGTACCTATACCATGTAAGAAATGTAGTACTGGGGATACCCACCTTGACCCTAACTTGGTAATACCCTGACCACAGATCCAACTTGTGAAAGTATTATACTACACATAGTGGATTGAACAAGTCATCAATCCATGGAAAATGATACATGTTCTTCATAGTGATGTTGTTGATTTCATGATAATCAATTAAAAGGATCATTGACCCATCCTTCTTCTTGATGAATAAGAATAGTGAACCCCATAGTGAAGTACTTGTTTGTATAAACCCTTTATCTGGATTCTTATGTAGTTATTTTTTAGCTCCTCATGATCCACAACATTCATCCTACCCAAGGTCTTAGATATTGGAAACTCATCAGTTATAAGATTGATTGAAAAATCAACCTCTCTGCTAGGATGAATACGAAAATATTCCTTGGGAAACACGTCAACATTTTCCTCATAATAGGAATGCATTTGAGGATGGTTCCTTCCTTATTGTAACATGAAGAAGTTAATACATGCTAGGCAATAAGCATATCAATGAATCATAAAAGGAATATGAATTATAAGGCTTGATATACCATTATAATAATAATATTAGAAATGAGGTAACATATTACAACACTGCATCATAGACATAGGTCAAGTCTAAACAACCAATACTTCAAGGAGGAAAAATTCCAATACAAGAATTAGGTACACACCAGTCCCAACATAACGTCTCATGATACTAAACATTACCCAATGCATTAGAGTTATATCTAGGTGAACCACTCAAAATCATTTCATTTTAATTATTTTTTGTTTCACATTGATCTGACAACATGAATTCATTCATAATCAAAAATTATTTCATGATTAAGAAACGTGGAATACATATATGTAAGTTATAACACCACAAGATTTTATGGAACATTTTTTTGAATAAGTTAATTTTTCATTTATCTATTTCAATGAACTAAAGTTAAACATTCCATTCCCACAAAACTATTTTTTCTTACTATAAACATAACAACGACTTCACGTACAATACACGCAACAATGAGATTCTAAGAAACATCACCTTTTTTATTATTATTTAACTGAGATAATTAAAAACTTATCCATTAATTTTTTTTATTAATATTAATAATTAATTTTCAAATATAGTTTATAATTGTTTTATATAAATAATACATATCCATAATAAAAGATTTGATTTTTTGTAAAGTCATTTTGTGTTTAAAAATATTGTTTTCTCAAATGAACCTATTTTTATTTTCTTATGAAAAAGATAATAAAATAAATTTTAGACATATTTATAAATTTAATTTTATAAAATAAACATAATTTTTGAATTTATAATTGAAAAATTAACAAACAGTAAATTTTTTGGATTTTTCTATCAAATATTATTTTTGGGTAAATAGTGAAAATACCGTATTTTAATTCAAAACAACTTTATAATTTTATTTATTTATAAGAAAAAATTGTTTTTTAAATTATCTAATTATATAATTAGAGAATATTTTTAATAATGAATCCACGTGGGTCATTGGAACCAATTTCACATTGAAATCAAATATAAAAACAAATCAAACTTTTGATTATTTTTTTACTTTGAGAACCCGAATTGCTGACCCGACTATGGGATTAATTTTAAATTTATTTCCACCACTTATGTGATTAGAATTTGGTAAAATGGATTCCATATTTTTTTTATCATAATAATTTATAATATCTAATATTTTCATCTTTTTTTGACCAAAAAACTAATGAAAGTGATTAAAATTAATTACATCGATTAAGACTAAAATAAGGTTGATAATGTACTAAACATAAATATAAGACCCAAAACGACCTAGAAACATGTACAAAACCTATTTTATATCCATTATTGTTAAATTAAGCTTCAATTATTTAGTTTGTATGATTTTTTTACTTTTTAGTTAAAAACGTGGGTACATGAAACTTGTTTTTCCAAAATTCCATGTGTATCCTTTCACTTCCATATATAAAAAACACCTCTACCCACATACTCAAACCTATACAGCCCCTTTGCTCACCCAAAATATGCTCAAATAAGCTCCCAAATTCTCTACCTTCATCCTAGTATCCTTCCCTTGTGAATAATTACCCCCAAGGAATTATTTTGGTATAAACCAAAAAGAGTTACCTGATTAAGAGGTAATATATTCTATCAAGATCCTTTACATCATTTTCCATCCCCAAATCCACCATATTTATTCCATTATTGAATAAAAACACAAATATCACAAATATATTAGGATTTGTTTCTATGTTTTCATCCTACACTTATGTACACCTCCATCTAATGGATATCAAACATACAGTTTATATGTACGGTGAGCTACCGCCTCACCAAACAACGAATCTTCATTTATACTTTACTGACTCTCATGGGGGACATTATGAGGAAAAATAAATTTATATATGTAAATATTATTTATTTAATAATATTTTTTTATTTTTACAATACACATCTTTTTTAAATATCATTTGGTGTAATTATGATAATTTCATTTGAGGATGTGTGGACTACCACCCCCTCAAAGAGATGTGATTCATTCACAAACTATATGGAATGTATTAAGGACGGTATTATTGAAAATATGTGACATATATAAAATTATTATTCTATGACTATGATATTATAAACTAATAGACTTTTATGTCATTTTCTTTCATTCTTTCAATATGAAAATAAAATAGAACCATCATTCATGGGTACGTACGACTTACCATCTCCATGAACGATATATTATAGTTCATAATCCTATATTATATAGATTATTATAATAAAATTATAATAGATATAAAAGATATTTATATCATGTTATATACTCTGGAATCATGATAAATGTATAAGGACCAATGATATTACAAATTTTGACACATGAGAAGAAGAAAGAAAAAACTACCTAATGCGAAACCTTTACATAGGATTGTTAACATGTGGGTAATATAAGGTCATAATAAAACCATATATAGTATTATGATTAATAATTTTTTTAAATATGTATAATAATCTTATATTTATTATATAGTAATCTTATATGAGTATGAAAAGAGTGAAGACATAAGGTAAGGGAATTTCATCTATCTTTTTATTCCCATGAGATATATGTTATGTTCACCAAACATTGTATTTGTGTGGTATATATAATGAATATGATTTTATTTTATTCATATTATACATAAATTTATATGTATTAACATATCTATTTTATGAACTTTTTTTCAGCGGGTTTGTGTTTCAAAAGATACCAGAACGGTAATAATGTTTTGACTCAATTTTCCTTCTTTGAGACTCACATTTTATTATGCACCTAATTTATTTTTTCAATGCATATAGACTTCCCTTTTATAGGTTATATCATGAATATACTAATATTAATGATATTTTATTCTTAATTTAATTTACCTTTATTACATGGATATTATGATCCCATGTTACCAGCTTATAAGATTTTATTGAGACAATATCATCACTTTTCATGATTTCTTATGTTTATGATTCCTTTAATGAAATAGATTGATCCATATCTCAGGAATACTCTTGTGTTTCCTTATCATCTATTTATTCAAGATATCCTCAAGTGTTAGTACCACTTTTCCACACTTTTTTTTACTTAAATATAATGTTTTTTTGTTAAATATGACCATCTTTCGATCTCTTTATTCAAAATTATATTATGTTCAAAAAACATATTTTAGGAGATTTTTTAAAAAGAAAAATGAAGAAAATTTTCAAGGATAATGGATTTTAAAAAAATTGTATTGTTAAAAAATCTTAATTTGTAAATTTTTAGTGTTATTTTCAAAGAAATATTTTTTTCAAATGGTTTTATGTTATAAAAACAATTTTTATAATGAAAAAAGGATATTTTCCTCAAGAAAAGTTTTTAAAAGACATTAATAAATTACTTCCCTTATAAGATAACATACATTTGTGTTTCACATGACTTTATGGGGAAATTATTCATTGTTACCGTTCATATTATTTCCCTAAAAGGATTTTGTTTTGATGGAATGACTTTTATGAAACCTATTTTTCCTTCATGAGTTATATACTTTTGAAATCCGATTCATTTCATAGGATATGTTTATGATGAAATTTTTATAAAACCCATATCATTCCACAAGTTATAATATTATTAAATTTTTAGAATAACCATTTAATTTCATGGGTTATGATATGACTATTTATGATATTGTGGAAGAAGTATGAATGATTTCACTATGAAATGGGTGGGACTTATATTTACCTCAATTGCATTGGGTAGATATTGATATCTTCGGAGATATTCTAATATGGTCTTGGTAATGGTACTTGACATCTAATATGGATAAGGGAGTGAACCATGATTTCCACGATGGCATTAGGAGTGAACTCTCTCTACCAAGTGGTCCATTGGAGTGAACTGTGACTAATAAGATGGTATAGGGAGTGAACCCATTATATGAATATGGTCATGGAAGTTATGCCTTGTCTACTAAAGAAATCATACTATATGCCTATGTTTCTACCAAAATTCCATGTTTTATTCCTACGTTATACTTTCATGGATTATGCTTATATTTCATTATGATTTATGTCTTCTGAACTGAAAATATTTATTCCATGATTCCCACTACAATATTTGATAAGAAGGGTATGATATTCTATTTTCATGATCATGTTTTCACACCCTTATGATCATGTTTAGTCTTATATATCTCCCTTGACTACCATTATAGAGAATCTGAGCTCACCCCTTTTATATTTAATTTCCCCCAAGCTATGATGATTTGTATTATGTTTTAGGTGTATAAGAAGGGTTCTAGTCAAGAAGAACCTAGAGGTAGATTATATATCTCATTTATGTACCAGTGTCTACGTTTTAATTTTTTCAATGTCAACAGACCTATTATAATCGTTGTCCATCTATTTGTATAATGTTTAATTATTCTAAAAATGTTATGTAATTTCCATGTTTAAAAAGAGAGGTTCACTATAATCGGTATCAGTTAAATAGTTTAGTTAACCTTTAGATGTTAGGATAATCAAATTTTAGTGAGAAATCCAAGGACATTTCTAAGGATATCTTTAAGTATAAGGAAAAGTGTAGAAATATTGCTTGGAATTTTGTTAAAGGAAAGAGTGAGTGGTTTCTAGGAAATATATCCCTCTCTGGATACTGTATCTGTATGTACCTCCTATATAGATTTAACTAGGGATAAAAACTCTGAAAATATGTTTCGTTCCTGGCTCGTTTCGATCTGGTTCATGACAACGGGCCTTGCTGCACACCTATTTTAACACTCTCGGCAGATATTATTTGGGAATTCACAAAATCTTCATGAACCATTATGAAGGATTCAAATATAAATTAGTCACGATTAACCTAGGATAAACAAAATTTGTCATATATTAAAGAAGGATTCATAATTTAGACATCCTATAATTAATTTTTCATGTCTTATAGTTCTTTCTTTTGATTAATTCTTCTTATTATATGGTTTTCATTTTAATCAATTGTTGGAACCAAAAGGTCACATGATATTAGTGACTTTAATGAATAATAAAATGATTTTCCTCCTGAGAAACCAAATTCTATGGGATTCAGAATGAAAAACCTCATTGCTATGATCACATTTCATTCTCATGATATGAATCATGGAGGAATTATAAATGAGAAAAGGATGGAGCTAAATTTAGTTGATTTGTTCATGAGGCTACATCCACCTTTTTAGGTCTTATAATACACTTTTGGATTAATAATGGATCAGAACTACTGAAATGATATTATCCGTTATTTAGTGTTCAAAGCATTAGAATGTCATTCTGGTTGTTTATCTATTATAAGGTTAAGTAGATTAGAGGTGGAATCTAATGAAGAATATGATGCAACAATATGATATTGAATCTAGGGATTAGTAAGAGTTAAAAAAAATATTTTACAATATGTAATTTCCTTTAATTATTCATACCAATATGAAGAAAGATTCCCCTAAGTAGAAGAAAAGGGATGATGAATATGTTGGTACCTATAATGATAATTTCATGATACCTGTGATGTATGCTTAAGGAATTATCATCCAACCCAAAAATAAAGTTTATATGTTCTTTAGTTTGTTAGATCCAAGTCTCAGAAGGTTTTTCTCCAAAAGAGACATAAATAGCTATGAATAGATTTTGAATTTTATAATCATAGTTGAAATGGAGGATGGATTCAGATATCAATCTCATGGTTTTTAAAAGAAGTGGAATACAGAGTTTAAGGAAAAATCTAAAAACATTAAAGGAAAGAATACAACCATTCCATTGTTCTATATATGATGGAATAATAATAGAGGAAATTTCCTAAGGGTTATAATAAATTTTTATGTGTGGAAGGGAAGGCCATCAGGAATTTATTTTTGTAGTTATGGGATGAAGTTAGATGAAAACACTAATGGATAAAAATACACACAGAATTCACCTCCTATGATTAAATGGTATAAGTGTAAGGAGAGTGGTCATTATGATTACCATTGTAAAAATCCAAGTTCTGGTGATGATGATCGATGTGAGAAACCTCTTAAGATAAGGTATAAGGGGAAATATCAGGTAATTTCTTTTTTCTATGGGGGGTACGATAACGACGTGATGAAAGGTACACTTACCATCCACTCTAAAACCATTAATTTAATATTTGATTTTGGATCCACCCACTCTTTAATATTTGAAGAATTCTATACATGTGTTATGATTCCCCCAAAATAATTAGACATGGAATTAGTGTTGTGAAACCCTAATGGAATGATTATTTCATCCCATGTCTATGATTCCTCTATAGATCAAGTTTATGGGAATGAGTTTCCTATGATTCTTTTTATTATTACGTTGGTTGAATTTTATTTCATCTTAGGAATTAATTGGATTTATTTGCATATATCCCACAACAATTTTCAAGGAAGGGATGTTAGTTTTGATATTTCAACCCCACCAATGATCATCTATCAATGTGAAGATAAGAATGAAATTCCTATAGATATTAAATCATATTCATGGGTCTTGATTCCCATTAAAAAGGATTTTTTTTTATCTCAAATGGTTGGTGAGAAGATCAATACCAATGAAATTCTTATTGTTAGGGATTTTTTGGATGTCTTTCTAGATGTGTTTACTAGCCTTCCACAAAAATGAAATGGTGAGTTCTAAATAGAAATCATACATGGTTCCACACAAATTCAAATGACTCCTTATAAAATGGATCATATTAAGTTGTAGTAATTGTATAAAAAACTCCATAAAAACATTTATAAGTTGTTCCATTGGATAGGTCTGTCACTGTGGGGTGCACCAGTTATTTTAGTTAAAAATAATGATAGATCAATGAGAGTCAACATTTATTATCAATATTTTAACAAGATCAAAATCATGAACATGTATCCTATTCCCCATATTGATGAATTGTTTGATCAACTTCATGGAGCTCAATACTTTTTCATTATTGAACTTCATTCTGAATATCATTAATTGATGGTCAAGAAAGAGGAAATATGCAAGAAAACATTCTGTATAAGGTATTAACAGCATGAAGATATAGTGATGCCTTTTCATCATACGAATTCCCTTGTTTACTAATGGATTAAAGGAATATAGTCATTAGATATTACCTTGATATTTATGTGTAGTATTTATAGATGATATTATTATTTTTTCAATTTCAAATGAAGAGAATAAAGATGACATGAAAATTTTACCTAGGACCCTAAGGAAGGATAAGACATATGAAAAATTTTAAAAAGTATGAATTTGGGATGGAAAAAATTTTAATTTTGGGTCACATATTCTAAAGAGATAGTATTAAATTATATCCAACAAAGATGAAGGATTTTGAATACTAGCCAAGAACAACTACAATGATTATAATCTGTAGCTTTCTTGGATTACCTGTATATTATGGACTATTTCTGGAGATTTTATAATGACTATATAATACTCTGAACATGTTAACTCAGAAGGGTGTCATGTTCCTCTGGATATAAGAATGTGAGTAAAATTTCAAGGAATTGAAGAAAATATTGGTTAATGAACTGAATTTTACATTACCCTGTATTAGATAAGGTTTGGTAATCTACATCAACGTATCCAAGAAGGGGTTATGATGTGTTTTTATGTAGAATGACATGTTTATAGCCAATTTCTCATGATAGTACAAGATTTAGGAAAAAAATACCAAATTCTTGACTTGGAGTAAGTAGTGGAATTTATTTCATTAAATATATGGAGGCATTATCATTAGGTATAAAATTTTGGTATTTATACCGATCATAAATGTCTAAAATATATATTCAAATAGAAGTAGTTGAAGATGTGTCATAGGCGATAGTTAGAGTTGATAAAGGATTATCACTCCTCAATTCATTACTACCCTTGGAAAGGAAAAAATGTGGTCAATCCATTGAGTTAGAAAGATAATTCTAGATTATCCATGATGAGGATCACAATAGATCAAATATTTCTTTATTTGAAACAAATGGATCTAGAATTCTTGAAAGAAGTGAAAAATGATATCTTTCTCTAATTAATGATCAACCCTCTGTCCAAGTACAGATTAAGGAGGCACATAAGAAAGATGAAGTGATGAAAAAAATGTAATAAATGTTCATGTGTTTGACCTTTATCAGGACATAATGATAGGGTTAAAGAATCGTGTTTGTGTTCCTTCTATACCATATATAAAGAGGATATACTAGGTTAAGCTCATAGTTCTTCATTCTCTATTCATCCAAGATGTATGAAGTTGTACAGGGACATGAAATAAAACTTTTGGTGGAATAACATGAACAAAGATATCACAAAGTTTGTATCTTTGTGTTTGGTATTATAGCATGTAAAGGACGATAGAAAAAAGCATAAAGGGATGTTGCATCAGTTACCCACACTAGAATGGAATTTGGAGAGCATCACTGTGGATTTTTCCATTAGAATACCCATAACCTAAAAAGAGTTTAATATTATATGGGTTGTAGTTTATCACCATACTAAGTTAGCACACTTCATTTCAATTAGATAATATATCACTTTAGATCTTATTTCCAGGATATACATCAAGGAAGTGGTAAGGTTGAATGGAGTACCACATTCTATTATATCAGGTCATGATCCATGGATTACGTCAATGTTATGAAAATATTTTTAGAAAGAACATGATACATAATTGTGTTTTATCACTACTAATCCACATCAAATAGATGGTTAGTTTGTATGTACAATTAAAACATGGGAATATATGTTGATATCTTGTATATTAGATTTAAAAGGTATTTGGGATCAACACCTTCCTATAGTTGAGTTTTAATAAAACAATATATTTCACTCATGAAATTAAGTGGAACCATTTTAAGCCCACTATGGCAATAAATTTAGAGCTCTAACATTTTGGGATATGGTTGGAGAAAGAAAGATATTGGGACCAGATATCACTAAAGAAATGGTCAAGAAGTTTAGAACCATTCAATAATATATCAGGGAAAATTAATGTCCGAAAAAATGTTATAATGATAACCATCTGCATGATCTTGAATTTTATGTAAGTGAAAAGGTTTTTCTCCAAATCCCAAAATGAAAGAATGTTATGAGATTTATGAAGAAAGATAAACTAATCTCTATGTATATTTGTCCCTTTGAGATTCTAGATCATATTGGGAAAATATCCTATCACATGAAACATCCTATGAATCGCTCTCAAGTCCTTGATGTTTTACATGTATATCTTTTAAGGAATTAAATAAATCACCATTTACATGTATAGAACACATATTATATACCGCTGGAGTAGGTTCTTTCTTAAAGGGAATAAACTATTGAAATTCTAGATCGATCATAAAATGTTCTATAAAACAGGACCACTCAGCTGGTCAAAGTTTTGTTGAGAAACGAACAGTTAAAGGAAGATATGTGGGAACATGATGATGTGATGAATTATAAGAATCCATTATTTTTTAACCCGAGTGATGAATTCTGAGGGAGAAATTCATTTTAAGGGCGGTAGAATGTAACTCCCCGATTCGTTAGGGATCATTCTTCAAATAAAATAATTTTTCATATATATCTTATAATGAACAATGTAACATGTAACCAACTTGTAATATGTTACAAGTTACACTTAATTGGTGTATGATACCGAAATAGTTATTTATTGTACGATACACACAATATTGAATTTCTACGAAATACACTTTTTTTTATAATTATTTAAATTAGAAAATTATAACATAATAGTTAAACATAGTTATATGAATTTTAATAACTAATATTAAATTATTTTTTACAATTTTTTTATATAAATAAAACATTTTGATAATAAACAATATAATTTTTTAAGGTACTTCATTGATTAAAAATACCATTTTTTTGAATGAACATCTTTTAATGTCATTCTGTAAAAAATAAAAAAATTAATTATATATGCATATATAAATTTAATTTGATAAAATAAATATAATTTTTAAATTTAGAATTTCTAAATTAATGGAGATGGAATTTCTGTTATTTTTCTAACAAACTTCATTTTTGGATGAATAGTGAATAACACCAGATTTGAATTCAAAATTATTTTTAATTTAGTTATTTTATTATCAAACATTTTATTTTAAATTGTTTTAAAAGTTTAATTGGAATTTTTTTTAATATTTAATCAAATATTCTTCATACAAATTTTACAAATAAATTGTATATAAAACATATCAAACTTTTGATTCTTTTTACTTTGAAAACCTACAGTTTCAACTCGAATGTGATGTAGATTTTAAGTATATTTCTTCCAATTTTATGAAGAAAATTTGAAAAATGGATTTCATATTATTAATAAACAAAATTTATAATATATAAATATTTCAACTTTTATTTTTACTAAGAATATTTGTGGAAGTGATTAAAATTAATTACATTTGTTAAGAAGAAAATTAAGGTTAATAAAGTACTAAACCATAAATATAAGACCCAAAAATACCTATAAAACTATCCAAAATACATTTCATAGACAATATGTAGTAATTAATATTAAATTATTAAGTTTGTTTTGGGTTGGTATGAATGGTTTTTGGTAAAAAAAAAGGGTACAACTATCTTGTTTTCATAAATGCCAAGTGTGTCCCTTCCCTTCCATATAAAAGGACACCACATATACCCACTTAATCATACCTATAAATCCTATTGCATCACCTAAAATATGATTCAATAAGTTCCAAACATACGTTACTTACTACAAGAATTTTTCCCTTGGGAGTAAGGAGACTCAAGGATGGTTTTTGGCACAAACAAAAAGGAGTTTCCGGAATAAAATGTAATATCTTTTTCTCAAACTTCATTCCTTTATTTTCCTTCTCCATCCAATCCAATCTATTGGTTTCATAATTGTATGAAAAAACCATTATAATAAATATAATATGATATTTTATGCTAAGGTTTTTACTTACACATACACAAACCTTTATTTAATGGATATCGAACATACTGTTTACATATATGGAGAACTACCACCTCACCAAATGATGATTGTTCATTTCTTCTTTAACTCATATTATGGGGGATATTATGGCAGAAAATATGTTTATATGTTTCATATATTATATTTTTTGTTTATTTGAGATTATTTTTTCTTTTTACATCACATACATTCCATTTTCTATAATTATGATAATTTTGTTTGAAAAAGTGCATATGATCGCCCTCTTAAAGCGATGTGATTCGTTTATACACTACATGGAATGTATTAAGGATGGGTTAAGTGAAATTAGATGATATATATAAAATTAAAATGTTATTAAAATGTTATTATATAAATATACACTTTTTTTATTTTCATTCTTTCGTTCAATACAACAATAAAAATGAAAATAATGTCCATACATACGTATGGATTACCGTCTCCATGAATGGTGTATTCCATACAGTACCGAAATATTATATAGACAACTAAAATACACATATACAGGATATAACAGATATTTATATCATGGTGTACATTATGGAATCAATATATAAGTATAAGTACCGATGATATAACAAATTAAGACATATGCAAAGAGAAAAGTGAATATTACTCGAAGTTAAACCTTAACATGGGATAATTAACAAGTGGGTAATATAAGGTCATAATCAAACCATATATGGTAATATATATAATAATATTCTTCAATAAAATATGTATAAAAAGATTATATATATTATACATGAATCTTGTATGAGTGTGAAGAGAGTCAAGATACAAGCTAAAGGGATTTCAACAAACTTTTGATTCATGTGAGGTATATGAAATGTTCACCACTCATTAATTTAGTGTTGTGTATGTACTTACCAGGATTTTATTATATGTATATTATACCTAAATTTATTGGAATTAACATATACATTTAATAAACATTCTTTCATGTGGTCTATGTTTCAAAAGTTACCACATCAGGAAAAATGTTTGGTCTCAATTTTCCTTCTTTGAGAATCATGTTTTGTTATGCACCTATACTCTTTTTTGAGGTATATATACTTACAATATCATGAATCTACATCCTTTCAAGATACTTTAATCTTAATATAATTTCCATTTCTTATATGGAGAGTATGATCCCATGTTACCATGTTATAAGAATTTATTGATACAATCTCGTCTCCTTTTGAGATTGTTCAGATTTATACTTACATTGATGAAATATTCTGACCTACATCTCAAGAACACTCATTATTTTACTTATCCTCTATTTATTCATGATATATTAATGTGTTATTACAACTTTTACAAATATATTTTACTCAAGATAATGTTTTTTTGTAAAAACTGACCATCTCCATCTCTTCGGTATGAATTTTATTGTGTAAAAAAATATTGTTTTTGAAAATGTTTGAAAGAATGCTTTAAAAATATCCTTGAGGATAATTTTCAAGGTAAAGTATTTTAATTTTTTTATTGTTTTTAAATCATCTTTTATATGTTTTGAAATATAATTTCAATGAAAAAGTTTTTAAATGGTTTTTTTCTATAAAAAACATTTTTTAAAAAGAGTGAGGATATTTTACTCAGGAAATGTTTTTAAAAATCATTTAAAAATTATTTCCCTTCTATGATAACATCCATTGGTGTTAATAATTCATTTATGGGGAAATTGTGAAATTTTTCCATTCATATAATTTCCCATAATGGATTATTTTTTTTGATTTTATAATGCTTATAAAACCCATTTCACATTCATGGGTTATATGCTTTTTGAAACCAACTTATTTTCATTTGTTATGTTTTTAATGAAATGATTATAAAACATGTATCTTTCCACATGTTATATAATGATTACCTGTTTATAATACCCATTTATTTTTAGGGGTTATGATATGACTATTTAGGATCTTGTGGAACATGAATGAATGATTTCACTATGAAATGGGTGCGACCTATATCTCTATCCAATGCATTGGGTAATTATTTATATCTAATGAGATAGGATAATACTGTATTGGGAATGACCTTTTATTGCTAAAATGACCACAATAGTGAACCATGAATACCAAGATGATATGAGGAGTTATGTCATGCTTCTATTATGAACATGGTAGAAAACCATGAAAAAATAAGATGGTATGGAGAGTGAACCCATGCTACTAATGTGGGAATAGTAGTGATGCGTTGGATAATATGAAAATAATACTATATTCTTATATTTATTCCATAATTCCATGTTTTATTCTTATGTTATAAATTCATGGATTATACTCTTTATTTCATTATAATTTATTTATTATGCTCTACCAATAGTTTTTCAATTTTTACTATTATGATCTTTGATATGAAGGGTATGCTATTCTATTTTTACAACCTTGTTCTCATAACCTTATGCTCATGTTTATGGTCACATGTCTTCCTTGTTTACCCTTATTGAGCATCTAAGCTCACCACTTTTAATATTTCATTTACACCAAGGTTATGATGATATATATTATTTTTGAGGTGTATAAGAAGGGTTTTTGTCATGAATAACCTATTGGGAGATTATGTAGCACATTTATGTACTAGTTTTTATGTTTCTATGATTTCAAAGGCATTATACCAATTACGGACTTTGGGAATCTATCTGTATAAGGTTTATTTTTTCCAAAATAGTAATTTAATGTTTATGTTTGAAAAGAGAGTGTCTCTATATAAGTTACAAATAAATACATATAAGTTCATAAATTTGAACACCATTGATAGAAAAATGGGTATGGTATTCACTACACAATTGGGTTGTCATGGAAAATAAGGAAGAAATTTTGGTTGTATAACAAAGTTACAAAAAAATCATTAAAATGGTTGATGAGAGTGAATAGGGTATCTAATTATTTTGAATTAAAATATTAATTATTAGGGAAACATAAAATGATATTCAAAAATTAGAAATATTAATGTTGAAAGGATAACTTACTGAAGAAACTTGAATAGTGAAATGAATCTGTGTGAAATTTTGGTATGGTAATAGTTGTACATAAGCAACCATGTGAGGCTTAGTGTGAGTGAACGAATGATCTTAAAATTTATGCATAAAATTTAATTTAATGGGAATATAGAATATTATATCCCATTATAATCTAATGAAAAATTAAATACATAATATAATATGGGTTATAGATAAAAGATGAGAGTGGAAAATGATGTTCATGTACTTGAGCATATGAATCCAAAGGCTTGGGTGGGGATTCTTGAAAGATTGGGGTAGACATGGGATGACTCTAGAGAGTGGATGTAAGAAAATGGGATTTTTAAAATTATTTTTATTGAATAGTAATTAGATATTTGGTGGGTTTATACGGGAAGTGTATGAGATTTCATTATTAGTTTGGTTTTAGACTCTACATTACAAAATATTCAAAAAAATTAAACAATACCATGGTTTTTTCTAATGGTTTATTTTAAATGATATTGGAATAAATTATTTTATAAGAAAAATATCTGAGATTATTAAACCAATACCGTTGGGGATTTGGAGTTGAGTGACACTTCTAATAAATGATTTAAAAATCTTAAAATAAATTATATGCTTTGGAGGATTCATAATGGATTTAATAATTAATCTAATAAAATTAAAAAATAATTATTCTAAAAGGATAACATATATTTGGTTTCAAATCCCATTTAAATTACTTATTAAACCATTTTTGAGTCATTTTGATGTCATAAAACACAAAGTATATTAATACGCTATATCATTTTTACTCAAAAATTCTACTGTCACAAAAAATTATGAAAAAATAACCATTGGATAATTTTTATTTCCTAATTAAAAAATAAAATTAATTATATATATATAATTTTTAAAATATTTGAATTTTCAATTTTGAAATAAAAACCGACATTTATTAAAAATGGTGATTTTTTGACAATTAGATTTTTTGAAACCTAATAAAAATTACATTTTAAATGATAAAAAATATTTGATAATATTAATTTGATAAATATTATTTAATAATAATAATACATTAGAATATAATTATTTAAAAATCCATTAATTCAGAAAATCATTAATTGAATTTGAATATTAACCAAAAATGAAATTCATGCATTTAAAGTCATTTAGAAAGAAACAATAATATGAAGAAAATATATTCATTATTTTGCACCAAATAATGTACATATATCTATTAATATGGTCTTGATACATATCTCATTAATTCACCAGCATACTTTCTTAGAGTGAGGTGCACAATGGTGGGGATTTCCTAGGGGAGTTCGACGAACACAGTTTGGGTCATGATCTCGATGACTATGAACTTCTCCCATCGATGGTTTTGTTCAGGTTTATGATGTTGGATCTATTCATCGTACTAGTCTAGGGAAAATACTATAATTAATATCACACTTGGAATCTCTAATAAATGGGTTTCCTAGAGTATGGTCCTACATGTTGAGGCCATCACATCTGTTGTTTGTGTCAAATGGATTTGTTAGAACCCTATATTTGTATTGGTTATGTGACCAATAGTTAACAACACTATCATCAACATTAATGACACTTAATGTTGTATAAAAATATATTTAAGTTATATTATGTATCATTAAAATTAATAACATATCCTTTTAACAGTGCACACATTAATAATATAAATGTAGGGTTTAAAAAAATCCATTTAACATAGACAAAGGAAGCGATGGCCTCAACAAGTAGGATCATATGCTCTAAATCCAATTTATTATCTCTTTGCAGGGAGCTATAAATTCTGGGATTTTCCCTAATCCAACACCAATATGATATCCATCAACTTACGCAAGAGAGAAACCATTCACATGAGAAATGTAAGCTCATCGAGATCACGAAACACATTATGTACACCAACCGACCCTATGAAATCCCCAACATCACACAACATACTCCAATGGAATATACTGGTGTATTAAAGGGATATGTATCAAGAACATAGGAATATGAATATGTAAACTATTATTCATAAAATAATTAATATATTTTCATCATATTATGGTCACTTTTTAAATAAATTTTCATGTAAAAATTGTATTTTTGGTTAATATTCAAATTAAATTAATGAATTAATGGATTTTGGAAAAAAGATAATATTTAATTGGAATATTATTACTAAATAACATTTATAAAATATAAATGATCATATCATTTTTATGATTTCAAATGTAATATTTATTAGGGATTGAAAACTTTAACTGTCAAAAAACCCCTCATTTTCAATAACTCTCAATTTTTATTTTTAAATTGAAAATTCAAATATTTAGAAATTTATTTAGATAAAATAAATATTATATTTGGAATCATCATGTAGAAATTTTCCAATGGTAAATTTTTCATAAATTTATGATATAATGAAATTTTTATGTAATCATTAAATACTGTATAAATATGCATTGTGTTTTATGACATCACAATGAAAAAAATTTATGTAAAAAATAATATAAATGGGATCCATGAAAAAATATATATATATAATAAATTCTAAGTAATTAGGTTTTAAGTTTATTTAAAATATTTTTTTAATCCATTTTAATCTTATAAGACTTGTAATATATTTTAGGATTTTAAAATGTGTTCTTTAGGAGTGTGAGTCACCTCTACATCAGAAAGGATAATATTTTAATAATTTAGGTCCTTGTACTTATAAAAAAATTTAAATCACACCCATTTGTAAGAAAACAAGAGAAAAAATATGGGATGAGTTGTGGTTTGGATATTTTATTTTGTAGAGTCTATAACTGAAATATTAATGGAATCCCCCACCATTCCTATATAAACCCACCCAAGAACCCATTTATCTTCACTCAAAATCCTTGGAGAAATTAAAACTCTACCCTAAAATTACTAGTTTCCTCCCAAGGCACAACCATGATTTCAAGAATCCCCTTGAAAGCCTTGGGAGTCACACACTCATGTAACAGAACCTACTACCAATCCATATTTTTTACATTTTAAAATAACACATTAAAGGGTAAGTGTAAACCATAACATATTTCCACCAAAATAAAACCAAAATCAAATTACACCTAGATAGAATCTAGATAATATCACCATCAACACTAGTTTCACACTGAAATTAAAAAAACATCAAGCCAAGCACTCCTTACTCTCAACTTTCATCAAGCACTCCTTTTAGGTTATGCCATTTACATTTCATTTGGTTATGATGGGATATGATATTATATATTAACATTAATTTAGATTTGATGTATATGATACGAGGGCTTACGTTAACCATCATTTATCTTCTGATTATCTTTTATTTACACATGTTACCAAGGATAAATTTCGTAAAGATTATTTTCTCTATTAATTTTTCTTCCTTACTTTACGCCTTCTATTTAAAGATTTCAGATGTTGGGATATTTTTTTACATGTCAATATAAATTATAATTTTATATCAATATATATATATATATATATATATATATCCCTTTATATATAATCATCCATTTTTATGAATTTTCATGTAACACCGTTATCCAGCTGAACTTTCACTGAGATTTTCAATGCCAAAATAATTGTGTAGTGAATACCATAACCATTTTCATATGAAGGGTATTTACAATTTTTCACATATACCGTCTTATTGGGTACTTAATAATGTATGTATTTCTCATTCCTTGACAATGGAAAAAATTATGATGTTGAACGAATCATTTTTGTATGATCTATGTGGAAAACTTAAGAATAAGAATGAAATGATGATGACGATGTGCTCATTTAAAACTCCAATGCATTGGGTATTGTTTAGTATCATGATACATCATGTTGGGATAGGGGTGTACCTAATTATTTTATGGTACATTTTTTCACTTCACATCATTAGTGGATTATCCTTAACCAATATTTATGGTTTAGCGTTTTACACTATTTCCACATTTCCCATGTTATGATTATCACGATATATCACCCATTATTATTAATTTTCATTTATTCTTAATTGATATGCCTATTGTCTAAAATGTATTATCTTATTCCTGTTATGGCGTTTTTATTCCATTATTGAGATTTAAAACTCACCACATTCTTATGTTTTTCCCTAAGGTATCCCATACAGTTTTATGTTTGATGGAGTATTATGAGAATGTTAATGAAGTTTTCAATAAAGAATGTTATGTATGTTTTTAATAATGTTGTTGTATCCCATGTTCCGTATTTTATATCATGTAAATAATTTCAAATGAAAATAGATTTATTTATATTTTGGGTTGTATTAAGTGTAGTTTTGTGCAATAAATCAATTATTATTGTGTAATAAAGAGCAGGGTTTTTTTAGATTTTAGCTTGAAAATTTCATTAATTTAGCTGAGATTATTTTTTTAGGCCTTATATCACTTATGTTTAGGGTATTTTAGCTTGGACCTTCTATCACTATAGTCTGGGTCCTTTTATCTTGGACCTTCTACTGATTTAGTTTAGGGTCTTTTAGATTTTACATTATATAATTTGAGTTTAGGGTCTTTTAGCTTCTACATTTTCTTTAGATTATGTTCTTTTAGCATTGAGCATTAATCTTTCTAGGTTAGGGTATTTTATCTCATAACTTTTATTGCTTTATTTTAGGATTTTTTAGGTCAAAACTGACTTATGATCATAGAATATGGTGAATACATGCCAAAATTGACACAAACAACTCTAGGTTGTTGGGTTATTCTATGGTGTTGTTGAGACACATAATGACTGGAGAACATTTCATGCATGAAAGGGATGCCTCTGGTTGGTGGGTTATGTACCTTATGGGTCAAGCTCCTTATTCCTTGGTAGTTGTTTTAAATAGAGGGGTCTCCACTCATTTGAAAGGGTTATGGAATATTTATGGGTGTAGTATCAGTTAAGGGGAAAAACCAGGGATGAGAGATCTTCATGGATAGTTGGAATATTGATGATATAAGTCTTAACCTAAAAGTTTGAGTATGCGAATATGGAGTGGGGAAGATATACTTGGTTGGACCTATGCCACTCTAATATTCTAGTTTTTTCCACATTATTGATTGGGATCACAAGGACTGATTCTCCATTCTAGAAAGGAGGGTACTGTAACAGCCCAAGATTTTATAAAAAAATATTCTTTTTAATTTTATTAATGTCTTCTGTTGTACGCTACACCAAAAGGAGCTTGCACAACACGCATCCTTGTCTTGCCTTGCATTACACGCAATCGCGACCTTCCTCGATAGCGTGTGTAATACGCAATATCGAGTTTCACTAAACAACGATGTGCTATTAAAATATTATTAAAACTAGCCGTTATGAATAGTAATAACCACTTTTTAAAATTCTGTAAATCTTATTTTTCAAAATGAACTTCATTCTTGGATTCGGAGTATCGAATTTAGCCTAAGGTGAAATTTTGGTACTTTTCGGATAACTTTCATATTCTGATGAATAGTGAAAATTACTAAATTATAATTAAAAACAACTTTTTTAATCGAAATAATTAATAGTGATAAATTATTAATTTGAGTGGTTTTAAAGTATATTTAGAATATATTTTTACAATTTAATACAATGTTGGTCATTGGTTGTAATTTCACATTTAAACCAGACATAATCAAGTGTCAATCTTTTGATATATATTGTTTCCTAAAAACACGCTATTTATTTTAACAGCAGGATTTAATTATAAAATTAATTAATGCAACTTCTATGTTATGAATTTGGTAAAATAGATTTCATTTTTGAATTCGGAATATGAAATATAGCTTAGGATGAAATTTTGGCATTGTTCTGAAAAACATCAAATTTTGATGAATAGTGAAACTACTAAGTGGTAGTTAAAAAAAACTGAATTTTTCATAAAACTTAATTTTGCCGCTTCTGTGAATGGAATTTCGAAAATCCGAGAGACACGGTTAATATCAAGGACTAAAATGTGGTTCAATGAGATGAAAATAATTTTTTGGTGAATAGTAACTTTTTATTTTTTTTACCGCGGTTAATAGTAAATAGGGTAACTAAGGGTAAATATGATATTACTATTACCCTAACACATGTCCTAATTCTATTGGACAAGTGTAATTCGACCAAAAACAAACTTAGGAATAACATATGACCATTTAGGCCCACTTGGATTAGATTAGGACATTTATTATTAATTTATTTAAAGAAAGGTTAAAATAGTTAAAATCAAAGTTTAATAAGTAAATCATTTTTAATATGGGGTTATACATAAGATAAATTCGATTTTAAATATTCATTAGAAAGATAAAAAGATTTCTTACATGATGGTATTTTATTTGTAATTTTTAGACATAAAATAATTTAATTTATTTATGACACAACGATGATGCAGTAATTATCTTATTAATGAAATATTGACATAATTGATGTTATAAACACCAAAATAAATGTAATTTGAGATTTTTTATGAATTACACTAATTTTCTAGGTTACTATGATATATTAATGTTGATTTAATCAACTTTGTTCGAACATTTAATTCTGTTATGACTTTCACAAAAATCATATATCAAATAGTGTCAAAATTGACACAAAATAGTTTTTAAATCAAATATTATATTATTAATTGTTATTGTATTCCTAAAAATCTGAGGTTCGGCCAAATGACTTAGATAAGGATATATATATTAATAATAAACAATTTGGGGTTCTTTTGGCATGTTATAGTAAGTTTATTAACCATATAGTGAAAGAAAACAAAAAGACATGGTAAAAGTTAAATTATTTAACTTAGAGTTAAATCTAATTGATAAGGTTAAAATAATATCCTAAACTTGTCTAAATTCTATTGGTTGATAGGATTTCGACCCATCCCCACTTTAGCTTCGAAATAAGACCCTTTGGAACCATTATAAACCGATTTTGACTTAATATTTTGAGATATTCCTAAGGTGCCCCTCTCCTCCCCTATAAAAGGACACCTCCTCCCCCTCCTCCTCACACCAATTTGAGCACTCAAGCTCGGCCAACCCCTGCCAAAATCTCTTCTCCACTTCCCTAGCAACATCCTAGAGGTTCTGGTCTTCCTCAAAGACCAATTCTAGTTCCCTAAGAGGAGGTCTCAAAGAGGCACTTCAAAGAAGAGGTAATTACCATTACCAATTCTTTCATCTTTATTTCTTCTTCCACTTCTTCTTCTTAGGTTGTTTCATTATGAAGTAATAACATCAGTATCACTCATATACTGATATGTTATTATAAGTATGAAACAACCCTATTTCACCATCTATCCATCCTACGGAAAAAGAAATCACCGCGCGTGCGTACGTACGGAATACCGTCTCCACGCCGTGGTGTAATCTATTTTCCACCACCACCTTACATGGATGGGTATAATGGTGTAAAGAATAACTATACATAGTTATTACAACATCATATTGATTCTGATATATTGTATAATCCACTCCAATTCAATTCAATATTTATAGAAATGATATCATCGCTCGTGCGTACGTACGGACTACCGTCTCCACGACGCGATGAGATTCATTCTCCATGTTAACCATTTAAGAATGATTATAATGTATATATAAGAAATAATAATGAAATGTATGACATTATAAAGCTACTGGATTTATGTATATATATACATATGTATGTCATCTACTTACTTCCATTTCAAGACAATAAGGAAAGAAAAACAGCGTTCATGCGTACGTACGGACTACCATCTCCATGAACGGTGTTTTTCATTTTATTTATCTATCTATTATATATATATATACTGAATATATATGATATATAAATCATATTTTATATTCTGGAAGTAAGTAAATCATGATATAAGTAATAATGATGTCAAGAACAACAAGTCAAAACACCTACGATAAATGAAACGATTTTACCCAAAACGCTTCTTTAACATGGAATTTACAAAAGAACGGGTAATATAATGTCATAAGTGAACCATATATGATATCATAACAATGAATTTGATTCTGTAATAAGTCAATGACATTATTTAAATCATTATACAGGAGGTTCGGACACGTACGAAGCAAATTGGACCTAAGGTAAGGGGAATATCACAATCTCATTTTTATCCCAGATTGTTTATTCGTAAGTATTTACTGGGGTGTATCTTATCATCCAAATCCATGTTTCCTCAATATGTAATATTATTTCCATCCACCTACAATGTTTTAAATCCAATTTTACCCTTTGGTGAGTTTTTGTAAAAGATATGAAAAGAATCTTTTGTCGTTTTTCATACGAGGTACTTTTTGACTTTTCCGACAAAAGTACGAAGAATGTTTTTTTTACTTATACGGCACGAACGGATTTCTACTGTTTTATAAAGCCTTATTTTCATGAAGCTTCCTCTAAAAGATTTCATTACTATTTTCAATAAAATCTCTTTCTTTTAAAATTGCATGATGTTTTGTGAAAATAAATTGATTTTGAAGAAGAAAGGATATTTTCCTCAAGAATTCAATTCAAGTGTTTTATCAAAATTATTTTCCATATAAGATAATAAAGGGTTCTGTTTCTATCCATATTTTTACAATGATTTGACTATGTTGTGATGGAATTATGTTTATGAATTCCTTTATCTTATATGAATTGTTTTATGATGTCATGTTGTTTAAGAATCCCATTTTTATTACATGGGTTATGCAATGATGTATGATTTATGATTCTGTGGCACACATAAGAAAGGATTCATTAAGAGATGGGTGGGACCTATATCTCCCTCCAATGCAATGGGTAAAGATTTTATATCTCATGAGATAGACATGGATGGAATGGTAGGTTATACCGGTTCAGTGAAACAGGACTGAAACGAGGATTACTCGATTCAGAAAGGGACTTTGTCCACTAAGATAGTCTTGGCAATGAGTCTTGACTAACAAGAAATGATTCTCTATGATTATGTGTGTATGCCACAAAGTTCCATGTTTTATGTTATGATTATTGTGATTACATTTCACTACTATGATTTATCCCATGTTATGAAATTATGCTCTCTTTTGCAGGTTAAGATTTCCAAAAATGTTATGTTCTTATGAAAATTATGTGATTGATATTTCTTTTGTTTACCCTTACTGAGCATTTGAGCTCACCCTTTTATGTTTTCTTTTCCCCAAGATATAAAGAAAGGTTTTAGGTAAAAAAAAAAGGAAGATCTTTATGGGAGATGTTGAAGATCTTTCACCACGATTAGAAGATTATAGTCCGAGTTTCCAAAGACACTAAACTATTACGGTCCTTGTGTGTGTGTTTTTGTAATGTACTAAGTATTCCGCAAAAGTAATGTAAAGTCCATGTACGTCAGGCTTCGGGTCTCTACAGGTACACATTTATTTTGTGGGTCAAGGCCCTTATGTGTCAGTAGCATGGTTAAAAAAATATGATACCCACTACTTTATGAGGTCCATGATAGATTTATTATGCATAAAACGTCTATATGATAATGTTGGGTATGAAGTAAGGTTATTCATGAATGTTTCTCACGCCCTAGGGTAGTTAGATCATAATTTTTGTTTCTCGAGTCCATTTCCTTGTGGGTTTGGAAACACAATGTGTGGGCCAATGAAGGTCCATGATTGGAATGTCATGTTATGATATAGATAATGGGTATGAAACATGGAGAAATAGGGTCGAGGATATTGAGACCACTCACATAGTTTATTGCATAGAATATAATTCATGGTCCAAAGTGACCAGATTGAGAGGATGATATGGGAAATTCATATCGAGAGTAGTTCAGACACACTAAGGTGTTGAGTTCTATCGCAGTTATTTAAAGGCTCACAGAGATCTAAAATCCTTTTTTTTTCAGAGTGAAACATTTGGTTCAAAATAATAGGAACATATGTACAATCCATAAGAATGAATGCATTGTCTAGAAAAGTGACATTTTACAATGGTTGTCATTTCCAAAGGCCATGGAATGTTTACTGTTATCTAAGGAACCCAAATCATGTATTGTGATTTGTGGAATTATTAATATCTGAGAAGGTTTGGAACACCCTATTGGTTGTGTCATAGCCTAATAAACATATTATCATAATGAGGAGATGTAACAAATAATTACTCATACTTTTTTTTGAACTAGGTGGTCCAATAGTCATATCATGGATTTACTAAGGCTAAAGAGTAGGTCTTGTAAGATTTATGATTTATTTATTTTCATCCTAATTTCTTCATATGAAATGTAGGTTATGAGTATAAAAATAGAAGAATTGAATTTTTCATAGGCCACCATTTATCGGTTTTAAACATAATAAGTTTATTTTTCTTATTGTCTAGTAGTTTATGTTCTTTCTATTTGGACCATTATAGGCTAGAGTTTAAGGTTATACATTTTTGACCAAATTGCATGCAGTTTCAAGTTATGAATCACATGTGACTAGTATGGGGATGATACAAAATAGCCTCATTAATATACCCTGGTTCAAGAGTGTTCCATCATCCTTTTTAGTGGGTGATGAAAACCTTATAATTCATGGGTTGAGGTTCTCTGGTTTTGAATAATGGTGTATGAAAATTGAATTGGGAATGGTTCAAATCACATAGATATGTTGAGGTTATTCAATGATGAGGTTAGGGATCAGAAGGATCCAAATTCCCTTTTTATAGTGTGACAAATTTGGTTAAAGACTATTTTAACATGTGAATTATCCACAGGGGTAAATGCATAGTCAAAAAAAGGGTCCCTTGAAGTTTGGTATCTTTTTTAGGGGTTATAAAAGTTTCGTAGAAACCAGAAATAATCGAGACATGATGTATGATTTATGGATTTAGATGCTTAAAATATGGATGAAAAACCCCATACTCTGGTTGACTGGGGTACGTTTTTATGCTCCTTTACCAACGGATGAGGATTGGGTGATAGTATGAATAGTTTATAATCATGTAGCATGGATTTACTTCCTTCCATGTAGTTCAATATCATGAGGTAAGGACATGTTCTGTGCATTTAATATTCATGAGGTAAGGATATTCTTATTTTACGATTTTTATTTCCTGAGACAAGGTAGTTTTATTTGTAGTTTAACATCATTTGGTAAGGACATGCTTCTGTTCGGTTTAACATCTTGTTGTAAGGACATTTTCCATGAAATTAAATGGAATACGATAAGGAAGTTCCTCAGTGTGGTTTAATTCAATGTGATAAGGACATGGGACTGACATGAATTGGTTTATGAGACATATTATACGTGAAAGTAAGACATGCATAGATATGATTTGTATATAGGAAATGCAAGTTTGTATTATCTATCCTCTGTGATGTTTGGTGGAATTTATTTTTTTTGTTATATTAGTTAGGGATGGGGTTAGATATTTGAGAATCACTTTGTATCGTATAATGAAAAAAATAAAGACAGACATAGTTATTGAACAAGAATATATCTCTACAAGCCTGAACCCTATGTAGATATGGGGATTACTCCCATTTATTTTTATACTTTGGAATAATAATGGAGATCTTGTAATTACTATGTATCATGTGATGACAATAATCAATCCACACGTAGTTATTGAAAGGGAAAATCTCTATGAAAGTATAGGCAATGAACATAAGAGGGGAATCATTATATTTCTTATGAATGTAAAATGGATTTGACGATTGGGCATCACTTTCTATCTTATGATTACGTGAATCATGTCCCACATAGTTCTTGACTGGAGGTGTTGTATTAGACCAGCACTAAAAATAGTGATCATATTGGGTGTGGTTCACAGTATTGTGCAGTTTGATATCCGGAAAAGGGACATCAACCAGGATGTTTAATGTCCTCTTGTGAGCACTCATGGTATGAATTTTCAAAGCCTTTCATTAAATAATATCAAAATCATGTTGTAAGCTATGATGACTTGTTTATACAGGGAATCCCTTAAGAAAACACATAATCTCATGTGATCTATTGTTGTTGAAACAAAAAAGGCTTGAAACGTTTTCCTCTCACCATAGAGTGGTAATTGAGGACATGATAAATTAATTTTTCATTATGTGTCTCCTGGAGCAAGATATAGGATCATGGAGTCCCTACATATCTTATTAAAAATGAGAATAAATCTATATGCAGTTCTATGGAAACCATTATGTTCAATTTCATGGGTAAATGGCATCATCCCTAGAGTTTAATGTCATGTGGTGAGGAAATAGATCTCCCAACATGAAAAAATATGGACCATCAAGAGTTACATGTAGTTTAGAATCATGCGGTAAGGATGAAGATCACTCGATGTGGAAGAAAATAAACATTATTGATCCATGAAGCATCTTGTCCAAGATATTGGATAGATGCATCCCTACGTATCTCATTGAAAATGAGAATCATGAAGTAAATATTTCTTTAAAACCCATGATGTTTTATTTAATGTGGAAATGACTTGATCTATATAGTTTAACATCATACTACCATGGTGTGCTTGTAAAATTTAGCATTATGTGACCTGGATAACTCCATACTATTTAATATCGGGTGGTATGGATGACTATGTATAGTTTAACATCATTTAATCCGGACGAGATGTGCTTGATGACAGATACACAATATATTTATTGAGAAATATCACATATGTGGGAGTGTGTGAAATAGTCCCCATCTATTATGTTCACTAAGTAAGCTCCATTATAGAAAACATGATGTATGATGTAAGACCCTTCCCATTTGGGTTCCAACTTTGGAGGATTATTTTATGATATCATTGGGGTCCTGAGATCCAACACTAGTTCTCCTTGGAGGAATGAGTGTATGAAAAACTTTTTATTGAAAGCTCTTAGAATATGATTCTGATAGAATTCAAGGTTTTAAAACACACACAAACTATTATCATCGAGCCATTATAATTCATCCAGCCACTACTAAAATTTCACATTAATTGAGAGTTTTCTGAAAATTGATATTCGTCATGAAATGTCTATCAGTAACAATGCCTCAGTTCCCTAAAATGATGATTATGGTGTTGTTTGTATAACATTGCGTGTCTTAGTATGGTCAGCCCATAAAGAATGTAGGAGAGTGTTTATAAATGAATTCTTTACCATTCTCAGCATCCTTTATAGTATATTTTATTGAGTCTTTTTTAAAAACTCTATCTATAAATTTACTACTACATGATAGGAAGATTAGTAATTGGACTTGATGTTGTACTCATGATATTGTTCCATCAAATATATAATACAGAAGTTGGTTCAGATGGCCATAAATATTGTGTGAGGGATTCTAAATAGGTAGATGATATGGGAATATATAAAGATGATTATGTACTTCATAACAAATTATTTTAGGGGTATCACCTTATCCCATTTAGAAAATAATTCAACATTAGTTAGGATATACTTTAACTAGTTAGGTGTGGCTGTGGGATATGGCCTCACAACATCCATTCCCAAATGGAAGAAGACTATAAATATTTAGCTATATGTAGAAATATTGGAGCTTATAGATGAAATTTTAAGGGATATGGGATTCATGAAATTAAATGGTGTTTTCCAAATAGTCATACATAATGATTTTCCTGTAGTAACAAAATCTTTGGATTTTGTGTGAGATCATAGTTTTAGACTAACGAGTTCTATAAGAGCCTGCAAGGACTGTTTCCATGTTGGCTAGAATATCCATTTATTATATGAATATGAGGACGATTCTATCAAGTCCACCATTATAGAGGGCCTTCTACTTATTTTGACTACTATGTAGGGTAATGTTTGCTACACAATACCAAATTTTTTCCCTTCCTCAGCAATCTGTTGGGAGAATCCCATTCTGGAGATAACCAATTATGGTATCCATCCATCTAGGGGTGGATCATGTTTCATCCCGCTCAAGGGTGATGTTAACCAGAATATTTTTTCCTATATCACAAATAGTGATTTTTGAGCCCATTCATCAATGTATGATATGAAATATTCCTTACTTCTAATCAGAAACCTTAAAGACTATGGTCATATTATCCAATGAATCAACATGATAATTATGTGATAGGGGATCATGATGTATTTATTTTAGATGGAAACTCTTCCATTATTACCCTAAAATAGCTTGTGAGAGGGGATAAATAATCCATTTTGATGGAATATTTTCCATTAACCAGCTATATTAGAAGCTCAAAATCACTATTGATATTCAAGTAGGAGATTCAATGTTGTAGGGATAGTTATAATCAATCAATGAGGGAATGATATTTTTCCACATTATTCATGTAGCCTTCAGATATTGAGAAATGTAAAAGAAAAACTTCTTTGTCTATAGAGGCAAATTCAACCTCTAAGCCAACCCGATTGAGCATTGAATTTTGTATCATTTTTTCGATAGATATTTAGAACGCACCATAAAAATAAATCTCACTTGTATGAGGAGTTTTATGGGAATAAAATAAATCCTCATCTAGAATTTGATTTCTACCAGTGTATTTTCCAGGGTAGGATGTTCTTTGAGGAAATCAACAAAATATTTCCCTCTAACCAGTTTTTAAGATATGAACTGAATGTCATATATTTTTTATAATGAACAAAAATTGAGAAATCACCTAGTTAACATAGGGAATCCAATCCTGTACTTGGGAGGATTAATACGAATGACCAGATGGACATAGTGGTGCTTCATGTAATTCCTATACTTTTTCATTGTGATGATGAGTAGATGATAGTTATTCTCAACACTAGAGTATGAGGTATCAAAACCTAGCAATTATTGGATGAGGTATTTGGGACTGTTGTCACTCCCCACATCATTTTTCTATATAAATAGGGTTCCCAGTGAGTATTCTATGGTATCCAAATATAAAATGAGTGACATCTCTTCTATTGGAGGCATCAAAACCGGTGGGTGTTACTATTACTGCATGATACATTTGAATGATTCAGAGTAGTCATTGTCCCAATGATTGATAGTTCTATTCTTCATTATCTTGGTGAAGGGGAGAGATTTTCTAGTCACATTGAATATGAAATACTGAATGTAGTCAAGGTTACATTGGAGCCTCCTTAGTTATTTAAGATTTAGTGGGGTGAAATTTCTAGAATATAACTAGACTTATATGTGTATACCTAAATGTAGTGGTGGAATACCATGAAGAAGAGGAACATTCATGATGTTACCTCAATGATGAATTTAAATGGATTCGACTTTATTGTGTGTTATCACAACTTATTGAAGACTATTCAGATATCTAGGAATTGATCAATTCACTGTTGGGATTTGAACATCAGGTTGTTGACATAAAATTCATCAATTCTTCCAAAGAATGGATTAATGATATAATGTAAAATGTGTTGATGTGTGGAACTAGAATTTGGGAATCCAAAAGGCCTGACCTGATATAAAATTTACCCATAAGACACTCTGAAGGTAGTGGATTCGTCATCTTCAGTGGACATCTTTATCTGATTATACCCTAAATACCTTTCCATGAAGGAAAGGGAACTGGAATCCAGTTGTTGAATCGATGAAGTGTTGGATGATCAGTAGTGGGAAATCATCCTTTGAGAAATATAGATTAATTTATCCAAAATTGATAAATATCATAAACTATTCAATATTTTTCTTAATTAGGATGATGTTGGTGAGATATATTGGGCATTACACTACTCAGACAATGATTGATTTGATTAACTTGTCCACTTCTAAATATACATTAATGGCATGATAGGGCAGAATCCACATGGATTCCTTTTTGAAGAATCAGTGATCTTCAAGTAAACTGATATAGTGCATATCCACATATGGATTCAATTCGGGAATTTATGTATAGTTCCAAGAAAATAAATACTGATTCTCCTCTATAAATGAAATGTATCTCTATTTCATTTTGCGGGACATGGAGACACTAATCAGTATTAGTTACGATCCTCCTTCTTTCCCCAAATTTATCTACTAGAATTAATCTATGGTGGTGGATACACCTTCCTTTAATATGGGATGGGCGCTTCTGAGGTCCTCATCATCTCCATCTATCTCTGATTTTAGGGATATTTTTTCCAATGAAGATGGTAACCTAAAGAAATATCTATCACCATTTGGGTGATAGAGGCCAAGAGAAGAGTCTTCATAATCCCATGCTCCTCGAGGAATTTTAGAGAGTTGTCAAATTTGATTTTTGTTTACTCTATCATTGGGGACATAGGGGGCCTATCCCCCTGGGGTCAATTCTATTACTTGAATATACTTTTGGGGAGCGCATTATCGATGTCAATCACACTCTATGGATTTTAAGGTGCATTCCCCAAACTATTTGGGGATACAAAATATACATCGTCACTCATTAATGGTTGTTGTAATTTTATTTTGTCGAAATTTTCTACAGTATATGGGGATATGCATGTTATAAAGGTGGAATTGTCACTATATAATATACTAACCATTCCAGTGACGGGGTATTTCAGATACTAATGGAATATTGAAGGGAACTCCATGAGGCCATGGATCTCAAGACTTCTAAGAATGACATTGTATGCAGTATCTTACTAGACTACCATTAATTCATCATCGGACATTAGATCTCCAAACCAAGATTCATGTTTGATCATTGTGCGAGTTCATTGCCCATTCTTACCACACCCTTGAATAGTCATCTGTGTGGGGGGAAAATCCCCTTGTTTATATCCCAAACATAAGTGCGTTAAAATAGGGGTGATATTAATCTAAGAACCATCATCAGTTATATTATTTTGGATGTTGAAATTATTGATTTTTACCAAAAACATATAGTGTCCTGATGTTCCCTTAGATGAACTCTTCTTGATCTTGGTTAGTAAAAGAGATAATGACATGAAATTATTCGAAAAGTTTCTCTAATTAATAGCCCTTGGCTTCATCGACTTCAATATATAATTCCTATGGGCTCTAGATGGCTTCAATAAGTTTCTCCTTGAGTTATTCTGAATAATAATGCACATTGAGGATATAGTTCTTGGCCAGGACAATCACTAGATGTTTCATAATGTTGTGAATTTTTTATAGAGGTTAGTGCTTACCGATATGGGC
This sequence comes from Viscum album, assembly GCA_963277665.1. Lineage (NCBI taxonomy): Eukaryota > Viridiplantae > Streptophyta > Magnoliopsida > Santalales > Viscaceae > Viscum > Viscum album. Next base: position 650,978,397 of record OY728159.1, on the reverse strand, counting down.
CCACTCTTGGACATGAGACAATAGATCAAAGAAATTTTAGGTGGATGGGCTTGTTGATTGTGAAATAGTTAATGGATGATTTTCTGTCTGTGGAATAGGTCACACCAACATTCCATGTTTCCTAGGTTCAATAGATAATTGAACCCACGTTATGTGACATGTAAGAAAACAAGGTGTAGAAAACTACTGAAGGGTTATGGGAAACCTCTCTAACATTTTGGGCATTTTTAAGTACTTTCCCATGAGTCTATGCTTCATATATGTTCTCCAAGGGTACATGTCTAGAATATTGGGCTTGACTATGTCCACACAATCCCCAATACACTCAGTTCTAGTGTATGAGGCCTATTATTCCCTAGTTATGTGTAGAATTCTAATATTATATATCTTATTAATCATTATATAAGTTTTTTGTATGTGTATCATGTTGAAATAATGAATTATTAGTTCTTCATTTGATAAGGATTGTGTTTTGTGGGGCGGTTCATATGACACAGATGTTACAGGGAAGAAATTATCCAGAGTAAGAGCTTGTATTAGAGAAGAATATGAGTCTTCCCCTTCCACTTATTCTAGCCTATGATGTCCAATACAACATTTGGTATGTATATTGGATGTATCCTTCTTAGGTGGTAGTGCTATTGTTGGTCTGCGCAACTGTACTCTTAGTGTGGTGTGAGCTCCGTCAACTATTTTTCAACTCATCAAATTATTGAAGTTTTGCACATTCCTGGGGGAAACATTATTCCAATAAACATATGCTTTAAAATAAGAAAATATTTTTCAAGAAAACAACTATTAGTATTCATCTGACAAAACCTACATGGAATTGATAATTCCTTACAGGAACTCTTTGAAGATGAAAAAATTATGGATATTTTAACAGTGCATTCTATGGAAAAAGAAGTAATCTGGGTGGTTGGTTTGGTTGATCTCATTTGAGTTACTAGGTTATGGTATCTTTATAAGGTTATTTTCTATGGTTTCCAATAATTAACTAGAGACTTGTTAGTTTTATATGGAGTATTATTTATTCATCCTTTCCTCAAATCCTAGGAAACATTTATTTTTCTGCGCTTCTAGATGAGGGAGATTCTGTGGTTGTCACCACTCGATAGGAGGTGTTGGGTACTTCGAGACCTGTATAGGTTCTTGTATGATCAGTAGTACTATTTTGAGAGGGAAAACTACCTATTTTTCTTTCCCCATTAATTTCCCCTATTTTGCGGTCTTGAGTCATGTTTTGGGTCTGGTTCACAGAATGGATTCCTCAATACATAGCTCCATTTCTAGGAACTCAGAGAACCAAAATGGATAATTAGTTGGGCTTATAGGTGTCCGCAACTCATCCCAATATTTTTTATAAAATATTTCTAGAAGACTATCCTGAGATAGAGGGATACCGAGTGAATAGGTTGAACCCTTTGTTTGGGATATAAAGAGAGACACCCTCTGATTTTCACATTGATTGGATTTATTCAGGTCAATGATGATCATTTTCTTCATCAAGGAGATTAATTGATTATGGAACTACTGATGGTGGTATTCCAATATTACAAAGGATCTGATTGGAATCGTACACTACCAGATAAAAGCTGACATTGTCAGATTCTATAGAAAACACCTCAACTTTGTTGCCTCTTTCTGATCAAGAGGACCCTACATTTGGCCACATTGGGGTATGATATTTTTGAGATGTTTCTTAGGGTCATTTTTACCATTGATGTGAAGAAGGTAGGACTTCAGAAATTTGGTGGAGGCAATGTGACATCCACAAAATCGGGATATGGATTCTTCTCAAGAAGAACTGATGTGTGTCACCCATTCATGTATTCCATTTGAGTAGCAAGGGACATGATGATGTTATGCATCTCTTGTTGGAACCACTTTGTGTATAGGATTGTATTTGTTGTCAATAGTTGTCAATGGAATATCAAAATGAAAGAGATCAATAAGTACTCCAATAAAATGGAGGAATGAAAGCTCACAATGTTGGAGATCATGAAGTACTCCGATGAAGTAGAGGAGTAGTGATTCAGACGATTGTTGTGCTGATCGTATGTTCAAAGAACATGTGTCAAAGGTGATACATTGTTTACAACAATGAAGAATGTAAGGAGTTATCCATCCAAGGATGATTAAAGCAGGATGGTGTTTTTGGATGAAGACCATGCAATTCCTCATTATTGCATGAGAACAATGGGTTTTGCAATTACTCATGATTGCGTGAGAACCATGCTAGAGACTTCTTGATGGATTGAATCACATGGTTTGCATGAAGTTGATCATGACGGTTGATGAAGGAGGCAATGTGCCAATGAGTTGACTTATGAAATGGCCATGCACATCACACTGTCATAGAAGATGATGGTACTAAAGCTGTTCCTTCAAAGAATACATATCACAATGGTGGAGTTTGTGATAAAAGGAAAAGAGTTGCTGAAGGATACAGATCACCAAGAAGAAGTGTTGTTGAGGTGTTCGTGCTTGTCGACAAAGCAAACAAACGACATACGAAGTTGTTGACAAAGGAGATTCCATGGTGACATGTCGAGTTCAAGAGTTGTGGTCAACGATCTATGTTTGATTCAAGAACATCGACAGAGGAATGGATGATATGGAGGCGGTACAAAAAGAGCAGATACAAGGTGGCGCTGTTTTCCAGTGTTTGCCAAATTTCAGGGCCTCAAAATCAACAAATGAAGAATAGTGATTCTGGCAAAGGGACTTGCGCGCCATACACTTGGAGGATAGAAAACTTGCGCGCCATATACTTTTAAGGATCAGAACATGAAAATTTGGCAAAGGCATAAGGGTCGCGCAAGTGTTGGTTAAGTCGCGCAAGTGGACTTACGCGCCAAGGAGAAACTTGCGCGCCGCCGCGCAGGGGGTCCAGTTTGCCTATAAATACTGGACCACCCCTCCTCATTTCGAACAGAGCTCAAGACTTTGAGATTGTTCGAGCTCTCGTCGCGCAGGTGGTTGAGCCGCGCAAGTGGTAGTTTGGTCGCGCAAGTAGAGGTTGCGCGCCAACTGATGGTTGAGTGCCCTAGGTGATTTGGGCAAGGAAGGAAGTGAGTCGCGCAGGTTTGAAGTTCAAGAAGGCAGAGTCGCGCAGGTGATTTGGAGACACTTGCGCGCCAGGTTATACTTGCGCGCCTGAGACTTGCGCGCCGCCGGGAGACTTGCGCGCCGGGCTTGAAAAGGAGACCCAGACACTATTGTAGCACACCCGCCTTTCTGGAGCTGCACAAGAGCTGAAGATAGCCTGATACTTTCGGTGCAAAGCGAGATTGAAGAAGAAATCTAAATGATACATGCATGATCTCATGCATACATGGTGAATTGATTCTGACGAATGCCGAGTAAGCTGAACATCATTTATTGAGCAATCACATCAGTGATTGTGATTCAGGCAAACGAAGACAAGGGGATCTAGTGCATTCATTGCACTAAAGAAGAAGGATTGAACTAAAAGAAGCATTAAATCTGAACCCTGATGCAAGCAACGTCTCATGCTGAACAGGAGACGAAGAACTTCAATGCACACCTATTGAAGAGACCTTCACGTCTATAAACTGGGTGGGACTTCACCAACGGCAGTGAGCCAGGGGGAGTCAACGGGAGTGACCCGAGGGACGCAGTGAGCTATCCCTGAACAATTGTAAAGGCAGTGAGCCTGGGACAGAGTGACTGTACCCGAACCTTTGTAATCTACAGCTAGTGAAGCATAGTGGATTAGGTACGACCGACAACCTGTCGGCGTATGCTCCTTGGACGTAGCCCTTAGTGGTGAACCAAGTAAATTAGCTGTGTCATCTGTCTCTGCATGTGAATGTTTAATTGCTGATCATATCCATCATACAGGTTTAAGTAGTTCCTACCAACGTGGGAACAAGATCCACAACTTTAAGAAGAAAAAGTTGCCACCCTGATTCACCCCTCCCCTCTCAGGGTGTCCCGGGGTCCTACAAGTGGTATCAGAGCGAGGTTAACGTATGTTGGATATTCTACAGTAATTCTATTGAGAAGAGGATTTGAGTTTCTTTCCTAGAGTCAACAATGAAGAGCAGTCTTGATAATGACGCAGTCATTTCTGAGCAGAAATCTATATCCACCAAGACTTTGACAAATAGGAAAAAGAAAGAGAAGAAGATGATGAAGAAGTCCCCCACATCCAAAGAAGATGCAGTGTCTTGTTCTCCATGCCATTCCAATAATGAAGAAACATTAGGCTTGGAAAGTATCGAGCAGGTGGCTCAGGATTATTCCAGAGGAAAGGATGACACCCCCTATTCAAGCTTTCAAGAAAAACTCAAAACATATCTGCGTGATATTCCTGAAGAAAGGGTTGCGATTATTTGTAGCCTATTCCAATCTATGCAGGTTGAGATCACTCGATTAGAAAGGGAAGCTGACAATATGGAAGAGGGGTTGGAAAGAAAAGTTATGGAAAACATGAAGCTCACCAAACAGGTGAAAGTCTTTGAAGAAAACGAGGCAGTCAATAAGACTCTAAAAGAAAGGGTCCATACACTTGAAGTTGAGCTGAAGAAGAGCAATGAAGTCAAGAATTTTTGTTTGGAAGAAACTTCCATTAAATTCAGGGAACTTGACTCTTTGTTACAAAACAAAGTTAAGATGCATGAAGATGAGGTTGAAAGGTTAAAGAAGACTTGTGAAGAGAAGATGATCACGATTGAAGATCAGAAGATCATCCTCAATATTGTGGGTCAAAAATTGGAAGATCAGTTGACCGAGATTGAGAACACACATATTGAGCCTTCACAAAAGAATGAAATTAGTGACGCTTGCACTCAATGTTCGTTGGAGGAGTCTAAAGATGAAATGCCTTCAACATGTGATAAGAAGATTATGACAACTCTTGATTATCCACATCAAGAATCAGTTGCTATTGGTACTCAATGCTCACTGGAGGATTCTATTGTCAAAAGACCTCCAACATGTGATAAGAAGATCATGACTGTACTCTTTGATCTATCACAAGCAACTGAGAAAGTGAAGGTACCATCCAAACCATCTTGTACTCATATTTCTAAATACACTCCTACAATCAGTGCAGGTGGGAAGAAAAGTTCTAAAAAAGTATGGATGAGGAAAGGTGAGAAGAAGAAACCTACCACCATGGCTAGGGTGGATGGGAAGAAAAAGGAGGAAGTGGGTTCCTCAAATAGAGGACAAAAGATTAAGCAGATGGCCCAACAACTTAATACAGAAGACACAAAGAAGAAAAGATTTGTGGGTCAATATTGGTGCTGCAACAGATTTGGGCACTGTGCATTGGATTGTCTTTATAATCCCTTACATGGAAAAGCACAGAGAATGCCTATATCAAAGAGAAGGAAGCCAGAGAAAAAGAAGCAACATCAGCAGGTCCAGAAGCATCTATTTACTGCAAACAGATTTGGAATTCTTGATAACATCTGTGATGTATGCAACGACAGCGGTCACAATGCAGACACATGTCCATATCAACATGCTTTCACTGTTGAAAAGAAAAGAAGACCTCTGATGCCGTCAAAGAATGAAGCAGCTACCTTGGGGAGAAATCAGAAGAATGTTGTGAACACACATTTCCCCAAGAAGATCTCAAGTAGGGAAGCTGAGAAGACTCAGGATTTTAGATCCATGAAATTGAAGATTCATTCATCCAAAAGAAACACTAAGTGGGATGAATCTCGGATGAACCCATGTGGAAGACCTAAACCAGCTGCAAAAGTTCCAAATGACATATTGGTCATCTGGCCAGAAGATTTGAAAAGAATAAGGAAACTTGAAGATGAGAAGGCCAAGGCTGGTGAAAAAGGAAAAGGGAAACATTCACATGATGCAGACACAGTGCAGGAGAGATTGCAAACAAAGAGAAACACAAGTGTCAAAGAAGTTCTGTGTGAGAGATGCAAGAAGTCTGGTCACATAGAAAAAGGTTGTCTAACCTTAATACCAGAGCAAGAGGCAGTCCTTAAGAGGAGTAAGAATGTATCATTCATGATGGCTCCTAAACAGAACAATTCTCCACACAAAGCAGAAGAGAATGTGAACAGAGCCATGCCACACCGACAGATGTCAGAACATATATTCAAATGTGCAGGCATGAAGACTGGAGTGAACAGAGGAACTTGGTTGAGAAAAGAACCTCAACCAAGAAAGTCTTCGTGATGAAGCAAGAAGGAACCACCTTATTCCCGTAAACATTTGTGAATTGTATTTGTGCTAATAATGCAGGGAATTGAAGGTGAAGCATTCTCTCAGGGGGAGAACCTGAGAAGTAGTGAATGCTGTCAACTCTTGATAGCCAAGATGAAGAATTTTCCATCCTTAGTAGATTCTTCAATTGATATTCAAAGATTATTATGATGAAGGATCACTCTTAATGATGATGATGAGGAGTTTTTCCCTTGAGGGGGAGAAAAGTGAAGAAGCGTCCATAATCACTGTTTCAATCAATATCAACTCCAGGTGGACTCAAAACCAGTTATTCTGTGAATCTCTTGAAGAACACACCAATGGAGAAGGTTTGTCATTTCTCAATCTCTATCCCTTGGTTACTCAGATCAAAGATTATTTTACAAAGGGGGAGTAAATGAATTGATCAGTGACATAAAGAGAATGGAAGTGCCCCAAGGTCACTTATCCTGCCAATTGCACTTGAATGTTTGTGATCTATTTTCTGAAGTGAGTGCAGGAGTTTCAGGTTGATTATTCCCTATCATAGTTGATCTTCGTCTACCTGGAATTAAAGTGGTAAACCCTTGAAGACAAGATACATGAGTTATCATCTCATGTTGGTATCATGATCTGTGGATAATGGACAGCCTTGTTGACTCAATCAAATCCTCTTGTTTTCTACATCGAGAATTTCTCAAGTAGACTTAGAGTGAAATGGTTAATGAAACATTGCTTAAGTGTGGATTGATACCCTCCCTACCATGTTCTTTGTATTTCTTGTCAATAAGGGGGAGAGAAAGTGAAATGAACGTTTGAAAAGAGAAGTTGATTAAAAAGAAGATTCTCATTTTGACATTGACAAATTCATTTCAGAAGCTGTATATGGTATTGACAACAAAATACAAAGGGGGAGATTGTTGGAACCACTTTGTGTATAGGATTGTATTTGTTGTCAATAGTTGTCAATGGAATATCAAAATGAAAGAGATCAATAAGTACTCCAATAAAATGGAGGAATGAAAGCTCACAATGTTGGAGATCATGAAGTACTCCGATGAAGTAGAGGAGTAGTGATTCATACGATTGTTGTGCTGATCGTATGTTCAAAGAACATGTGTCAAAGGTGATACATTGTTTACAACAATGAAGAATGTAAGGAGTTATCCATCCAAGGATGATTAAAGCAGGATGGTGTTTTTGGATGAAGACCATGCAATTCCTCATTATTGCATGAGAACAATGGGTTTTGCAATTACTCATGATTGCGTGAGAACCATGCTAGAGACTTCTTGATGGATTGAATCACATGGTTTGCATGAAGTTGATCATGACGGTTGATAAAGGAGGCAATGTGCCAATGAGTTGACTTATGAAATGGCCATGCACATCACACTGTCATAGAAGATGATGGTACTAAAGCTGTTCCTTCAAAGAATACATATCACAATGGTGGAGTTTGTGATAAAAGGAAAAGAGTTGCTGAAGGATACAGATCACCAAGAAGAAGTGTTGTTGAGGTGTTCGTGCTTGTCGACAAAGCAAACAAACGACATACGAAGTTGTTGACAAAGGAGATTCCATGGTGACATGTTGAGTTCAAGAGTTGTGGTCAACGATCTATGTTTGATTCAAGAACATCGACAGAGGAATGGATGATCTGGAGGCGGTACAAAAAGAGCAGATACAAGGTGGCGCTGATTTCCAGTGTTTGCCAAATTTCAGGGCCTCAAAATCAACAAATGAAGAATAGTGATTCTGGCAAAGGGACTTGCGCGCCATACACTTGGAGGATAGAAAACTTGCGCGCCATATACTTTTAAGGATCAGAACATGAAAATTTGGCAAAGGCATAAGGGTCGCGCAAGTGTTGGTTAAGTCGCGCAAGTGGACTTACGCGCCAAGGAGAAACTTGCGCGCCGCCGCGCAGGGGGTCCAGTTTGCCTATAAATACTGGACCACCCCTCCTCATTTCGAACAGAGCTCAAGACTTTGAGATTTTTCGAGCTCTCGTCGCACAGGTGGTTGAGCCGCGCAAGTGGTAGTTTGGTCGCGCAAGTAGAGGTTGCGCGCCAACTGATGGTTGAGTGCCCTAGGTGATTTGGGCAAGGAAGGAAGTGAGTCGCGCAGGTTTGAAGTTCAAGAAGGCAGAGTCGCGCAGGTGATTTGGAGACACTTGCGCGCCAGGTTATACTTGCGCGCCTGAGACTTGCGCGCCGCCGGGAGACTTGCGCGCCGGGCTTGAAAAGGAGACCCAGACACTATTGTAGCACGCCCGCCTTTCTGGAGCTGCACAAGAGCTGAAGATAGCCTGATACTTTCGGTGCAAAGCGAGATTGAAGAAGAAATCTAAATGATACATGCATGATCTCATGCATACATGGTGAATTGATTCTGACGAATGCCGAGTAAGCTGAACATCATTTATTGAGAAATCACATCAGTGATTGTGATTCAGGCAAACGAAGACAAGGGGATCTAGTGCATTCATTGCACTAAAGAAGAAGGATTGAACTAAAAGAAGCATCAAATCTGAACCCTGATGCAAGCAACGTCTCATGCTGAACAGGAGACGAAGAACTTCAATGCACACCTATTGAAGAGACCTTCACGTCTATAAACTGGGTGGGACTTCACCAACGGCAGTGAGCCAGGGGAAGTCAACGGGAGTGACCTGAGGGACGCAGTGAGCTATCCCTGAACAATTGTAAAGGCAGTGAGCCTGGGACAGAGTGACTGTACCCGAACCTTTGTAATCTACAACTAGTGAAGCATAGTGGATTAGGTACGACCGACAACCTGTCGGCGTATGCTCCTTGGACGTAGCCCTTAGTGGTGAACCAAGTAAATTAGCTGTGTCATCTGTCTCTGCATGTGAATGTTTAATTGCTGATCATATCCATCATACAGGTTTAAGTAGTTCCTACCAACGTGGGAACAAGATCCACAACTTTAAGAAGAAAAAGTTGCCACCCTGATTCACCCCTCCCCTCTCAGGGTGTCCCGGGGTCCTACATCTCTGGGGTAACTACTATATGATGCACCTCTCATATGTAGAGAGTGGGTGGGTGATAATAACGTGGCCCCCCTTTTATATCACACTAATTTTCAATTCATCCGAAGAATGAATGATTTTAATGGTGAGGGAGAGGTTGTTTCTTTCAGGGAAAGAAGTTATGATAATTTTTGCCTTCCACATTTATGTAGAAAAGTTTTATGGATATAGATAAAGTATGGTGCTTGGATACCAATCTATCTAAAGTATTTGATATAGTTGGTAGAATATTATGCTATGGTTAAAGATGATAGACAATGAGAATATTTCCCCTGATTACATCCTGATTGTGTCTTCTGAGAGTTTGTATCTCACTATCATATTACGACAACATGTCCTCCATGAAAGTGACATGAACTCTTCTAAATATCGATCATGATGTAGCTACCCCTTCCCTTTTTCATTGGCAGTGTTCTTCTAGATTGGTGGACACTTTGTATTCAAAGGTTCATGATTGTGGAGCCTTCTTTGGTTCTGGGTGCATATAGCCTCAGTTAGTGCATCCAGATCACCCACATATCAGGTTACATTTTCAATGTTGCAACCCTCATCATTTTTTCTTCTTCCATAGTGTATTTAATATTTTTAGTGAGGAAATTCATAATGGAATATCGAGTAATGATGGTTCTTATATTACATTTGATGCAACTTGAAAATTTTAAACTGCCTTCATCAAGATAATTTTTCAAAACCTTGTTCATATTGTGCCATTTTTTCTTTTGAAATGATGGGTTCTAAACACCTTTTAACTATGATCATTCCATGTTATCCTATGAAAAAAGAAAATAAGGGAATTTCCAGTCATGATTATCGAGCCAACCTAGACCATAAGGGGTTCGTCTTGCGGTGGGAGGAACATGTGCGATGCTGTATGTTGATAATTTCCTCCCAATATAGAGATGTCTTATTCTCTATATAGTGATGTAGATGATGAAAATTACATTAGCCCTATTGGATGGGGATTATTATGATCATCAATTAGCATCGATGGGTCATGTTGTTGAGTACCCAATAATTCTTATCAAGGATTTGATAAAACCCAAGATTGGAATGAAGATATAAATGCACATAGCCAATTAGGGTGGGGTTGATTTTTATTAACCATTAATTTAAGTAAGACCTTATTCAGGGATAATGATCCTTTTGATGGTGATTGTGATATAAATTCCCCCAACCTATTGGGATAGGGTTTTTTCACTAAAACTGATGTTTCCTGAATCCTCTCAGTAATTGACACTATGAAAGGTAGAGGTTGTGGTAGATATCCCCCTAGCTCGGTGATCTGGTTCTACTTTTGGATTGATAATATGAAATCTTCTAATGTGTATTGTTTAATGTTGTGTAGCTGTGGTCGCATATATGTTTTAGGTAATGGAATCCAATGGTGAGAGTCATTCTTTATGGGAATTTGTCTGGTTGATCCCAACATTAACTTCTATCTTTGAAATGCATTCTTACTTCTTTGTGGCACACAATTTGAAGTATTTTTTGGCTATACTTTCCCTCCATTCATGATGTATGGTCATCGTTGAAGTGGAGTAATTCTGATGTTGTGACCAACTAGCCCCAGCATTACCAGGTCCCTTGATTTCTCCAGAGGTTCTAACATTACAGGATGAAATTTCTTAGGGTTTCTATAGTTCCAGGGGCATAGAAAAGAGTAACACTCTATAAAATCCCCATCCTCAAATACTATTGTCTGATGTAGATTTGGAGATCTGCTGCTGAAGTGTTTTGATGCAATGGAGACATGCTTGTTATAGATTTATGACGTGCCTTTCCTATTTTGGATCATGGGATTTGGAGATAGAGGACATGTGTAGCTGAAAAAAGAGTATTTCATTGTTTAAAAGGGACCCTTGTCTCCTAGATAAGGGACGTTTCTATCCTTCAGTCGCTAAAGAGTAGACCGCATATTTTTACCTAGATAAAGAATGTTCTCTTTTTCTAGCTCATCATGGACCTCATAGTTAGAGGTATCAAGGGTACATAACTTGACGAGGAGGTTTTGTTTCCTACTAACTCTCTCCATATCTTGATGTAAACCGCCTCTTAATTAGACTTACATTCCTCTATTTGGTCTCTCTATAATAGATGCTTTTGAGGGTCACTAGCTAACTAGAGTGGAGTGATGATCGATGTTGATGGAGGAACAATTTGTTTTAGACCATTATGTTTTGAGTAGCTCTCTATATGAAGGCGTGAGAGCATTGAAAAAATCTTTATATGAAGTTTCATGTGATTTAAAAAACACTATATATAAAGGTGTTTGAGAAAGAGGAGGATTTCTATGTACTTGGGAGATATCACTATGGTGAGGTTGACCATAGTGGATGTTAGGAGTAGAATCACAGGGATCTATCTCCACACTACCACAAGAAAAAATTTCATGGTAGTGATCATGTTTTGTTTTAATGAAGAGTCGACTAACCCTTGTGGTGTTGAGGATGTGTCTCAAATGAAATCAAGGATGTTGAAATTTAATAGATTAGGAATATGGGTTTCACCCTAAATCATGGTCAGAATATGATGAATTTCCTTTTGAATTTATATTGGGATATGATCCTATTGTATTGTGTTTACTGAAACATACATATCACTATATGCTGTTGCAGGAGTATGGAAACACTGCTCGGAATTTGTTGTAATATTATACTAATCTATCTCATTATTAATAGGAATATTATCCATTCCTGGGATACATGCCAGTATCACATGGTTAGACTCAGTAAGTATATGAGTATGATCATAATAAAGAACCTTTGGAATATGTTGTTGGTCTTTCTTGGTACGGATATGAGCCTTCCCCAAGGCATATGTCTCTCTCACTTTTTGAACCCCCGGTTGGAGCAGGAATATAAGCCCACTCTAAAAATGAATTCCCCATCAGAATATTTTGATGGACCTCATGAATTGGAGAATGGATATGATCATCCTCTTGTATTTATTCAGATAAAGCTGGTGGAGTCATTCATTGGAAGAAGTAAGAATATACAACTAGCTTTCTAAATATGCTGGAATATTATAGATAGATTTCATGATAGGATTATGAGCCTATCTCGAGGTTTTTTCCATTCTCACATGGTAAACACTGACAAGAAGGGGGATATGTTCATGAAAATGGTCTTTTGGAGTATTCTGCTAGAATTATTCGACTCGAATATGAGTCTATCCCAATAAATTTTCCCTAATTACATGGTAATCCCAGTCTAGAACAGGGATATGGGCCCAATACATGACATTTGGATATGATTTTGGACTCCATTGACATTCATGTTCCACTTTCTTAAGGCATGGACCATTCTCGCATGGTGATCCACCGTTGGAATGAGAATATGAGCCCTACTTTTATAATCATCCTTTATAGTAATTTCCCAGTAATCCTCTTTAATGTTATCAAGAATGTTTGCTTACTTTGGTGAATCCACTGGTTTATGATGATCAGAGTGTTGAGTTTTCCAAGATATTAGGATAGGAAAGTACACCTTTCCCTCTATCTGCAATTGTACTAGAATATTCCGGTGGAGTTGTCAAACAATTGAAAAAATATATTTCCATTTTATCTAAGTGTTAATTAGGATATAATTTTCCAAATTTTTTATCTCCACTATGTACTGTAAGATAACTTTGATTAAAGTAGAGATATGGTCCCACCTCTATCCCCATTATGGAATTAGTATATTAGGATGGGATTCATGCATAGGGGTTGTAATTTTCTCTTACCTGATTCCACCTGTGGTAATATTCTCAAAAACTTGTTCAAGGTGATAAATAATATAGGCCTTCTTAATAGTTTCTATAGGAATATGATATAAAAACTCATTAGTAGGGGTGGAGACAAGAGTCCACCCCTCAGTATAAAATGTGTACCTATCCTAGAGAGTCTTCCTAGTTTTTCATGAATGAGTGTCAAAGGTGGAAGTGTGTTGAGTGGTAGCCTTTGTAGGAAACTGGTGGGTACCAACGTGGTGCCATTGGTGATGGTAGTTAATAGGTTCCCTCCTCAGGGGAACCTGACCTGGGAGAGACCCATATTTGACTCCTTGGTCTACCTTCATCATAGATTTAAGGTAGTGATTTTTGTGATCTAGCGATAATCTCTCAAAGAGTTTGGTCATGGGAACAAGGGACAAGGATTTATCTATTGCTTTCCCTAGATCATGTTCACTCATCAGATTCAATTTTTTAAGAAACTCGCAAGATGTTTTGAGGGTTTTGATTGCATTTTGCTGATGGTACTCTTAGTACATCATGTTCGCCACCTAATATTGAATTTATTAGGCAGTTGAGATCACTTTGTGACCCGTGTGGGCTACAAATCCAACTAACATTCCAAAACAGTCACTTGGTGTAAGAATTATCTTGGATCAAGATGATGTTGTTGAATTAAATATCTGTAGTCATGAAGGAAACAAGGAACATGGTCACTGATTAGTGCAATATCGTAGGAATTATGTTCCCAAACATATATGCATGGTTAACACATTTGTCCTTTTATACCAGATCCAACCATTTTGATTGCGTGGACCTTTCAATACAAGGATTGACTTATTTAATAAGAACCCCAATTATATGGGATCAATTGTAAGATTCATGTCAGGTTTTATAGCTTTTTCTGTTGGATATAAAATAAATAGTGGTCAGTGAAATGATTAACCTAGTCATTTTTTTATATATTCAGTTCAGGTAAACCATTTTTGATTGCATTCAGTTGGGTGTTTATTTGTTACACAATCATTAACATCAGGTTACCATTTTAATTATTAATGGAAACCCCCAACGGTTCTAATTCTAGGGTTTTTAGTTTTATCCCTATTCAATATTTTATTTACATATGTAATCACCATGGTAGAACACCCTATGGTTGATCACAAGGAGACCGCATACAACACACAGTTACCCAATTATCACTATTATAAACTAACTAATATACTACTAACTTATACACAAATAAAAATGGGGGTTTTGGAAATAATGCATACAATATTAATGTATTATATATAAATGAAATGCATAAAAATCTATTGTTAGATGAATAGATGAAGAATGTTTTTTAGGGGAGGTTCAAGTGATTTATATCATTATTCTAAATGAATCCTTATGTTAAACTCAATGAGGTAATCAATAATTTTTACACCTAAACTTATAATTTGAATATTAATTACCCCATACTAAGAAATATACATCAATGCTATTCTTTAAGACATTTAGGAGACTTCATAGCTGAGCATCACTACCCAAGCCATACTCCAACATATATGTGACTTAGATTATGAAGTGAAGGACGATTGATAAATGTGTAGAAAAACTCCGTGGTAGAGAAAATGGGTTGGCTAATCACTTCAATCAATTTAACCACCACATAAATTATTTGAATTAAATAAATATATTAGATTTAAAATCATATGTTACACAATGAGAACACAGTTCCCTCCATCGAAAAAGCTTCAATGTTAGTTCACTATTTTTAATCAAGTTCAGAAGGGAATACAGTGGGAGAACACATAAAAAAATGGAAGAAGAGAGGTATGTAGATTGAGAATAATATATTAAAATAAAAAAAATATTATAGTTATTATATTAATAAAAAAACTATATAAAATTTTTTACATAGAATTTATATTTTCTTGAGGTGGAAATGGGGAATATATTTATAGGGATAAGGGAGTGAAATATTGGCTCCAAAATCAAGTCTCCCAAAGGTTGCATAAATTTAACCACATTAATGGATGAATATTGATTAGATAATAAATAATATATTTTGGTTTCATTTTAAGGGTATTAAAAGTTAATTTTTTATCTTATGGGCCTGAGTTAGTGGATTTTAATTTTTAACATCCATTCTTATCATTTGTTCACTTGATGCCTAATATGCACCAATTTAGGCCCAATGTTTGATCTGATTTTAACAAATAAAATTATCCATATTTAAATTTTATATTTTTGGAGACAGATATAAACATAAATATGAACATTTTTCATTCAGTTATCAATGGATGATTCATAAAGGATGATGGGGATATTTGTTGATGAAAGGAAACAATTCTGGAGAGGGTAGATTGGATATCATCCCACTGATGGGAATGTGGGGACCACAATACAGGCCCAATGAAGCCCAAAATTCATGGGAGGATAGAAGATATATATAGTAACAAATAATTATTCTGGATATAGTCTTAAGTCATCATAAATGGTGGTGATTAAGGCATCCCAATTTGAATATTCAATTCTGGGCCAGATTCTGCGGCCCAGAAAAACAGCCCACTATTTTTATCATATATCGCGAACGGTTTATTATTTAGGGATGCTATTTTACAGGATGTTATGGAAAATCCGAGTATTAATTTATTTATTATAGGGCCTACTCAAATTCGGCCTTCTAGAAGGTCCTTTAGGCGCGTCTTTCCGGTGGATGCAAGCTGGCTACAACTTCGGGGAAAGAAGTGGAAAAGTCTCTCTACATTAATGTTCCACCCACCTTTACCAAAAAAAATTAATTAAAGGAACTTGGGATGTTGGGGGCTCATACAGGGATTCATTTTTTCCTATTTAATATAGTAGTGGTGGAGGATTTAGGGATCTTGGAGCTTTGTTTTTATTGTAATGTTATTTTCCCAAATCGTCTTTGTAGCATTTTTCCTTCCCATGTAAGTTGTTTGTGTCAACTTAGTTTTTAATAAAAGTTCTCATTATTATATTTTTCTGTTCTTCCCCTTATCACCTTGATACCATTGCCTCAATTTGTGAATTTATTCACAGCAAACCTTGTGATTTTGTTCACACAACGGTGGAGTGATCGTTATTTTTTTTGTTTTTACTTCTTCAATTCCACCCTCATAAGTCTACTTTCCCCTTCCGTTGAGAACTTGTCATCAATGGAGGGCTAGATCTTTTATGGGTTGATCTAAGGGAGTATCAAGGGGCTGGATTGGATGTTATTTCTGACTATCTGAATGTCATTAATTTCTTTTATTTGAGTTTCTTGCATTAAATGTGTTTCTCTCTTCCTCTTCCTTATTGAATTTATTCGCCCCACTTTTAGGTGCTAAGTAGATCCTTTACCTTGGAGTGCTCATGAAAATGATCCTATAGGGGTATAGATTATTAGATTGTTTTTTTGAAGGTGTTTAATCGGTAAGTGATGAGGGTAGTTTGAATTCATTTCATGAATCCTTCTCGAGTTAGTGAAATTGAAATCGTAAAAAAAAGGAATTCATCCAATCCACCCTGAGCAATAACCTAGGATCAACTAATTTATCATAATTTTAATTCACATAGATCTTAGTAATATTTTAGAACTAACCTAAAAACAACCCATGTTGGCCACTTTATAGCCAAAAATACGTCTCTTTATATTGTGTGTCTAAAGGTTCTTCTTAGGTCTCTGAGGATTCGACAATCCAAGCTACACTACAAGCGACCGCTTGACCCTTAAAACTTGGGTAAATTTGGGCGAAATTTTTTTTAGTGCCGTTGCTGGGGCCCAAGTAAGTTCCTTAGAAAAAACCTTATTTCCTCACCCCCATTCTTATATTCTCACCCATGATCTCTTATCTTGTCCCTTTCTCGCTTTTTTTTTTCTTTTGGCGCATGTCCGCCTTCACCCGCGATTACTCAAACAGACAAGTTAGGGTGGAAAGTCATAGGACAGGGGAGTCAAGTACACCATTGGATACTAATCCTCCTAATACCACATAGTTAAAGATTGAGTCAATTTCAATTAAGGGTCTTCAAAGAAACCAACTCATAAACCCAGGCAAGAACCAAAATGTAAATCCAAATGAGGCAGCCCCAAATTTGGGGAACGCAGTCGATCAAACCATGAATGACTACCTTTAATCTACCAGGAAAAATGCACCCTCTTGCATTGGTCTTGATTCCTTAGGAGATTCCCACATTTTCTTTAAACCTCATGTCCTAAATGACCATCCAACCTTCCATGGGATGGAGTCAGAAATGCCTTACCTTTATATCAAGGAGTTCAATGACATTGTTGAAACCATGTGCTCACCACATCAACTTGAGTCAGCTAAGATGAAGCTCTTTCCTTTCTCACTTAAGTATCCAACAAATATATGGTTAAATAATCTGAGACCTTCATCAATCCACACTTGGAACCAACTGCAAAGAGAATTATACAATAAATACATTCCCCACCACAAAACAATTGCACTTAAAAAGAGTTTCCATAACTTTTTTGAAAAAGAGGGAGAGTCATTCTATGAAACGTGGGAGAGGTTCAAAGACAACCTAAAAATGGTTCCACACCATGGGTTTTCTATTCCTGAACAAGTATGAATTTTCTATGAAGGATTGGGAATGGGGAACAAACAATTCATTGACATGATGTGTAATGGGACCTTTAAAAACAAATCCCCAAATGATGCTTACGAGTATCTTGAAATCCTTGCTGAATAAAACCAAACATGTGGAACATCACCTTATTCTGAAAAGCCTCAAATAACTCCTAGAATGAATAAACTTATAGAAGAGGAAAGCCTTAGGGCGAATCTTGCAGCACTCTCTAGGAAGGTTGAAGAGATAGACCATAGGAAAATCCATGAAATCCAAACTATAGACCCTATTTGCACAATCTGTGACAAACATGAACACAAAACAGACAACTTCCCAACCATTCCATCCATCAAGGATGTTATTTTAGGAGGACCACCTGCTGAAGTCAATGCCCTAAATTTTCAAAAGCCTTAATACCCAAACACATTCAACCCAATGTATAATGACCACCCAGGATTCTGATGGAATGATAACCAACAACCTAGCCAACCACAAGGACCAAACCCCTACCCTACACAAAATTTTCCAAACCATAACTAATTCCAACCACAACCAGTCCAATACCAACAACCCATCCAACAACCAAAGTATCCCCCTAAGACAACGCAACCAACACAAGCCCCTTCCCAATCCATCCCTCTCCCAATCCTTGAACAACTGTGCAAACAAATGGAATGGATGAACTCAGAAGTCTTTTCCCTGAAACAAGAACTTCAACCCATCAAAACTGGAAAGGCACCCATTCCTACACATGAAATTCCACAATAAACATCAAGGGGAGAGACAAGTTGCACTCAAACAACTCATGAAAAACTACAGGCTATGACAGTTTTGAGAAGTGGGAAATCAATTGAGAAACCTAAAAAATAGATTAAAACCCATCTGATGATTCAAACTCTAATGAAAATTCAAATGAAACACCTAAAAAAACTGAAGATACTAATAAAAATGTTAAAGAAACAACTCTTCAAAAAACAACCCCACAACCTTCCCCATTTCCTCAACGCGTGAGGGGGAAAACCAAGCCTGAATTGAGTGAAACATTGAGGGAAATATTCTCACAAGTCAAGTTGAACATTCCACTCCTTGATTCCATTCAAACCATTTCTTCATACTCAAAATACCTTAAGTACCTCTGCACATTTAGACGGAAATTCTCACCTAAGAACCAAGTCCTTCTGACAGCAAATGTTAGCACAATAATCCAAGGAACCCTTCCTCCAAAGATGAAAGACCCAGGATGCCCTTACATAAATGTTGAACTAGGAGAGAAAAAAGTTGTCAAATCCTTGTGTGATCTAGGGGCCAGTGTGAAACTCATTACTTATTCTATGCATTCTCAGTTAGGGATCAAAGAACTCCAACCCACATCTATCACTCTTCAACTTGCTGATCGTAGTATTCGAGTTCCAAAGGGGATCTTAAAAGTTGTTTTGGTGAAAGTTGAAAATTTCATTTACCTAGCTGACTTCATTGTTCTAGACAATCACCCATGCTTAGGTCCCAGGGAGAAAACCCCAATCATCCTTAGTCGTCCCTTCCTTACAACAATCAACTCTGTTATCCGAGTCCGAAATGGGAACATGACCATAACCTTTGGAAACATGAGTCTAGACATGAACATCTACAATGAAAACTATCAAATTGGGGATGATGAAGAGATCCATGAGGTTATTTGTATAGGTAGTGTTGATAGTGAACTCAAGGAACATCAAGGAATTACTGAAGGATGTTTAAGTCAAGAAGGGATCAATTTTCTTTGTTCACATGAGAGAAATTTGTCTCCTTGGCTTGAATCTCTTTCTGATAGCTCTATTGATGTTTTATGGAATCACCAATCAATGATAACATGGGTGAAATCAATAACATTGAGTCCATACCCATTCATGAAACTACTCTAGCTAATTTAGTGGATGAAAATTCTTTTCACAAGGAACCAATTTTGTCAAGAAATATGAACCAAGAAACTGAGTTGAATACAAAGTATCATCCTTTCTTGTAAAGTGATAACCACTCTGATCTTGAATTTAAGTTTTTTCCTTCATCACTCAAGTATGTGTTATTAGGGGACAATCGATCCTTTCCACTTGTCATTTCATCCTCTCTTGAAGCCGATCATGAGAGGATGCTTCTAGATGTCCTTATGAGACACAAGAAATTCATTGGATGGACCCTATATGATATTAATGGGATTAGCCCACTTATCGGGGCTCAAAAAATTGTTCTAGAATCCGATTCAAATCCATGTTGTCAACCTTAGCGGCGACTCAATCCTAATCTCATGGAAGTAGTGAGGAAAGAACTTTTGAAATTGTTAAAAGCTGGCATCATCTATCCTATAGCTGAAAGTGAGTGGGTTAGCCCAATACATGTGGTTCCAAAGAAGTCTGGAATCACAATAATAACCAACAAGGATGGAGAGATGCTTCCAAAAAGGGTTAGTAGTGGATGGAGAGTCTGTATTGACTATAGGAAGCTCAACTCTTGTACCAAGAAATACCATTTCCCCTTTCCCTTTATTGATCAAGTCCTCAAGCGAGTGGCAGGTCATCAATTATACTTATTCCTAGATGGATTCTCAGGGTATAATCAAATCTAAGTCTCCTTAGAGGATCAAGGGAAAACAACCTTCACTTTTCTATTCGACACTTTTTCCTTCAAGCGCATGCCCTTTGGGTTATGTATTGCCCTTGGTACCTTCCAGCGGTGCATGATGGTAATCTTCTCGAACATGGTGAGGGATTGTTTAGAGGTCTTCATGGATGATTTCTCCATATTTGGGGATACTTTTGAGGGATTCCTTATAAATGTTGAAAAGGTTTTTTCAAGGTGTGAGGATAAGAATCTCATACTAAATTGGAAAAAGTGCCATTTCATGGTTAGGGAAAGACATGTTCTTGGTCATCTAGAATCTGGTAGAGGGATTGAAGTTGATAAGGCTAAGTTTGACATCATTCTTCACCTTCCCTCTCCTAAAATTGTTAGGGAAGTGGGGTCTTACTTAGGCCATGCTGGTTTTTATTGAAGGTTCATTAGAAATTTTAGTTCTATTTCTCAACCACTTTGTGCTCTATTGGTAAAAGATGCTACATTTTTATGGACAAAAATCTGTGAGGAATCATTCTCTACACTCAAGTCAACTCTTATATCTCTACCTATCATGAAATCTATAAATTGGAAACTTCCTTTCGACCTCATGTGTGATGCAAGCGACTTCACTGTAGGAGCAGTCTTAGGAAAATGGTTTGAGAAAACTCCATGTGTCATTGCTTATGAAAGAAAATCTTTAAATGATGCACAAACAAACTACACCACCATTGAGAAAGAGTTTCTTGTTTTTGTCTTTTCATTAGATAAATTCAAGTCTTATCTCTTAGGATCACCCTTCATTGTCTTCACTGACCATTCAGACCTAAAATACCTTTTCCAAAAACAAGATGCCAGGGCTAGATTGATTAGGTGGGTCCTTCTTCTTCAAGAGTTCGATTTAACCATTAATGATAAAAAGGGTGTTGAAAATGTTGTAGATGATCACCACTCTAGGATGGAATTCAAAGACAAATCACGCCACCTCTCTCTATCTGATTCATTTCCTGAAGAGCACCTATATTCAGTGAGTGATTTCCCTTGGTATGCTGACATAGCAAACCATTTGGTGACGGGTGACATTCCAAAATTCATGGGGACCCAAGCTAAGATGAAATTCCTTTCTGATGTCAAACACTATGTGTTTGATTATCCTTACCTCTTCATGTTCTGTCCTGATTAAATCATCAGGAGATGTGTTCCCGAGTCTGAAAAAGAGTCCATTCGTAAATTTTTCCATGGAGAGGCATGTGTAGGCTACTTTTCTACAAATAAAACAACTACAAAGGTCCTCCAAATTGGTTTCTACTGGCCAAACCTCACTACGGATTCCTTCAAATACTGAAAAAGTTTTCCTCGGTGTCAGCAATTAGGATCCATTTCTAAAAGAAATAAAATTCCTCTCACTCCCATTCTGGTCGTTGAGATATTTGATTGTTGGAGAATTGATTTCATGGGACCCTTTCCAAACTCTAAGGGATACCTCTAAATCCTCTTAGCTATTGATTATGTTTGAAAATGGGTTGAAGCCATTCCGACTAAGTCCAATGACCATCATGTTGTGATCCGATTTCTGATAGAGCATATCTTTTCTAGATTTGGAATTCTGAGGGCTATAATCAGTGATCATGGAACCCATTTCTGTAATCGCCCATTCTCTTCACTCATGTATAAGTATGGAATTTCTCATTAAATTTCCACTGCGTACCATCCTCAAACCAATGGTCCAGCTGAGTTAGAAAATAAGGAGATTAAGAAAATTCTTGAAAAAACTGTTAACCCCTCTAGGAAAGATTGGTCTGAGAAACTCTTGGATACTCTTTGGGCATATCATATAGCATTCAAAACCATCCTAGGAATGTCACTATATAGGTTGGTTTATGGAAAATCATTCCATTTACCTGTTGAAATTGAGCATAAGGCATTTTGGGGAATCAAGAAAATGAATTTTGACATTTCTCTAGCTGAAGAAGAGAGGAAATTAGATCTTAATGAACTTGAGGAACTTAGGATGGAGGATTATGAAAATTCAAGGATAAATAAAGCTAGAGTTCAAGCCTACCAATCTAGGAATATCAAAGTCAAACAATTTGAACTAGGAAAACATGTGCTCTTGTATAGTTCAAAATTTCATTTACACCTGGGAATGTTAAGGTCATGATGGTCAGGTCCATTCATAGTGCATCATGTATACCCCCATGGGGAAGTAGAGATTCAGGATCCCACAAGTGGTAACATTTTTAAGGTCAATGGTCATAGGTTAAAACCATTCATTGAATCATTCAATAAACATGAAATAGAGGTAGAGTTAACAAATCCAACCTATGAACAAGGAAAAAATTGATAGATTTAGGATACATGTCGGGCTAACAACGTTAAACAAAAGCGATGCATGGGAGGAAACCTATGGTTTTCATGTTTCTAATCTTTGTGAATCATCTTTTGTTTCCTTCTTCTTCATTTTGTTATTTTTTTTAAAAATATATAGAATGTTGACCGATTCTTCTTTTATGAGTATGGATGGGTATGAAAGGGGAGCACCTTATTCATCCGTGTCACGCGGTGTTATCCCTGAGTAATACCTTACCCTGGAAATATTAAGAAGACAATGTATCATCAGTTTATTCTTATATTATGTTTTTTTAGGTTTTTTTAAAAAATAGATTGTTGACCTATTCTTATTTTATAAGTAAGGATGGGTATGAAAGGGGAGAACCGTATTCATCCGTGTCACGCGGTGTGATCCCTGAGTAATACCTTACCCAGAAAATATAAAGAAGACAATGTATCATCAGTTTATGTTATTTGTACGTTTTTTTAGGTAAAAAAAATACAAAATATATATATATATATTAAAAAAAATTAAATGCATGTCATAGGTCATTGGGAAAAGCTGGTCACAACCGTCCAAGCAATTGGGAGACAAACCAGAACTGAAGGGAGATATGGGAATTCATTTTCAACATCAACCACCAGGTGACTTCATTCAATAATTTTCATTTTCAATGTCTTCATTGAACTTCTATCCTTCTCCTTCTATGTTTCAATTCTTTAAACACTAGGGACAGTGTTATTCTATGTTGGGGGGGAGATGAAAATGTGTGGAAGGAAAAATGTCATTAACCGTGAACATGATAACACACATTCCAAACTCTAAAATTGGATATCAAATAATTTTTCATGCCTTAATTTTGATTTTAATTCAAGTTTATGTTCATATGCATAGATATTGGAAAGTGCGGTTGTCTGATATGATTTTTCACCATTATATTTTCATCCATTTAATAAAAAAACACAATGCATATCTTCTAGATTGTGGGGTTTTAGTTGGAGTTCTTGGGGACCCATAATAAATAGCATAATATTGGCGATAATTTTAATTTTAACATGAGTATTAAAAAAAATCAATTGCGCGTAGAACAATGAATTGACCTATTCTGTGTCTTTCAGCACTTGGGGATCGTGACTCCATAGTTGTCTGGCCCAAAGTTGGGTATTTTATCTCTATTTGTGGTAATTTGAATTTTTTTTTATTGAGTTAACTCGACATGATGCCCGAGTATGTGAGCTTCACTTGGTTTCCTATGGTCTTTGAGCCTGGGAGTCATCGGAAAAGTCTTGCTACATGGGTTGACTCAATTGAGTTCAATTTCAATTACCATGGAAAAATTGCAAAAAAATAATAAAAAATAAAATCGAAAAAGAAATAAAAAAATAATTACAAATGAGTACTCATCTTATTATTAAAATTTGATTTCTACTAGCTCTTCCATCTTTTCTCCCTCGAATGAAAATGAACCCCCATGTCTATTGTGACACACAACACTTCATCATGATTAATTGAATTTGGATGATATATGGCGATGAATTTGAACAATGGAATGGGATTGGGCTTGAGATATGCCTGTGGAAATAGCTTGTTTTAAATGATTTTGATGGGTTTCATAAGTGTTTGGTATGTGATCTTTGGGTGAGAAATGTGCATTAAAATGTTTTTGGAAAAGGTCATCCGAATTTCATTTTTGTGAGATATATTTTTCTAGGGCCTAGAAAAACTCAAGTTGGGGGGTTTTATTAGCTAATAAAAACACATATTTTTTTTCATTTTAAGGGTATTAAATGTTAATTTTTTATCTTATGGGCCGGAGTAGTGGATTTTAATTTTGAACATCCATTCTCATCATTTGTGCACTTTATGCCTAATATGCACCAATTTAGGCCCAATGTTTGATCTGATTTTAATGAATTTATTTATCAATATTTTAATTTTATATTTTTGGAAATGGATATGAACATAAATATGAACATTTTTCATTCAGGTATCAATGGAGGATTCAAAAAGGATGAAGTGGATATTTGGTGATGAAAGAAAACAATTCTGGAGAGGGAAGAGTGGATATCATCCCACTGATGGTAATGTGGGGCCCACAATAAAGGCCCAATTAATCCCAAAATTCATGGGAGAATATACTACATATATAGAAACAAATAATTATTCTGGAGACAGTTCTAATTCGTCCTAAATCGTGGTGATTAAGGCGGCCCAATTTGAATATTCAATTCTGAGCCAGATTCTGCGGCCCAGAAAAACAGCCTAATATATTTATCATATCTCGCGAAAGGTTTATTATTTTGGGATGAAATATTACAGGATGTTAGGGTACATCTGGGGTTTCATTTAAGTTTTCTAGGGCCTACTCAAATTCGGCCTTCTAGAAGGTCCTTTAGGAGCGTCTTTCCGGTGGATGGAAGATGGCTGCAACTTTGGGGCAAGAAGTGGATAAGTCTCTCTACATTAATGTTCCACCCACCTTTACCCAACACAATTAATTAAAGGAAAATGGGATGTTGGGGGCTCGACTAAGTCTTTATGTTTTCCTATTTAAGACAGTAGTGGTGGAGTATTTAGGGATTTTGGAGCATTGTTTTGATTGTAATGTTATTATGCCAAATTGTCTTTGTAGCATTTTTCCATCCCATGTAAGCTGTTCGAATCACCTTAGTTTTTAAAAAAATTTCATCTTATTCTCTTGTTCTTTTCTTTCTCTTATCACCTTGATACCATTTCCTCAAGGTGTGAATTTATTCACACAAAACCTTGTGATTTTGTTCACACAACGGTGGAGTGATCTTTATTTTTGTTGTTTTTACTTCTTCAATTCTACCCTCGTAAGTCTACATTCGGCTTCCATTGAGAACTTGTCATCAATGGAGGGATAAATATTTTATAGGTTGATCAAAGGGAGTAGAAAGGGGCTGGATTGGATTTTATTTCTCACTTTCTAAATTTCATTAATTTATTTTATTTGAGTTTCTTTCATTAAATGAGATTCTCTCTTCCTCTTCCTTATTTAATTTATTCGCCCCACTTTTATGTGCTAAGTAGATCCTTTACCTTGGGGTGCTCATGAAAATGATCCTACAAGTGTATATATTATTAGCATGTTTTTGTGAAGGTGTTTAATTAGTAATTTATGAGGGTAGTTTGAATTGATTTCATGAATCCTTCTCGAGTTAATGAAATTGAAATCGTAAAAAAAAAGGAATTCATCCGATCCACCCCGAGCAATAACCTAGGATCAACTCATTTATCATAAATTGAATTCCCATAGATCATAGTGCTCTTTTAAAACTCATCTAAAAACAACCCAAGTTTTCCACTTCATATCCAAAAAATCCATCTCTTTATATTGTGTGTCTAAAGGTTCTTCTTAGGTCTTTGAGGATTCGACAACCCGAGCTACACTACAAGCGACCGCTTGAACCTTAAAACTTGGGAAAATTTGGGCGAAACCAAATATATATGAGTGGTCTTAGAGAAAGTTGTGTGAAATATTATTATTAATTTGAACCCAAACTTTCATCTAAATTATCCTTGTGTAGAAATTGATATGGTGCATTAACTCAGAAACATTAATTTAAGCCGAATGTTTCCAAAATTTTCCCCAATTTTAAGAATCCAATGGCCTCTTTAAAAATAAAGTACCTCCATGATATTTATAGGATGAATGAATAATTTAAATATACCCCAAATGAATTTTTAATAGCCTTAATTTTAGTTTTTGATCTGGATTTATTCTATAATTAATGAGGTGGGGTCCACCATGTTGCCCAAAATATGTCTCCATCTTCACAGATTTTTAGTGCTTCTACAATGTCAAATAAGATCCGAGTCCAGAAGAAATATATTTTTTCTAATAAATCAATTAATCTTACAAAAAAATAATCATTCGATTTGGATAATTATATTGATTGATATGACTAAAAAATAGAAGTGATTAACTATAATTAAAATTAAATAATTTCGCCATTCATTTTATTTAAGATCAAAATACTTCAAAACCCTAAAAATTTTATATTTTTCCATTAAATAACATTATTTTGGGATTAATAACATTTAATTATAGAGTAAAATTTATTAAAATTTTATCATTACCATTCCCCTAGACTTAGTAATTGCACTCCGAGGTATTTATCATATAATATAATCAAAATTTACACAACAATGAAAAATGGGAAAACATCCCTGATCTTATCCATAATAGAGTTCCATCATGTCTCCTATATGAAAAAAGTTTCTCTATCATTTTCATTTCTCATATTTAAATCCATTCAAACTCATCATTCTATCCATGGCATAATCACGACCTAGCCCACGATGAATTTTATGTCACTCTTTACTTAATGGAAATTAAATCTAGGGTTATGGTCATACATTTAAATTGTAAGAATCACCATAGGATAGAGGAAATTATCATATCTCTAAAAAATTAAACATGATAATTTATTCAATAATGAGGTATTTTTCAAGGTGGTTTCTGTGTCTTACAGTTGGCGGGTAAATTGATTTAAATATTTAAGGCTAGAAAGAGGAGGCCAGACTCTTAAGTATAATGTATGGATAATAAAAGTGAAAACACATGAAATTATTCCCTCAAATACCCTTGAAAATGTGAAAAACAATTACAAAATCTTTTTTATGACAAGGTAAATGAGTCAATAAATTATTATATAGAATGATATCATCCATGTTCTCCCATTTTTTTTCAATTCACATAAAATGAATTTTTTTTTTTTGATTTTTTTTCATAGAGAATGACCTGAAAATTGTATAAAATGAATGAATAAGAATCATACACATTATATTAGATAGTGATAGTAGATATAAAATAATTTACCATGATAAATTTTATTTCATCACTATTTTTTTCTTTCATCCAGTTTTTTCTGTTTTTTGAAAGAGAAGTGGATGAAACAAATAATGAAAAATGAAATGACCAATCATGCCCAATTTTATAATAATAAACAACCCCAAAAGATGAAAGACACATCAAACCACCCAAAAATGATACACATCCTAGTTAAGACACTTGACATACTAATCCCCTTCACTCAAACATGGAATATCTGTGCAAAAATAAAAAGAGTTTTGGTAGGTAAGTAAACATAATCTTGTAATGTGGATTTAACCTATAAATAAATTCTTAGAATATAAGGGCTAATTAAAGATACATTTAAGGATTAGTTTGATGATAAAATTTTTCTAGACAATTTAGTTCTCAATCATGTCAAAATATTCCCTGAAATCGAAAGCATTGAAAGAGAATGATCACAAATTATTGTTCTCACACAAAGTATGTGTTTCTCTCAAGAAAATATGGGCATTAGAAAGAATATTAAAAATTGGATCAAAATAACTCATATGATGGGACAAATACATCCAGTTAGTGTTTCACGGTCATGGATTTTTGGATTGTTAAAACTAAAACAAATGCTATAAAATCCAATTAAAGGAAATTATTTGTCACATAGACAATCTTTTGAAATCAATTTCTTCAAAAATCAACTCAATATCAACAAAATGAATAGATGTGGTAAAAGTGAAATGAATATTAAATATATCTCAATATTCAAAAAAATGATGAAAAAATAGAAGTAACCCATGAAAAAATAATAGTTTGACACTCCCCCACACTTCAATTAATAACCCTTCATTTCACAACAACAAAAAAATTAAAAATAAGGGAAGAAAAAACATAGGAGAAATAATGATAAAACATGAATTTATTTTTTAGTATTAAATTTTTGATAATATCATAGAAAGTTTCATTAAAAATAGAAATCATGAAATAAATAAAAACATAAGAAAATTAATGAAAAAAAATATTAAAGGAAAAGAAATGGATAATGCTTCATTTGAACCCCCATGTTGGTGATAGGTTTTTACAATCCCTAGTCTGGCAGTTGCAACAGTCTAACCACAATAAAATGGAGGATGAGATTTATTGGTTAAAAACCACCACATATTATTTCTTTCAACATAAATCATTATATTATAGGAGTGATAACACCATAAAATATAAATATCCACAGCCCCTATATATGTTGAGGGAGAAAATTTGAGATCGAGAGGATAAGGTAAAAGAATTAAGGGGTGATCCCTATTTATCACATTTAGTAGAGTTATGTAAACTGCTGTTGGATATTGTACAATAAGAATTGTATTTTATTCTATTTCAGGTTCATCAAGTTATTTTTCTTGTATTTCATCTTATATTCCATCATCCTCATTTGGACCAATATACTGCTCGATAGGCTCTTCCATTCTCTTATCATCACAT
This sequence comes from Viscum album, assembly GCA_963277665.1. Classification (NCBI taxonomy): domain Eukaryota; kingdom Viridiplantae; phylum Streptophyta; class Magnoliopsida; order Santalales; family Viscaceae; genus Viscum; species Viscum album. Next base: position 650,949,654 of record OY728159.1, on the reverse strand, counting down.
GGAACTTTTTCTTCTTCTTCTTCATCTAGGGAATGAAATAGTGGTATTGAATCTAAAAAATAATCATAAGGGATATTATTTTTTAATTAATAATTAATAATACTTGAATGAAAATAAATCACATAAATTAAATCCCTATCAAATGTTTCAATTTAGAACTCATTTTCATCAATAAGGGAAGGTGGGAATGCATTTATTTACAGAAGGAAGTGTATCTTAAATATTTCCTTCATCCTCACCATTGTATTCTTGAAATTTTGGGGTAAAAATCCTTTCATTCTCTTCATCTTTTATTTTTTATCATTCGATCCATAATAATTTAACTTCTTTAACTTTTTTAGAAATCTATACAACATATTGCTTGATTTTTTAGAACATTTAAATTCTCTTGAAGCATCACAGATTTTTCCGCATTTACATATTAAATTTATCTTTACTTATAGGCACACCATAAATTATTTAAATAGGCCATTAATAATAGTTATAACCATAAAAATTCATCCTGGTCAATGAAATGAATGATATTGAATGATATAATTTTTTTAGTTTCTAAAATATTTTATTTTTTATTAAAAATAGACTGTGAAAGTTCTTGACCTCCCCATAAATGGAATTAAAAAGACTCAAGGGGTTTTATCCATTTTTATAGTTCAATATTTTATTTACCTAATAATTCACCATAGTGGCACACCATAGGGTCAATCACAAGGAGGCTGCTTATAGAACACATTTTTTCTGTAGTCACTACAAATAAACTAACTTATATAAAATGAAATTATATACTAATAAAAATATGGGGTTTGAAAATATGTATAAAATTTAAATAAAATATATATATAAACGAAATTTAAAACAATATTTGTTTAGAAGAATAAATGAGAGATCTTGTTCGAGGGAGGGAATAGTTATATGATTGAGTTTCTTATGCTTTAATTTCTAATATATTTATTCAATTCATATAATCATTGTGGAGGTTAAATTTATTATGGTGAACATTCACCCCATTTTCTCTACCACCATGTTCTCTTCTAATTTATCAAACTTCCTTCACTTCAATATCAATATCATGCATATAATAGAGTATGGATTGGGTAGTGATGGTTTACAAAGAGGTATCCTAGATGACATAAAAAAGAGCATTGACCCGTATGAAGAGGTTTCATTATTGGGTGATAAAAATTCAAATGAGAATTTGAGGTGTGATAGGGATTTTTCACCATAGTGTTACACCCTAGGGTCTATCACAAGGAGGCCTCTTATAACACAAATTTTTTCTATTTTAACTATTATAGACAAATTAATATTAAACTAACTTATATACTAATAAATATTTGGGTGTTTGTAATTATACCTAAATTATAAATATAATATATATAAATTTAATGATAAAAAATGTTATTAGAATAATAAATGATGGATATTACTCTTGGAAGGTTCAAGTGATTGATATCATTGTACAAAATTAATCTTAATACGAAAATCAATGTTGTGATCATGACCTGTCACACATCACATTATCATTTGAATTGTCATCACCCCTTACTGAGATATATGATTATGGGGAAATTAACATCTTTAAGGAATCTAGGATACATCATTTATGACCAGCACTACCCAATCTATACTCCACCATATCAAAGACATGGATATTGAAGTGAATAATTATTAATAAATGAAAAAAAATTGGTGGTAGAGAAAATGGGTTGACTGCTCACTATAATAAATTTAACCACCACGGAAATTAATAAAATTTAATAAAGAGATTATAAATTAAAGTATATAAAACGAAATCAAAATACCCTTCCCCCAAAGCAATTTCCTAGGTTAGTTCTCTATTTTTAATGGAGAAGAGAAAAGAACACCGTGTGAGAACACATAAAAATAAAAATGTACCGAGAGAGGTATAAAGAAGATGATTATAATATTAAAAGAAACCAAAAATTTTCAAAATTATATAATTAAAAAACTATATAAAATTTTGGCATTGAATTTCCATCATCGCGAGATTGATAAGAGGACAAATTTGTAGGATAAAGGAGTGAAATATTAGATATGAAATATCTTCTCCAAAATATTTCACGTCTTTGACCCCTTTAATAGATGGATATGAAAGAGTGGTCTTCTGAAAAGATGTGTAAAATTATCATTGGTGTTTGAAAACAATATTTTATCCATTCACCTTGTGTAGAATGGGATATGGATCATCAACTAAACAAAATTAATTATAGCCAAATTTTTCCTAAATTTTCATCTAATTTCAAGAATCCAATGGCTACCTTAAGAATATAATATCTCCCATATATTTTTTGGAAAAATGAACGATTGAAATATCTTTAAAATACATTTGGATTCTCCTTTATTGGAGGTGTGGATCCAGATTTAGTCTCTAATGAATAAGTTGGTATCAACCAAGTCATCCAGAATATTTACAGAAATGTACTAATTTTTTTTGGCATCTAGATGGTCAAATCATATCCAATTATAAAATATTAATTTTTATACTATAAATCAAGTAGTTTTAAAAAAATGAATCATTATATATTTGATTAGTATATTAAATGATATTAAAAAAAATTCCAAACTGATTAAATGAAGATAAAATTCCAGAATTAGGCCATTTCTACATTTAAGCTCAAAATACATTAAATACATATATATATGTGACAACTAACCATTAAATAACTTTATGGTGGTATTAATATCATTGAATTATATAATCAAATATATGAAAATGTTATCTTAATTAGGTTCCTTAATCCATAATTGGGTGTGAGCCTGCTTTCCAAATCAAGGTGGTCAATAGGGATTTCAGACCCAGTTACACTTAGGGGTTCGCATTGATCAAGAGGATGTGTTGATAGGATCATCGCACAATTTTGAGGGGAATTATTTCCTACTCCGAGACTCTCTTATAGATTAAATAAATGTTTGATAAAATCTTCCTAATCTTAATAATGGTACATTTACACAAACAAAATGTCAATTGATTAAGTCTCCGTTATAAAATAAATGGGGCCTCATTATTGAATCTATAGGTATGTATCTTGTGATCTATGCTTATTTCATAATAATTAATTGATGCCTTATATACTGAATTTATATAACCAAACACTTGAATTTAATTCCATGAAGGGAGCCTGTTAATATTTTGAGAATGGGGTTGAGGAATTTTGAGGCATCCTACATATTGTGGTTATTTCCAGAATAAAAACACACATAGTTCATAAAACATATTTAGTTTAGCATCATGAATAGAGGATATATATGTGGCCACATTGGCACCTATTATTTCAGACCGAGTCTCGAAGAGACATTCTACGTAACCTAGTTATAATAGGAATACAAGTTATCATAGTACAACCTCTCCATTGGGACTGACCCCATGGTATATTTCCTCAGTTTCGGGAGGCTTATATCATGCCACTAATTGAGGTTTATTACTGAGACTGCCCTGTATAGTGGAGATTCATAATTCTAATGAGGTTTTCATTGTGATTCTCTAATCCTACATGAAATATTATCTGTGTGGGAAATAAGGAATTACAAGTGAACAGCCTCATTTCATATGGATGTGGGACTTTTGTACTGGGACAAACCTAAGGGTACTTTAAAATAGAGAGAAGGTCTTCAGAAGGATTCATGTATATCCTGATTATTTAAGGAATAAGAGTCATCATTGTTTAGTTTTTTTAAATCCCAAGGGGACGTGGTGTTGATCATCCCATGAGATTGATTTTGTTCTCGAGGGATGAAATGCCTGATACATTGAAGGGTTTACACAGAGTCGGACACCAATATGAGATTAGTCTCAAAACAAAAGATTATGTCTTATGAATCCTAGTAATGATAGGAATGATAGTTCTATTATTTCAATGAGACCAATTCTTACACTCATACATTTCCCTTATACATTTAGAGGATTATGGATAATATTATATGATCATTTAAACTCCTCAATCCTATGTGATCTATACTAGGTTAGGGATACACGGGATGGAAAATAACCATTCTAATTACTTTTGGCTGTGGTAGATATGTGGGGGAACTACCCATGGGGTATTTTATTACAGTTCTTGATTCATAAGAAGGAATTCAATATATCTCAGTGTTTTCAAGAATCAGAGTCATCATATATCAATCAAACGAGGATTATAGACATTGGTTTCCCTTATTGTCGGGGATTATACACTTAGGTTTCCTTTGTATTTGGGGATTACACACTTAGAATTACCAAGGTTATCAAGATTTAGGATTCCCAATGACTTATCACACATTACTTTAGGGAATTAAATTATTTTCCACTTAGCATGCCTTGATTAGTTTCTTATACATGTTAGAGAATGTATACATGACATGTCCTAAGGCAATCTCATGATCTAATTGGCTTGTTTGAGGCATTCCATGTATCCTGAATAGCATACCAGAGGGTTGTCGAATGATCAAGGTTGCCTTGTCCAGAGTAAATCACTAGAAAAGTTTGATTTACCATGGAATCCATCGCATGACCCCAACTGACATGTACAAAGGAAATTGTATGAATCAACTGACTTTCCCTGGTATCATCGTGAGAGAAAATTGTCATGCATAGAGAACCATGAGTTTTAGTGAAGAATTTCTCAGAGGGTGATTCATATCTTGGTTGACATATAAAGGACGTTGTGATACCTGGATGGCACACCCATAATGAATCTTGAGAGCCATTTAAGCTGATCGATTACCAATATATGTGTCACGACCCCCTCCCCATAAGGTGTACCCCACTAGGGCTGGCAATGTGAGATTGGAGATAATGACCCCCTGAGTCCCACCTCCGGTAGGCCTTGGGTTGGAGACTAGTATTGAGGGTATAATGAACACACAAAATGGGATACATTACCCTATAAGAGAACAAATGTGAAAACGAGATATAAGATAGACACTAACTAACTACTACTCAGACACCAATATAAAATAAAATCCCAATTACACATATGTAATATCATGAAAAACTACTAAAACTGAAAGGGAAAAACTACAAGTACCCAAAAGAAAGTAAAAAAAGCAGCAACCATGAAGCCCGTGCGACTCCTGCAACCCCAAGCTAGTAGAAACCATCTTTATCTCCAAATTTTCCTATGTGACCTGAAAAATATATTATATATTCATAGGGTGAGTATAAATGTATATTACGTTGGATCCTCCCTAGATCCTCTCATTAAAAAGTAAAGAAAGAATGCTAAAGCACAGGGAACAACAAGTGAAAATAACTCATCACCTAAGCAAGTTTACTAAGTTCCCAACCTCACCATGGATACAGTAACCATGTATCACAAACCAGATTATATAATATAATAATTAATATCTAGGGTACTCTGCTACTACTTCCCCACTTGTGTTCTGCTTTTCCCCAACGTCACACGTCCTAATCCATCTCTCTCCAAAGAGGATTTCCCACAAACACCTAGGTGAAGCACCACAACGTGCACCTTGTGCAACAAAACCACCACATCCACCAAACAAAAGTAACTAGATAGTTTCCAGGAGCCACCACAACTTGCATAATGTGTATCATATATTGGGTATTGTACCTCAAGCCATTACATCCGACACACCGAGTAAGGATCCTCATGGTATCACAACCTATTCACGTTACACCTATAGTAGTCCATAAGAAGGTATATCCAGAATATATGTGTGTGAATAACCACAATCCATTACATCCCTCTACACACATCTATGGGGGAAAATAAATTCTATTCCTACTAGTACAAGTAACTAGCATGAGAAGAGATCGGGGCCAAATGGGGTAGTTAGGCATCCATCCTCCCACCAGAATGTTTTGGAAAACACCCCCCAGTGCTTAAAATCCCCGGGGTATCAGTTTCCCTAACTAACGGGGTAGAGTAGTGTATAGAAAAACAAACTGTATAGAATATAATATAGCTCCCAACCACACTATAAGAAGAACATAGTCTGATACTCAACTACATCTAATGTCTCTCGGACTCCAGCTGTTACTTCTATGTCTTGGTATCATATAAGCACACAACCATTTAATGAGAATTTTTATATTACTTTAATACCTTTTTTATCAGTTTAACTTTACGTTAATTAATTATGTAAACATTAATTATCCATTAAAAAATTTCACATTATATTTCATTAGCATCACATCCATAGTCCATTGTTCTATTAAATTGAGACCTCAACATTTAATTTCCTCCCAGAAATCTCCAGCCCCATGGGTTAACATCATTTATTCAATCATTTATTAACATAAATACTTTCACATATTCCAAGAATTGTAGGAAAACATTCTCAGTTACTAAACATAAGGGGGATCAACATGGCGAGTAGAAGAACTACATGTCGAGTCTTTTTCACCTATACAAGAGCATAGACCCATCCTCCCTTAGGATGTTAAACACATAAAGCATGTGGCATACCCCACACATAGTTATAAATATAAAAAAATTGACAAAGACATCTCTACCATTGAGAATGATCTTATCCAAATTCAAACCACTAACAGTAGCTCTAATTTCTCTTTGGATACCTAACATGAAATCAACACTTCCATGAAACTTAATTCTATTATTACCCTTAAAGACAACATACGTAATTTTTTTTTTAAAAAAAATGGATTTCAAATTGTGATAGAAAACACTCTGTTCTATGACTCTCTTCAATGAATCAGGAATGTCTATAGGCCTCATTCACTCATTAGATTCTATGATTCCTGTGTTGAATCTGAGGAGGTCATTTTCAGTCATGTGGTCTCTTACTTTGATAATATTTTCAATGGACCAAATTTAAACAATGACCTCCTTCTTGTGGTCATTTAGGTTAGGGTGAATTAATAAGACAATGTTTGTCTTCATAGAATGCCACTTGATCATGAAATCAAAGACACCATCATTAGCCTTAATCCTGATAGTGCCCTGGGCCCTAATGGATTCAATAATGGTTTTTCAAGCAATATTGGGAGATTGTCCACACTGATGTTCGTAGACTTGTCGAATAATTTTTTTTCTAATGGTATTCTTACCCATGGTATTAATACTCAATTTCTTACCTTAATTACTAATGTAGACTATTCCTCAAAGATCCATCTCTTCTGACCTATTTCTCTCATTAACTCTATTTAAAAAATATTTACAAAATTTCTTGCCAATAGAAATTCTATGATATGAAATAAAATTATTTCTTGGAATCAATTTGGTTTCATCAAGGGATGGTCTATACAAGACTAAATTTACCTTGCCTCTAAATATACCATCACCCTCAGAAAATCCACCAGAGGAGGGAAATTTCTATCATACATGAAATTAGGAAAACCTTTGACATCATTGACTGGGGCTTCATCTTAAAGGTTCTTCAGTCCATTGGCTTTAATGAAACCTTAATCAATAGGATAAAATCTTTATTTAAATCAGCTTCTCTCTCTATCCATGTCAATGGTTCCCAGAAGGGTGACTTTAAGTGAACCAAGGGATTCAGACAAGGTGATCCCTTATCTGCCATTATCTTTGCTATTGCAGAGGATTACCTAATATGATTGCTCACTTTCCTTGTGGATCAAAATAAGATTTATACTATTTAGACTTCCAGAAACATAAATGTTCCTACACATCATATTTAGGCTGATGAAATTATCTTATTCTTATAAGGTGATAAAAAGAATATTCAAAATTTAAAAAATGCCTTGCCTCATTAGGAAGAAATCTCTGAGAAATTTATAAGTTGGGATAAATACTATGTTATCTTTTGAAAAAAGTTATCGTTTCCTAGAAAGATTAACATCATAAAAAATTTAGGCATCAAATATTGATCTCTCCCCTTCACCTGCCTTAGAGTCCCAATCTTTAGGGGAAGGCCTAAATCTATGTACTTTTCCAACATTGTGGACAAGTTCATAAATCAACTGTCCTTCTATAAGGGTAAATCCCTTTCCAGGGATAGCATGATCAGTCTTGTGAAATCTTCCATTGACTCTAAAATGGTCTATTCGATGATGGTCTACAAATGAACTATTTGAATTCTAAATAAATTTAATTTTTACATAAATAATTTTGTTTTGGCTAGCAGAATTCATGAAAGGAGGCTTGTGACCATTCCCTAGGCCACCTATTTCAAACATTTAGAGAAAGGTGTTATTGAAAAAAAAATCATTACATTTTTAATGACACCCTTAATGATAGACATACCTAGAGGTTTATTCCTAAAATCTTTTTCTCTATTTATTTCCTTAAAAAAATATTTCTTATGAGGATAAAGAATGCCAATTTGAACTACATTAACTCTTGAATCTGGCCTTCCATTAGAAAATCCTCTTCCAATATTATGAATAATTTTAGATGGATGGTTAAAACTAATTCTTCCCTGAATTTGTGGTTGGATAACTGGTTTGGTTTCCCCCTTATCTCAATGGTGTCTCTTAATTATCTTCCATATAATACCAAATGCTCTATAAAGGATGTTATGAAATCTCGTAACATCAAATTTTTTAATAGCATAATTCATGTTATGGATAATTATTCATTTTCTAATTCTGAGGATTTCCTTATATGACCGACTCCTCACAATAGTGTCTTTTATTCCAAAAGTTTTTACAATCACAATTTTTTAAACTCTGAACAAAATTTTGGTTGGTAGAAATATTTTGATAAAACATGGATTAAAACCTCGATTCTTCCTCTTGTTTGGTTTATTTCTCTCAATCGTGTCCCCACTAAGATTTGTATTCAATATTTTGGGGCCTAACATTTCTCTATGCGTCCTTTTGGTCACCAATATAGAGAAGATACACACCATATGTTATGGTCTTGTGCTACAGCTTATTCCCTTTGGAATTATATTTCTAAAATTTTTGACTGTATATGGTTACTCCATGACACTATCATCTCTCAAATAAAATTTTGTGTGGATCTTGAGACCTCCAAATATATCACGAACCTCTTCCTTAATATTGTTGACGAGATCCTATAAGTTATCTTGTAAGATAAAAATGTTATTATCCACAAAAATTTCTCTTTTAATCATAATTTAGGTTGGACTCCAATTCTAATTTCCATTAGGGATGCTGCTTCGACTCAAAAATATCACTGTGATAACTCTATTGGAGACTTTGATATCCTTCATCGACTTCAGAATGATGGGATCTACAAACAACCATGGTACACTTTTGAGGTGTTCTAGAAAGCCCCACTCCTAGGATGGATCAGAGTGAATTTTTATGGTGCTTCAAAACGAAACCTGGGTCATGTAGGTTGTGGAGTTATTTCTAGAGACTGCCTTGGTTGGTGTCATGGATGCTTCTATGGAATCTGTGGTGTTGCCTCATCTCTGGAGTCATAAATGATCGGTGTGATCCATGCCATTAATTTTTCCAATAAAAGGGATAGAATAATATATGGATTGAAAGTGATTCGACCACTTTTGTCCATTCTATTTGGGAGCGGTGGTGTATGATGCCTAGCCACTGACAACCCGTTGGTTGAGCTTCTATGAATTTATTCTGGAGACCAAATAAATTTTCAATCATGCCTTTAGTGAAGTGAGCATGGTTGCGTACAGTCTTTCCAAAAAAATAATCAACCAGTTCATAACATGGATAGATAAATTGCTAGTTGATATTCTCCATTTTATGATAAATATTATAATAAGCGTCCTAACATTAGACTCATGTGGTTTTTTCCATCATTTTAATTTATTAAATTTTTTCTCGACCTTTGACCGAGGCACTACCTTCATTATAATAAACATCCAACTAGTTCCATCATCCTCGGTGTCCTCCTCAATACCCACTTGCATAAACTGATGCATCTCACCACCCTAGGTTTCAACTGCTGCAATAACCAATAGGCCTCCCAACCCCCACATATCACAACACAAGAAGCTGGAAAACAAACATCATATCAACTAGGATCTTAGCCCTTAAGTAAGAAAGAGGGTAACTCCAAACCAAACGAGGAATTTTCTATTATCAAACTACTAGTCATTTTATCCATCTATGACTAATTGAATTAATATTTTCAAGTTCCAACTATGGATAACCTAAAGAGTAATCTATCAAAAATTTACGAAACATGCTTACTATATCAATTTGATTAACATAAAATCACAACAATAACAACTAAATTAATTTACATGCCACTTTATCTTTAGCCAAACAATTATCAATTAATTCCATCTTTACGTTCATTAGGAATTTCCATCAAGAACGAAAATCTAAACAAAGCAGGAATAGATGTGACACTATCTAGAAAATAGGGGGCAATAACATACGATTGATATTAAATTAATTATTTGGCTAAAACATTTAATATGTCAATTTCATTATGATAGATTAGGCTAAAACATGTTAACATTACATTTTCACGTAAAATAACAGAAAAGCAATGAATCCCATTACTCAAATGGTTCCTGACGTTCTTTATACTAGGAAAATCCACACAATGGATTACGATATCGTCTCATGTGACAACTGTATCCACCCGAGGATGCTGCGCCATGAATGCACCATCTTACAGCCAAGAAAACTTCATTAGAAGCATAGAGATCACATTCCATATCATTGAATATAGAAACCGAAGGATAGGGATCAAGGAAAACACAGGAACATAGGTAGATCATACATTATATCGATAAAGGTTTGACACATTCTACTTACACCAAAACAGGGGGTGAACATGTAGTAGGAATAAACTTCAAGGGGAAATGATTGTTGGATTAATGTTTGATCACATATCCCCTAAAGTAAGAAAGAATGTTTTTACCATCTAGCTCTAGGGAACAAAAGGTTAAAACAAGGAGGGAATATATATCATCCCTTTAGAAGATTTACAAAGTAGGTTTAAGATAAGATGGATTTTCCATTAAAATATGATCACACTAAACTAGGAGGTTTGACCAAGTAGAATCATCCTAAGTCATAAGAAAATTAAAAAAGGAGTTATGGAAAATAAATCTGCCTTAGAGTCCTTAAAACAAGGCATTAAATTCATTTTACATCAAAGGAAATGTCAACTGGGTGAAACTGTATGAAGCTGGAAGCACTGTTCATGAACATGAAATTTAGAAAAGGAAAAAGGATGCTCTTGGAAGGCTGCTATTGGAAGGTTGTTGTTCTAGAAACATTGTTAACACCTATCTCACCCATGGAACCATTCACACCGGTATCACTGGTAGAACAGTCCAGACTGGTATCACAGATAGATCTGTTCACATATGCCTCACCAGTGGAATAGTTCATAATGGATTCATCGGTGGAACTGTTCACATCAACATAACTGGTGGAAGGGTTCACAGTGGTCTAACTGGTGGAACTATTGACACCTGTATCACTAGTGGAACTGTTCACATCCGACTCACTGGTGGATCTATTCATATCTGCCTCATTGGTGGAACTTTTCAAACTGGCCTCACCGACATAACTCTTTACATCAGCCTCACTGATGGAAGTGCTCAGATCAGCCTCACTGGTTGAACTCTTCACATCGGCCTAACTAGTTGAACTATTCACAATGGCCTCACCCGTGAACTATTTACACTGGCCTCACTAGTGGAACTATTCACATCTGCGTCATAGGTGGAACTGTTCACTACGACCTCACTGGTGGAACTCTTCACATCAGACTCACCGGTGGAACTGTTCACATCGGCCTCACCGATGGAACTATTCACTCTGGCCTCACCCGTGGAACTCTTAATAGTGGTATCATTGGTGGAACTGTTCACACCGGTCTCACCGGTGGAACTGTTCACACCGATCTCACCGGTGGAACTGTTCATCGCGGACTCACCGATGGACTATTCACTTCTGTCTGACTAGTGTAATAATTCATAGTAGCCTCACTGGTGGAACTGTTCACATCAGCCTCACTTGTGAAACTGTTCACATCTACCTCCCTGGTGGAACTATTCATTGAAATGGAATTTTGGAAAAGTGTTGTTGATATGTAACCTTGACCTCTGAGAACCCATCAAAAAATATATTTCTGCAGAGGAATGGAACGAAGAGGTCTGAACTATTACATTAGATACCTCTCAAAACATTATCATCCTTGAGAATTAAAAACCCACTTAAAGGGATAATGAAATGGGGTCTGAACAACCACCCACCAAGATACGTCTCAAAAGAGAGAAATCTGCAAGATGAATCCAAATAAAGGAATCTCATAAACACAAAATGTATACAACCCCAAAGAGAACATATTTTATTATATGAAAAGAGTTAAACATCAATCAACTTGGGGTACTGATCACGTATATATGACTCACATTCCTAGGTACTCTTCTCCACGCCACTATGTATCCACAAGACATGAACACAGGGGATAAAATGCATGTGAAACACCTTCTCATTATGGTCATGGATCTCTACACGCCACTCCTCAAAGGTCACACATCATCATCAAAATCGATCTCTCCGCAATAAATTACATGAGATTCTTCATGAAGATAATGATATATCCATGAAACATGAAAAATATCATGTATCAAACTCAGTTGTGGGGGGACTGCTACTCAATATGCCATAGATCCACCATGAGTCAACACCTTGAATGGCCCAACAAACCAGGGAGAAAGCTTACTCCCAGGACCAAACCTTTAATACCAACGATAGGGAGTCACCATCAGAAACACGTGATCCCAAAAATAAAACTCCAAAGGTCTCCTCCTTTGATCGACATATGATTTATAATGATCATTTGTTGTCTTCATCCTCTCACGAATCACCCGAACCAGCTCTATTGTATTATGCACTTGTTGTGGTCCGAGAATTGTGGACCCTATGATCCTAGTCCAACATAATGAAGAATGGAATGGTCAGACATACAATGCTTGAAATGGATCCACATTGATGGTGGAGCGAAAAATATTTTTGTAAGAGAACTCCACCAAGGGTAAGTTCCTCATCCACAAACCTCAAAAATACATGACATAAGAGCATAACATGTATTCAAGAGTGTGGATAGTCTGCTCTTTCTAACCTTCTGTCTGTTGATAAAAATCAGTTTTATGGCATAGATGAGAACCAAAATCACACTGGAGACCTCTCTACACCCTAGAGTTAAAATGAAGATCTCGATCAGAAATGATCTTCCTCAAGACTTCGTGGAGTCTCCCCACCTTCTCCACATACTGCCATGAAAAAAAGTACATTGATCTCAACTCCTTGATTTCTATAAAGTTGGATGATTTCATTAAATGGTCAACTACCTCCCAAATAGCATCATGTCCTCCCGGAGCTCGATGTAATCTAGTAACATAGTCCATTGAGATATCCTCCCACATTGACTAATGAATAGATAATTTCTGTATAAAACCACCAGGGAAAAAATGCACAACCTTAACCTTATGGAAGAACAATCAATGAGACACAAACTCCACAACTGCACACTTTAACCCAGGCCACCAAAACCGACTCCTGAAGGCTCGGTACATCTTGGTAGTCCTAGGATGCACCACATAAGGAAAAATATGGAACTCTCTGAGAACCGTCTCATGAATCGCCAAAGGAACAAATATCTGTCTACGATATAACACCTAGGTTTTTTAATCCTCAGACCAACCATTAGAGGCCTCACCACACATAACTCGTTCTCTACAATCCTCATCCTATTGATCTTAAAACATGGAATCTTCCACCTTCTCTACCATAAATGACTGCATCATCATCTAAAATAGAAAACCTCTACCCCCAAGCTCTCCCATATCAATATGTAATGTATATTGTTCTTCTATTACCCTCCAAGAATCACCAGATTCACGAACTGCATTACTACATGGCTTACGGCTCAGTGCATAAGCTACAACATTACCTTTTCTTGGTGTATATAATATTTCAAAGTTGTATTCCTATAGAAACTCCATCCACTGATATTGTCTCATGTTTATGTCACGCGGGGAGAAAACATACCTCATGCTCTTATGATCGATGAAAACCACAAAGAGTTCTCCAATGAGCTAATGTCTCCACAACTTCAGAGAAAACACCATTGCTACCAACTCAAGATCATGGGTGTAATTGTTATGTTTATAGGGACACAACTACTGAGACCCATAAGAAACAATGAATATCTACTGCATCCAAACACATCCTAACCATAGATGATAAGCATAGAAAACAACATCAAACTAAACTATCTTTGCTAGAAGACAAATAACTAGAGAACGTACTAAATTCTTCTTCAGATAATAAAAAGCTCTCTGGAACTGATCAGTCCACATGAATGTTGATACTTCCTAGTTAATGCAGTAAGAGGAGTCACAAAATGAGATAAATCATCTACAAACCTCCCATATTAGCTTGTAATAACAAAGAAACTTCCACCTATTCCACTATCTTGGGGATTGTCCAACACAAAATTGCTTCTATCTTTGATGGATCCACAACTACTCCCTATTGGAGCACAAAATTCCCCTAGAAACAGACTTCTCGCACCCAAAACTCACACTTCGACAACTTCCCAAATAGCTGGTGATGATGAAGAACTCCCAATACAATCTGTAGATTCTCTTCATGATCCTCTTCAAACAAGAAGTACACAAGGACATCGTCGATGAAAACCACAATGAACTTATCCCGGAACTCACTGAACACCACGTTAAACAATCCCATGAACATAGATAGAGCATTCATCATCATCTGAGTTTACTTTTTTATTTTCTAACACTTTTATGATGATACTGAGAACCCTCACAAAAATATTTCAAACGTCAAAGGAAACTACTTTCTTGTTAAACTCTAGTTGAAGGCGATTGGAATCTCCTTCCCTCAATAGTTTCCAGGGGATGGGACTTACCTGGTAGTCTGGATCTACCTCTATGTTTTCTTAATAGTTCCTTTTAAGTTAATCCCATGCTTTCATATATTATTCATTACTGATCTTCTTCATATTTAAGCATCTAATTAATATACAATCTTTCTTGTCAATCCATTTTTATTTCTCTATGAAAACTTCAAATTGGATCAATATTTCCTTCATTTAGATTTTGTGTTCCCTCTTTGCCTTGCTCACCATGACATTCTCCTCCATTTCCTTTCCCTAGTACATGTGTAGTTCCATCTGATTATCCTAATCCTCTTCCTTTAGGAAATGAAAGCTGTCAAGAGATCATGCCTCACATTGTTCGCTAGGGGAAAGAGCATCCTCCATCACTATCATCATCTCCTCAGAGTGCAGATGTATCTCCTCTTGCTAGGAATCTGCCTTTGAGGCTCCTTACCCCTTCAATTGAGACTTTGTGGCACCAAACTGCTGAACATACACTCCTACCAATAACTAGATCTCATGGTCCTTGATTTTACATTCATTTTGGGATGACCTAGTATCCATCGGTTTAAGAAGATAAGAGTTGTCTGTATGGCCCTTGGGTTTCAGCTTCATAAAAACAATATAGATTCTCAAGTCCATATTTTCTTTATTCCCTTTCTTCCTTCATTGATTATGTAGACCTTTATTAACTCCTCCCAAATTAATTTCATCTGAGGGATTTCCATCAACATCAGACTCGACCTCAGAGGGATAGTTGTAGATTCCGTCTAGCTCTCCCTAATAACTTAAACTCTCAAATTGGTTCCTTAAGATGAGGAATGGAAAAATCCTCTCCGAGTTGGTTCTATGAATGGTAATCAATGACTTGCCTATCAGATGTGCACGCCTCTACCACTCTTTCCCTTACTTGGACTTACCCATGCCATTAGAATGTATCACCCTATCTGAGTTGTTGCTATCTACAATAGGGACATCGTATGCATAAGTACATGCATTAAGACTCTCTGCACTTTTGGAATTTTAACCAGAAGCTCCAGTAGAGTACCCTGAGTCCTGAGTCTGAGCGTCGTACAAATTTGATGGTTCCTTGACCACCACACTTGTCCAAGCACCCTGTGCAAATGGTTTTCTTCTAGGAGGAATCACAAAATCGCTCTACAACCTATTAAAAATCATTGATACACTGGGTTATGGATGTAAGATCTTTACAAGTTTTTTATTTGTTGATCCATCTGAACACAAGGAATCCTCAGCCTTGACTTTCCCCTCACCAGATCCAACAAAACCATCACCAGACCCTACAACAGTCTTATCCACATATATGCACTGGTCCTGAATAGTCTTACTGAAACCCAAATTGCCATGTTGTTCCACCACACTGACTTTAGCTTTCACATATTCAATTCATTCAGGACATTTTAAGGGAGTCCATCCCAACCGATTCCCCACAGATCCATCTTGTTGACATAGCCCGCATTAGCCATGGCACTATAGAAGTTTCAGCGACATCTGTAAGATTAATAACCTAGACGATGACAACCAAAGAAGAATGGAACCCAAGAGTTGTAGAAAAAATTTGACTCCAATAAATATTTCCTTCAATCTCTATGATGACGAAATCCAATGGTCCCTTTTAAAAATCAAATTCTACACAAATTATCAAGGAGACTATTTGACAAACAGTGCTGGTGCGAGCACCCAAATAGAGGTAGCATCTTATAATATTTATGATTAACGGAAGAATTGTTGGATTCTGTAAAGGTAATGGAAGACTGGGAAGTGAAATATAGAGCTCTGTAAATGGGGAATCATGCATTAGATTAAAATCGAAGGACCACCAGAATAAATTAAACTGGAAGCTATCCAAATCCCATGAAGCATTGACCCAACCATAGATCTGATCATCCTCAGACAAAAAATGAATCGAATAGTGATATGAATCTAAAAGACCGACAACCACCCGATCCTGAAGCTTCCATGAAGAGAAAAAAAACATGGCGAAGGTGTCAACATCGTGTCACTGCTTTCCAGAATGAGGGACCAGAGTAAGATCTAGCTTAGCTAAAGAATTTGTGAACTCCAAGGGAGAAATCGAAACTGATGGAACACCATTCCCACATGAGTGGACATTAGGTCTCATATAGATAAGTGAAAATTGATGGAGAGGAGATGTGTCAATTATGGGGGAAAAAGAAATGTTACACGAGGAAGATGGGATGGAGAGTTGAGCGACAACCCCACTATCTGGCTTGAGCGGGTCGAGGAGGTGAGGTGGGGGCATGACCATGACCAACGCCATCATCTCCATGGCCTCTTCTACGCAGATCTCTTAAGCCTCCCTGGACCATTCATCAATCCTAACGACATTACAACAAAATCAAAATGACAGTGACGACGAAATAATTTAGTATTCGCGATATCCTCATCCTTCAGACACATCTGATGATATATTGACCACAATTCGTTCTTGAGAACAAGATTTCTCCCTTTAGTTGATTGAATAAATCATCAACCCATGGAAGAGGATATCTATTATTCACTATCACTTTGTTTAAGTGATGATAAATGATACACAACTGCAAACTTCCATCATCCTTCTTCATAAACAAAACTAGTTTTCCACACGATGACACAGTCGACCGAACATAATCATACTATAATAGACCATCAAGATATATATATATATATCTCTAGTAACTCATAAGGGGACATCCTATATAGAGACATAGAGATAGGATATGATCCTAGTTGTTTCTAAATTGAAAATTGAATCTCTCATCGAGGGGGTAATGCTACAACCTCTTTTGAAAAAATATCAGGGTACTCATCTATGACCCTAAGAAACACCAACTGTTGAACCTATGAAGAACTAAAAACCAGCTCATCAATCAATGATGATAAGGATGGACCACACCTCTGACAAATCCGAGGGTCTCACTATCCATCCAACACCACTGGCTCTCCACCGACATCGAAGAACAAAACCTACCTTTTGAAGTAATCCACGATATCTGGCACTGAATATAACCAATCTAGGGTGAGGATGACATCATATGGTTTTATCCATAAACATAGGAAATCCCCAAAAGAGTGGTGCTTCCCCATCATTAGTTCACAGTCTATACATACTTCAAACAAGTCATCTCGACCTCAAACTAGTGTAGATAATGCCGAGGGAACTAGAATCCTCTCCACCTTAAATCCCAAAGTATGGAAAAAGGTATGTGATATGAAAAAGTGTGTCACTTATAAATAAACCAAGGAATTCAACATAGTAGAAAACAAGAAAAGGGTGCCTTGAACGACATTTGGGTCGCATGGCACTAGAAACACTAAAGTATGAAGCTGACCATGACCTCCTCCATAGCCTCTCTAACCCTAATGATGAACACCACCATGACTATTCCCTACTCTCTGAGGATAGGGAGCATCACGAGGCTATCCTCTACATACCCCATCTACCCTCTATTGATCCAATGATGGTGAAACCTACAGCTATTGCCTAGCCTAAAACCGCCTCAACAGAAGAACCTGTAGCATAACACCTTGTGCACGATGACTACTTTGATAGGCCAGGCACTCTCAATGTTGACGAACTCAACCACCAACAAAAGTACATGATCCCTTGGCATATTCTAGGGAGCCTCGAACCCTACAAAAACAAGATTCTAAGGGCCAGGCTCTACCCCCAGCTGAATGAAATATCGTCTTCCTTGAAAATTGGAAACCCCGACCATATCTCTGCTTTGTGAGGAATCATGATGACTCGCCTCTTAAGATGATACAGTTCTCTCCAACGACCTCTCGAATACCTCTTCCATTTCAAGCACCTCAAGATATGTCTTCAAGATAAACGGGGTGACCTGGCACTGGATCTATGGATGCAAAGCCTCCTCAAAATTTTTTTTCCCTGGCCTCCTTGTCTGGAAACAAGTCTGAATAATATTTTAAAAGGTTTTTGAATTATATTACAAACTCTCCCACACTAAAGATCCCCCATCAAAGGGTTAGGTGATCCAAGAGATTGGACACCTTTGTAGTCAAAGAAATAAACTTAACTCTAAACGTGTCTTGGAAGTCCTCTCATTAGATCGTTGACTCCTCACGATCCCTGAGGAACAATAACCACCACAACCTTGCTGCTCCACATAGCATCATCACAACCATAGACACCCAATACTCATTCCAAGAAGAGATCTAACTAAATCCTATCTCGACCTCCTCCTAACAGTCTACCTTGACTGCTTTAGAAACAGTGCCCTCGTACTTCTGTAGACTCTGGAGTTGAAACTATTAGAGTGTCCTACTCTAAGTGTAATCGTCGTAGACCTCTACCCTATGTCAAAGTGATAGAAAAACCTGCTGGAAATAATCAGCGTTAACCTTATGTGGATGTCAAATTGGAGCCATACCTACAAAATAACAACTTATTAAAGCTCATAAACTTGGAATATGGAAGACTCATCATTAATTAATTAATTTTTATCTTTTATTTGTTTTAATTTAACCTATCCCAATGTCTACCCACTCAAACACAGGAACAAGGAAGAATTATTCATGATCCTTTACTGGGTCTCTACCCTACAACTAGTATCGTCGCGTTTAGTAGCCAAGGTAAACATAATGGTCTATGCCTCAGATCACAGGTGGGGCTAAACACCTGTGTTTTAGCCAGTCTCCAGTGATTATATCACCTAGTAAACATGACTGACACCATTTCTCTACCAACCCTTGCAACCTCACTTGTTCCTAGCAGCATACTCCATCCTATCCCTCAATAATCCTCTGATACTACTCTATCATGACCCCCTCTCCATAAGGTGTACCCCTTCTAGGCCAAAAATGTGAGAAAATAGATAATATCCATAGAGTCCAGCCTCATGTTGGCCTTGAGTTGGCGAATAACGCTGAGGGTATAGTGAACACACAAAATAAAGGGAATTACCCTCTATGAATACACATGTGAAAGAGATAGATAGTATAGAAATCAACTCAATCCAATTTTTACAACAATATAAAAGAAAAACCAAATTAAAAATATGTAATTTCATTTAAAACTACTACAATGGAAAGTGGAAAACTAAAAGTACCCAAAATAAAGTAAAAACAATAGTGACCATGAATCCCGAACAACTCCTACAACCCCAAGATAGTAGAAACCAACTTGATCTATATCCTTCTCCATGTGACCTGAAAATTGTTTTTATATAGATTTGGTGAGTGTAAAAATATACTCAGTAGGATCGTCCCTGAATCCTCTTGTGAAAAAGTAATGAAAACATGCTAAAACACAGTGAAAAACAAGTGAAACTAACTCATCACCTAAATTGGTATACTAAGTTACCAACCTCACCATGGATACTCTCACCAATTATCAAATACATGAATATATAACATAATATAGAATATATAGGGTACCCTGATACTACTTCCCCATTTGTTTGCTTCTTTTCCACAAAGTCACATGTCCTAAGCCATCTCTCTCTAAAAATGATTGCCTGCAGACACCTGGGTGAAGCACCACAACATGCACCTTGTGAAACAAAACCACGACGTCCATGCATGAAAAGTAACTAGGTAGTGTCCAGGAGCCATCCCATGTAACATAACTTGTATCATACTTTAGGAATTATACCACCAGCCATTACCAACCACACACCGAGTGTGGATCCTCAAGTCATCATAACCAATACACATTACACCAATAGTAGTCCATAGGAAACTATATCTAGAATATATGTGTGTGAATAACCACAAGCCATTACAACCATCTACACACATATATGGAGAAAAATAACTATTTTGACTACCGGCATAAGTAAATTCCAAAGGAAGAGGGCGAGACCAAAGGGGGTAGTCAACCATCCATCCTCCCACCAGAATGTTGGGGGAAACACTCACTAATGATTTGACTCCCCAGGGTGTCAGTTTCCCTAACATATTTTTTAGATTGGAGTTTAGAAACACAAAATTTACAAAATATATTATATCTCACAACTACACTATGGTCATAAACAGGTCATAGAGTCAACTGCAACTAACATCTCTCGAACTCCTAGCTGATACTTCTATGACTAGGTATCCTATAAGCCCACAACCATTTTAAGAGCATTATTACATTACTTCATTCCATTTTTAATCTATTACACTTTACATTAATTATTTCGTTAAACATGAGTGAACCATTTTCAATTTACACATTATATTTCATTTGTATCACACCCAAAGTCCATTGTTCCATTAAATTAAGACCTCAACATTTCCTCCCAGAAATCTCCAAACCCATGAATTAACATCATTTATTCAATAATTTATTAATAGAATTACTTTCCCATATTTTTAGGAAATTTAAGGAGAAATTATAATCTAAAAAACATAGGGATGTTTAACATGGTGTGTTGATGAACTACCTCTCAAGTATTTTCCGCCTATAGCAAGAGTATAGCCCCATACTCCCTCAGGAAGCTAAACACGGAATGCACATGGAATACCATGTGCATCTTTAACCCTTCTAGAAGGAGGGTGACCAAACCTGCTGCCTCGAGTAGTGGGGAAATGAATTAAGATAAACAACCAACATGAATCAACAAGCATCCAATCATTCACATCCAAGCTGTTTCATTATCCCTATTGTCCCCCCCCCAACACCCACCTGTATAAACTGATGAATCTTTCCAATCTAGGATTCATATAAGGCCACAACTAATAGGCCTCCCTACCCCCACATATAAAAAAACAAGAAGCAGGAAAAAACAACATATCAACATGTATCTTAACCCTTATGCAAGCAAGAGGGTATCTCATAACCCTACAAGAGATTATCTATTATGAAACAATCAGTCATTTAATCAATCTTGAAATAACTGATTTATTATTTACATGTTCCAAAATTAGGAAACCTACATAGTAAGATATCACAAAATTATTAAACATTATTACTTCATCAACTTGATTGACATAAAATCACAACATCAACTACCAAATTCATTTACATGCCACTTTATTTTAAGACAAACAATTATCGATTAATTACTTCTTTACATTCATTAACAATTTCCATTAAGTAAGAGAATCTAAAATATGAAAGAATTCAGTTCAAACTATCTAGAAAAACTTGAGGAAATGAAAAACGATCAATATCAATTTATTTATCATGTTCAAATATGTAATATCTCAATTCTAGTCTGATCTAGTGGGATAAAACATGATAACTCTACAGCTGCACATAAAAGAATAGAGACATAATTAATCCCCTTCCTCAAATGGTTCTTGATGTTCTTTATACGAGAATGAGCCACACAATGGATTATGATCTCCTCCATCATGATAAATGTATATATCCAAGGATGAAGCAACACGACATCACCATCCAACAACCATGAAAACTCTATTAGAAGCATGTAGATCAAATGACATATCATGGTAAGGAGAAAGGAGGAGAAAGATCACAAAAAACACAAGAATAGAGTTAGATCATACCCTATATCGATGAAAGATCAACACATGCTGCTTATACCAAAATATGGGATGTGCCAGCAGCGGGAAGAAACTTTAAGGGGAAATGATATTAGAATTAAGGTTCAATCACATAGACCTTAATGGAATAAGGAAAGGTTTGAGCGTCTGGAACTAGGGAACAAGAAGGTAAAACAATGGGAGGAAGATATATCTTCCCTTTAAAAGATTTACAGAGTAGGTTTATGATATGCTAGATTTCATATTAAAAGAGGATTGCATTAAAACATGAGTTTTGACAAAGTAAAAGAATCCAAATCCTTGAGAATATTAAAAATAGGAGCCATGGACTATTAATCTGCCTTGGAGTCCATAAAAATAGGATTTAAATGAATTTTACGTCAAATTAAATGTTAATGGGAGAAACTATGTAATGTTGGAAACATTGTTCGTGAATTAGACATTTGGAAAAGGAAAAAGGCTACTGTCGGAAGGATGCTGTTCAGGAAACATTGTTCCCATCGGTCTCATCGGTAGAATGGTTCACACCAGTCTCACTAGTATCATCGGTGGAGTTGTTCACATCAGTCTCACCGGTGGAAATTTTTACACCAATTTTACCAGTGGAACTGTTCACACCGGTCTCATTGGTGGAACTGTTCACACTGGTCTCACAAGTAGAACTATTCACATCACTTGCATAGGTGGAACTACTCATATCTGCCGCATCGGTGGAACTGTTCACATCTGCCGCACTGGTAGAACTATTCACAAATGCCTCACCGGTGAAACTGTTCATAGCGACATCACGAGTTGAACTGTTCACATTGGCATCACAAGAAGAACTATTGAAATCGGCCACACATGTAACACCCCAAGATTTCGTAATACATTATTTCATCCAAGTAATTCAATAACTTGCACTACACACAACACTTAGTTCTAGCACACCATGACTTACCAAACTAGCCGTTCAAAAGAGGTTATGAATAATATTAACATAATTTTGAACATTATATAATCATTATAATTTTAGAATCCATATTATTAGTTTCTTAGACATAATGTAATAACAAATACATTTATTTCAGATAAAAAAATTATTTTTAAAAAAATGCAATTTTACTGCCTTTTAAAGGCGAAGCCTTTTTAAATCCAATATTTGAAAATTTTATTTATTCAATTTCATAAAATAAAATTCTTCTTTATAATCGGGACATAAGAATTTAGTTTCAATAATGTTTTGGTGTTTTTCTAAAAACATTCATATTTGGGTGAATAGTGAAAATACTATATTTTAACTGAAAATAACTTTTTTAATCAAAATATTTTATAGTGTCAATATATAAATTTTAATGGCTTGGAAGTATAAATATATTATATTTTTACCATTTTATGCAATGATGGTCATTATAAGTAATTTCACTTTGAAATTGGACATAAACAAGTGTCAAACTTTTGATAATTATTATTTCTCAAAAATATGCAATTTGGTTTTGACAACGGGAATTAATTTTAAATTAATAAATGAAACTTATATGTTTTTAATTTGGTAAAATAGAAATCATTATTTAATTCTGAATATCAAAATTATCTTAGGGTGAATTTTTTGGTATTTTTATGAAAACATTTAATTTTTGATGAATATTGAAAAACACTGAGTTATTGTTTAAAACCGAATTTTTACTTAGATAATTATTATTTTTTTTAAATTTATTTTAGGTCAATATAGATACATAATACCTATATAAGTTCAATGTAATTCATTAGTGTCAGTTTTTAATAATTTTAGATATATAAAAATTTTATGGAACTTTTCACCGTCTTTTACCCACTTCCTAGGAGAATTTGTAAATTCACATAAATTTAATTTCATCTCTTCTGTGAGTTGAACTTCAAAAATCCAAGAGTCACAGTTAATATCAAGGAGAAAAATGTTGTTCAATAAGATAAAAATAATTTTTGGTGAATAGTAACTTTTTACTTTTATTTACCACGGTTAAAAGTAAATAGGGTAATTAAGGGAAAAAATGATATTATTATTACCTTAACACATGTCCTAATTATATTGGATAAGTTTAATTCAAATGAAAACAACCTTAGGAATAAAATATGACCCTTTAGGTCCACTTGTATTAGATTAGGACATTTATTATTATTAAATTTAATGAAGAGTTAAAAATGTGAAATTCAAAGTTTATTAACTAAACCATTTTTAATATAGGGTTATACATAAGATAAATTTGACTATATTTATTCAATATTAATATAAAAATACTTTCTAAATCATGGTATTGTATTTATAATTTTTAGATATTAAATAATTAAATTTATTTATGACTCAATGATGATGGAATAATTAACTTATTAATGAAGGAATCAAATAAATGGTATTATAAATTTTACAATAAATAAAATTTCAACGTTTTTATGACATCCACAAATTTTCTAGATGACTATGAAATGTTATGGATGATTCAATGTATATTTTTTGAAGTAATCAAGTTGTGACGACTTTAACAAAAACCAAATTAAAAATAGTGTAAAAAATGACATAAATTTATATTTAAACCAAATACTATATTATTGGTTGATATAATATTCCAAAAAATGTAATGTTCGGCCAAAGGGCTTAAATAATATTATATATGTCATTAATTATCCACTTGTGGTTGTCTTTTAAATTTATAGTAAGTTTATTTACCATATATAGTAATAATACAAGAAGACATGGTAAAAGTTAAACTATTTAACTAAGAGTTAAATCTAAATAATAAGGTTAAAATGGTAACCTAAACAAGTCTAAAACCTATTGATTGAGAGTATTTCAACACATAACCACCTAATTATCCAAATAAACTCATTTGGAACCATTATAAACCGAATATGACTGTATAATAAATTAATAATTTAATATTTTCCTAAAGTAACCCTCACCCCTCTTATAAAAAGAACTTTACCTTCTCTGAAAATAACACCTCCAAAGCCATTTGGCTCGGCCAAACCCTACCCAAATATCCTCCCAACTTCTCCCACTACATCTTAGTGTCCTTAGTTTGATGAGAAATCCAACCTAAGGAGCCGTTTGGATCAAATGAAAAGGAAGAACCCGAAGAAAAGGTAATGATTTCACCACCATCATTCATGTTACTTTCTTCTCCCACTTCTTATTTCATTGTTATTTCCATTTTAAAATAATAAATCCATTATATTTTATATACTGGTATGTTATTATAAATATTTCACAACTATAGTCATTATTCTATCTAACTTATGAATGATAATGTCACCATGTGTGCGTACGTACGACTTACTGTCTCCATGCTGAGGTGTAATTTGTTATTCAACACTATGTTATTTGGATGGATATAATGATGAGTAATATGTATAGAAATAATTAAAATAACATGATAATTTCTGTTTAAAATTAATATACCATCCAATTCCACACCTTTAAGGAAATGATATTGTTTCTTGTGCATTCGTACAGATTACTGTCTCCACGACGCGATGAGGTTCATTTCCACATTCACCATTCATCGATGATTATAAAAATATATATTACTAATATATTTGTAATATATGACATAATAATGATACTGGATATATATATTTATATATATACACACTTACATATATTTTATTCACTTTTTTCTGTTTAATACATTTTGAAAACTAAAACAGCATTTTTGCATACGTACGGACTACCGTATCCATAAATAGTGTTTTCCCTGTCATTTATATGTCTATTATACATATTTATATTATAAATATATTATATATATATATATATATAATTTTTTATATTCTGGAAGTATTTAAATCTTGATCTAAGTGATACAATGAAGAGTAACAAGTTTAAATACGTACGATAAAGAAAGTGATTATTACCCGAAATGTTAATTTAACATGGAAATTATTACTAAATGGGTAGTATAAAGTAATAAATGAATAATGTATGATATCATAAATATTAATATGGTTCTCGTATAATTTAATAACATACTACGATCTTCATACAGGACGTTAAACGTCCCCTCGACTAAAGGAAAGTGCAAGGTAAGGGGTTTTCATCTCACTCCTTTTTCCCATGAGATTCGTGCCATATTGACACTATTACCTTTTTTGTGGTGTATGTACTGCCCATAATTGTATTATTTGTGTAATACACTTTAATTTATGTGTATTTACATATTCATTTTAGGATACCTCTTTCATGGGGTGTATGTTTCGCAAGTTACCAAATCGGTAAGAGTTAATTTCACAATCTCTTTATTATCTGAGGTTGTTTTTACGTAAGTATCTAATGGGAAATATTTATTATCCATGTCCATGTTTCAGGAAAGAGTTTTCAAAGGTATTCCTTTAAGGAACTTTTTTTTGCAAAAACATCATTTCAAATGTTTTAAATATTTATTCTTCTAAATATTTCTCATTAATATCCATGTCTTCAAAATGGGTTTTAAGGATTTATTTATATGGACAAGAATGTTTTTAAAATGTTAATTCCTTTAAAAAGTTTCAAAGTGGAATGGGAAACTTTGATTCAAAAATTTCTTTAAATGTATTCCTTTCTAAATCGTGTGACTTTTAAATGTTTTCATGAAAAATGTATATTTCTCTCAAAGAGTTTTACAAATCATTTTCGTATATGTCAAAATCCTTTGATGGATTTTAAACTTGTTTTAAGATGATTTATTATGATACAAATCTTCCATATTGTATTGAAGTTTTTGTGATATGTTTGACTATGGATGTGTTATTTTTTATACCTTTCATGGTTTAGGGATAAAGTATAGAAATTTAGAATGGTAGTTTTAATATGAATGTTTATATTATGTTTAAACCTTTTCATATGAGGAATGCATTGGACTTATTAAGTGATGGGGTGAGCCCGATATAGATCCTTGATGCATCGGTAGGTCTCATGAGACAAACTAGTTTCTTGGCACAAGGCCTTGATAAAATCTTATTTGAAGTCTTGGAAAAAGGCCTTGACTATGTGGTTATGATAGTCTGGCATTATGCATTCCATCATTATGAAAGTGGTTAGTGATATTTCATGTGATTATTAGAATAGTAGAATATCCATGTGAAAAAGTAAATATAATTACTTCATTTTATTTTTCCATTTATGATAAAGTTCATGTTTAAATTTTTTTTTTAGTTATACATTTCCTTAAGTGTGTATGCTTATTTATGAATGTTTCCACTATATTTTTATCCTTACTAAGCATCTGAGCTCACCCTTTCTATGTTTTATTTTCCCTAGGATTCCAAGAATTTTATTGGGATTGATATGAAAGGTTATGCCAAGGGAATAATGGAGTTCATTATGGATTATTTATGTTGATTTTTATGTTATAAAGTGTAATGTAACATTCATGTATGTAATCTATTTTCCAAGACTGCTAAACCGATTGGTCCTTCAGGACTTGATTCCTTGTAATCATGCCAATGTAACAAAATAATTCACCGAATCTGGGTAACCGGGGTCGGGGCATTACAGTTGGTATCATAGTATGTTTAATAATAAAATTGGAAACTATATTTAGATAAAATCTGATTAGAGCACATTACCATAAGATAGAATTTGAGGATTAGTATAGAAGAACTTCTTAA
Source organism: Viscum album (assembly GCA_963277665.1). Classification (NCBI taxonomy): domain Eukaryota; kingdom Viridiplantae; phylum Streptophyta; class Magnoliopsida; order Santalales; family Viscaceae; genus Viscum; species Viscum album. The sequence continues at coordinate 650,921,815 of OY728159.1, read as the reverse complement.
AATATTGGTACTGTGGAGATTTTGTGTGTTTTCCATGAAATACAACCATGTCTGGATACGAGAAGGTAGAGGAGACTCTGGCACAGATATACCTAGGGGTAAAACCCAAGACACCTCTTTGAGCTAGACTCGAACGAGAGCTGGTGCACGACAACGAGCCTTGCTTCATTCTTGGTTACGACACTCCCAAGGGATATGCTAAGGATAATTCTCATTTTCTTAACAAACCATTAGTAAAGGTTTATGAGTATATAATTCCTCAAAGAAAACATTTTTATAATTATGGAATATATCCATAAACTGTACAATTTATGTTAGGTATTTTACAAGTTTGGATTTATGTATTACAATTCATAAACTAATCAAGTATAGAAATGGAGCCCAGTAGAAGGAATGAGAACTCCAGCAATACATATGATCCAAAGAGTAAGAAGGGTCATATCATTCATGGTATTAAGAAAAAATTTAGAAAGGAAATAGTATCACACATATTATCATCATATGAATAATTATTATCATGTGTTAATAATATCAGAAAAGAATTCTCTGAATCCTATTGATTTTAAGGGAAGCAAGAGAAGTAAAGGACGATAGAAAGAAATATGGATAAAGGGAATAAGTGAAAGAAGGATTTTCCAATATGTGATAAATGTGGAATGAATCACCTTGGTAAATTATTGAAGGTAATGAGAGTTTGTTATAAGTATGGAGAAAAAGGACATGAAGTACATGATTTCAAGGGTAAGAAAACGTTTTCAAAAGTAAAATGATTCATCTACAAGGCTTTGAGACACTATGCGAATCAATGTATCATTCATAAGAGTATACCACAAATGATGTTATTGGATAATAATCAGGTTATGATACTACCTTAGATGAAGAATAATTACTAGTGTTATTATGTTGTTTTTATAGAATCATTTCATTTGAGTGTTGTATCAACAGTATACTGGTTACATTAATTATGGAGATAAATATGTATTGTACTGTAGTACTATTTTATTGAGGATTTGAGATTATATGGTTCTATGAAATGTGACTTAATAGTAAGCAACACTTTTTGGAAAATAAATGGTTGAAGGAAAGGTAATCCTTAATATGGTCTTGATTGTGAGGTGGTGATTTTGGAATAAGAGATGGTTGATTTTGGTAATTCAGGATGTTGTGATGTTGTAAAAGAATACACTATGAAGGTGTTCAAATGTTATTACCAGGAAAAAATGATCCTCATTGTGTTTAACTTCCTTATAAACATTGGACTGAGAGTTTGGATACAAGTATTTTGGATAATTCTAATGGTTGGAATATATTAAGTTTGAAATTGGATACTGTTGTTAGGGTTGTTTTTGGATTTCCATAAAATGGACAACTCGGAGGTTGGGCGGAAACCCGTCGCGTCCGGCAAGGCTGTGAGAATTGATGCTACAACTAAAGGGTGACAAGGGTGTATCACCTACCCTCGGCCCACATGATGTACTGGATTGAATAATGTAGGCTTTTTAAAAAAAAATCTGGTAGATGAATTATAAATTCATTTTTTTAAACCTTATATGAATAGGATAAATAGAATATTATTTTTATGTTCTATTATCTTATAGGGTGAAAGATGAGTTTGTGGTAGAAATTAGTTAAAATATGGGACTCTACATGTCAAGTATATATTTTTTTCTTGTCTTATTCTATGAATAAATTAATTAGTATACTTTAGTGAAGGGATCTTAAAACCAAAAATGTGTTATCCTAATACCAAATATTTTGTTGAACCGATGGTATTTTAAATCATCATAGATTGATGAATTTAAGGACCTAAATGTTACAATTATTTGTGATTGATGACCTCAATCACTAACTATAAATATTAACTTTTTTCCTCCAATTATATGTCTCTAATTTCCACCAATGGTCTCTTAATTGAGATCATAATTTGGTGGTAACCCATTCATTTCCCTTTTCCTCTTATTAAGACTAAATTTTATAAACCTAATTTTTATGTGGGTTTTCCCAAAGGAATTTTCTATTTTCAAAATTTTATTTTCATGAAATGATTTCAAATTTCGAGGACACAATTTATTGAAGGATAGAAGAATGTAACACCCCACGATTTCATAGTACATTATTTTTTCAAAGTAACTAAATAATGTTTCCTACACACAACACCGAGTTCTAGTGCCCCATGACTTATTAAACTAGCCGTTCAAATGTGGTTATGAATATTATTAAATGAATTTTGAACTTTATATAATCTTTATAATTTTATAATCCATATTATGAGTTTCTTAGGCATAATGTAAGAACAAATACATTTTTTTCAGATAAAAGAAGTATTTTTCAAAAAATGAAATTTTATTGCCTTTTAACTGTGAATCATTTTTAAATCCAATATTTGAAACTTTTATATATTAAATTTGACAAAATAAACTTCTTCTTTAGAATCGGGACATAAGAATTTAGTTTCAATAAAGATTTGGTGTTTTTTTGATAACTTTCATATTTGGGTGAATAGTTAAAAATACTATATTTTAACTGATTTTTTTTAATCAAAATACTTTATAGTGTTAATTTTTTAATTTTAATGGTTTTGAAGTATAAAAAGATTATATTTTTACCATTTAATCCAATTATTTTCATTATAAGTAATTTCACTTTGAAATTGAATATAAACAAGTGTCAAACTTTTGATAGTTATTATTTCTTAAAAATACTTCATTTGGTTTTCATAGAGGGAATTAATTTTAAATTAATAAATGAAACTTTTATGTTTTGAATTTGGTAAAATAGACTTCATTATTGAATTCGTAATATCAAAATTATCTTAGGGTAAATTTTTGTTATTTTTTTAAATCGTTTAATTTTTGATGAATATTGAAAAATATTGAGTTATAGTTTAAAACCGAATTTTTATTAAAATAATTATTTATTTTATTTTAAATTTATTTTAGGTCAAAATATATACATAATACCTATATAAGTACAATTTAATTCATTATATTCAGTTTATAATAATTTTAGATATATAAAAAATTTATTGAAATTTTCACCGTCTTTTACCCACCTCCTAGGAGAATTTGTAAATTCACATAATACTTAATTTTACCCCTAATGTGAGTTGAAGATAGAAAATCAGATAGACACGGTTAATATCAAGGAGTAAAATGTGGTACAATAAGATAAAAATAATTTTTGATGAATAGTAACTTTTTAATTTTATTTACCACTGTTAAAAGTAAATAGGATAATTAAGGGTAAAAATGATATTATTATTACCCTAACACATGTAATAATTATATTGGATAAGTGTAATTCAAACAAAAAAACCTGGGGAATAAAATATGACCGTTTAGGTCCACTTGGATTAGATTAGGACACTTATTATTATTTAATTTAAAGAAGAGTTAAAAGTGTTAAATTCATTGTTTATTAACTAAACCATTTTTAATATAGAGTTATACATAAGATAAATTCTTCTATAAATATTCATTAGAAATATAAAATGATTTTAAACATCATGTTATTTTATTTATAATTTTTATACATTAAATAATGTCATTTATTTATGACACAATGATGATGCAGTGATTACCTTATTAATGAAAGAATCAAATAAATGGTATTATAAATATTTAAATGAATGTAATTTCAATGTTTTTTTTGACATCCACGAATTTTCAAGGTGACTATGAGATGTTATGGGTGATTCAATGTATATTTTTCGAAGTAATCAAGTTGTTATGACTTTCAGAAAAACAAAATACCAAATAGTGTAAAAATTGACATAAATTAATATTTAAAGAAAATACTATATTATTTGTTGATATAATATTTCAAAAAAACATAAGGTTCTCCCAAAGGGCTTAAATAATATTATATATGTCATTAATGAGCCACTTGAGGTTCTCTTGCAAGTTTAGAGTATGTTTATTTACCATATATAGTAAGAATACAAGAGCACACAATAAAAGTTAAACTATTTAACTAAGAGTTAAATCTAAATGATAAGGTTGAAATGGTAACCTAAACTTGTATAAAACATATTGGTTCAGCGTATTTCAACACATAAACATCTAATGATCTAAATAAATTCATTTTTAACCATTATAAACCGAATATGATTATATAATAAATTACTACTTTAATCTTTTCCTAAAGTGACCCTCACCCCTCTTATAAAAGGGCACTTCCCCTTCTATCCAAATCACACCTCCAAAGCCATTTGGATCGGCCAAACCATGACCAAATATCCTACCAAAATCCCTCAATTCAAACTAGTTTCCTTAGTTCAATAATAAAGCCATCCTATGGAGCTCTTTTGATCAAATCAAAAGAAAAAACCCAAAGAAGAGGCAATGATTTCACCACACTCATTCAAGTTACTTTCTTCTTCCACATCTTATTTCTTTGTTATTTCCATTCTAAAATAATAACTTCATTATTTTCTATATACTGGTATGTTATTATAAATATTTCACAACTATATTCTTATTCTATCCATCTTATGAATGATAATGTCACTATGCATGCGTACATATGGATTATCGTCTCCAGGCCGTGGTGTAATTTTTTATTCAACACTATGTTATTTGGATGGATATAAGGATGAGTAATATATATATAAATAATAAAAATAACATGATAAATTCTCTGTAAAATTAATATACCATCCAATTCCACAACTTTAAGGAAATGATGTTGTCGCTTGTGCGTACGTACGGATTACCGTCTCCACGACGCGATGAGGTTCATTTCCACATTCACCATTCATCGATGATTATTAAAATATATATTACTAATATGTTTGTAATATATGAAATAATAATGATAATGGTGATATATATATATATACTTACATATATTTGATTCACTTAGTTACGTTCAATACATCATGAAAACGGAAACATTGTTTATGCGTACGTACGGACTATCGTCTCCATAAACAGTGTTTTCAATTTCATATATTTGTCTATTATACATATTTATATTATAAATATTTATTATATATAAATCATATTTTATATTCTAGAAGTATTTAAATCATTATCTAAGTGATACAATCAAGAGTAACAAGTTAAAACACGTACGACAAAGAAACCAATTATTACCCGAAATGTTAATTTAATATGGAATTTTTTTTAAATAGATAGTATAAAGTCTTAAATGAATAATGTATGATAGCATAAATATTAATATGGTTATGGTATAATTTAATAACATACTATGGTCTTCATACAAGAGGTTAAACATACCATCAACTAAAGAAAAGTGAAATGTAAGGGGTTTTCATCTCACCCCTTATTCCCGTGAGATTCGTGCCATATTGACACTATTACCTTTTGTGTGGTGTATTTACTTCCCATAATTGTATTCTTTGTTTAATAAACATTAATTTACATGTATTTACATATTAATTTTATGATACCTCTTTCTTGGGGAGAATGCTTCGTATGTTAACAAATTGGTAAGGGTTAATTTCACAATCTATTTCTTATCTGAGGTTATTTTTACGAAAGTATCTAATGGGACATATTTATTATTCATGTTCATGTTTCATGAAAGAGTTTTCAGAGGGATTATTTAAGGGAACTTTTTAAAAAAAACATCATTTCAAATGTTTTAAATATTTATTCTTCTAAACCTTTCTCATTAATGTCCATGTATTCAAATTTGTTTTTAAGGATTTATTTAAATGGACATGAATGTTTTAAAAATTTTAATTCCTTTCATAAGTTTCAAAGTGTTATGGGACACTTTGATTAAAAAATGTCTTTAAATTTATTCCTTTCTAAATTTTGTGACTTTTAAATGTTTTCATGAAAAAGGGATATTTTTATCGAGGAGTTTGAAAAATGATTTTCATCTATGTCAATATCATTTGATGGGTTTTAAACTTGTTTAAAGATGATTTATTATGATACAAATATTCTATATTGTATTGAAGGTTTTGTGATTTTTTTGACTATGGATGTGTTATTTTTTATACCATTAATGGTTTAGGGATAATCTATTGACATTTCGTATGCTAGTTTTAATATGAATTTTTATATTATGTTTAAAAATTTTCATATGAGGAATGAATTGGACTTAGTAAGTGATGGGTGGAGCCTGCTATTGCTCCTCGATGCATCGGTAGGTCTCATGAGACAAACTAGTTTCTTGGAACAAGGCCTTGACAAAATCTTATTTGTAGTCTTGGCATATGACTTTGACTATGTGGTTATGATAGTCCGTCATTATGCATTCCATCATTATGAAAGTGGTTAGTGATATTGTATTTGATTATTCTACTAGTAGAATATAAATGTGAATACGTAAATGGAATTACTTCATTTTATTTTTTCCATATTATGCTGAAGTTCAAGTTTAAAAGGCTTTTTTTAGTTATACATTTCCTTAAATGTTTATTCTTATTTATGAATGTTTATGCTATATTGTTATCCCTACTGAGCATCTAAGCTCACCCCTTTCTATGTTTTATTTCTCCCAGGATTCCAAGAAGTGTATTGTGATTGATATTCCGGGTTAATCCAAGGTAATAATGATGTTCATATAGTATTATTTATGTTGTTTTGTATGTTATAAAGTGTAATGTAACATTCATTTATGTAATCTTTTTTCCAGGATTCCTAAACTGATCGGTCCTTCGGGACATGATTCTTTGTAATCATGACAATGTAATAAAATAATGCACCGACTCTTGGTAACTGGGGTCGAGGAGTTACAATTGGTATCAAAGGAAGTTTAACAATAACCTTGGAAACTAGATTTAGATAAAATATTATTAGAGAACATTACTCTAAGATATACATTGAGGATTAGTAAAGAAGATCTTCTTAAAATTTTGGTACTGTGGAGATTTTGTGAGTTTTCCAAGCAATGCATCCCTGTCTGGATACGAGAAGGTAGAGGTGTCTCTGGCACAGATGTACCTGGGGGTAAAACCCGAACCCACTACTTTGAGCTAGACTCGAATGGGAACTGGTGGACGACAATAGGCTTTGCTGCACTCTTGGTTACGACACTCCTGGGGGATATGCTTAGGATAATTATAATTTCATTACAAACCATTATGAAGGGTTTATGAGTATATACTTCTCAAAGAAAACATTTTTATGATTATGGATTATATCCATAAACTGTTCAATTTACATTAGGAATATTACAAGTTTGGATTTATTTATTGTGATTCCTAAACTAATCTAGTATAGAAATGGTGCCCAATAGAAGGAATGAGAACTCCAGCAAGACGTATGATCCAAAGAGTAAGAAGGGTCATATCATTCATGGTATGAAGCCAAAATTTAGAAATGAAATAGTCTCCCACATATTATCATTATATGAATAAATAGTATCATGTGTAAATAAGATTAGTAAAGAATTCTCTGAATCCTATGGATTTGAAGGGAAGCCATAGAAGAAATGGATGGTAGAAAGAAAAACGGATAAAGGGAATAAGGGAATGAAGGATTTTTTAATATTTGTTAAATGTGGAATGAATCAGCTTGGTAAATGTTTGAAGGTAATGGGAGTTTATTATAAGTATGGATAAAAAGGACAGCAAGTACGTGATTTCAAGGGTACGAAAAAGTATTCAAATGTAAAATTCTTCATCTGCAAGGCGTTGAGACACTACATGAATCAATGATCCATTCATAAGAGTATACCGCAAATGATGTTATTAGATAAAAATAAAGTTATGATACTTCCTCATGTGAAGAAGAATGACTAGTGTTATTATGTTGTTTTTATTGAATCATTTCATTTGATTGTTGTATCAACAGTATACTGGTTCCATGAATTATGGAGATAAATAAGGATTGTACTGCAGTACTATTTTATTGAGGATTTGAGATTATATAGTTCTAAAAATTTGACATAATAGTAAGCTAAAATTTTTGGAAAATAAAAGGTTGAAGGAAAGGTAATCCTTAATATGGTCCTGATTATGAGGTGGTTATTTTCAAATAAGAGATGGTTGATTTTGGTAATTCAGGATGTTGTGATATTGTAAAGGAATACACGATGAAGGCGTTCACAAGTTATTACCTAGAAAAAATTATCTTCATTATGTTTAACATCCTTATAAACTTTGGATTGAGAGTTTGGATATAATTATTTTGGATAATTCTAAAGGTTGGAATGGAATAAGTTTGAAATTGGATACTGTTGTTATGTTTATTTTTGAATTTCCATAAAATGGACAACCCAGAGTTTGGGCGGCAAGCCATCGCGTCCGGCAAGGCCGTGAGACTTGAACCCAAAACTTAAGGGCGACAAGGTTGTATCGCCTAACACTAGCCCACGTGATGTCTGGGATTGAATAATTTAGACTTTAAAAAAAAATTCTGGTAGATGAATTATAAATTCATTTTTTTGAACCCTATACGAATAGGATAATAGAATATTATTTTCATGTTCTAATATCTTTTAGAGAGAAAGATGAGTTTGTGGTAGAAATTATTTAAAGGATGAGACTCTACATGTCAAGTATATATATTTCTTCTTCTCTTATTCAATGAATAAATTAATTATTATACTTTAGTGATGGGATCTTAAAACAAAAAATGTGTTATCATAATGCCATATGTTTTGTCGAACCGATGGTATTTAAAATCATCATAGAATGATGAATTTAAGGCCCTCAATTTTCCATTTGTTTGTGATTGATGACCACAATCACTACCTATAAATATTTAATTTTTTCCTCTAATTATATATTTCTAATTTCCACTAATGTTCTCCTAATCGAGATCATAATTTGGTGGTGACCCTTTCATTTCCCTTTTCCTCTTCTTAAGAGTAAATTTTATTAACATAATTTATGATGTGGGTTTTCCCGAAGGTATTTTCTATTTTCAACCTTTTATTTTTGAAAAATAATTTCAAATTTCGAGGATGAAATTTTTTTAAGGATGAAAGAATATAACACCCCAAGATTACATAGTACATTATTTCTTCAAAGTAATTAAATTACTTTCACTACATGCAACACCGAGTTTTAGCGCACCATGACTTACTAAACTAGCCGCTAAAATGTGGTTATGAATAGTATTAACTGAATTTTAAACATTATATAATCCTTATAATTTTTTAATCCATATTATGAGTTTCATAGACATAATGTAAGAACAAATACATTTTTTTCAGATAAAAGAAGTATTTTAAAAAAATGCAATTTTACTACCTTTTAATGGAGAAGCCTTTTTAAATCCAATATTTTAAACTTTTATATATTCAATTTGACAAAATAAACATCTTCTTTAGAATCGGGAAATAAGAATTTAGTTTCAATAAATTTTTGGTGTTTTTCTCATAACTTGCATATTTGGGTGAATAGTGAAAAATACTATATTTTAACTAAAAAATATTTTTTTAATCAAAATAATTTATAGTGATAATTTATACATTTTATTGGTTAGTAAGTATAAATATATTATATTTTTACAATTTAATCCAATGATGGTCATTATAAGTAATTTCACTTTGAATTTGGACATAAACGTGTGTCAAACTTTTGATAGTTATTATTTCTTAAAAATACATCATTTGGTTCTGACAGCAGTAATTAATTTTAAATTAATTAATCAATCTTATATGTATTTAATTTGGTAAAATATACTTCATTATTGAATTTGGAATATCAATATTATCTTATGGTAAATTATTGGTATTTTTCTGAAAACTTTTAATTTTTGATGGATATTGAAAAACACTGAGTTATAGTTTAAAATCGAATTTTTATTTAAATAATTATTTGATTTATTTAAATTTATTTTAGGTAAAAATAGATACATAATAACTATATAATATCAATGTAATTTGTTTGAGTCAGTTTATAATAATTTTAGATATATAAAAATTTTATTGAACTTTTCACCCTCTTTTACCGACCTCCTAGGAGAATTTGTAAATTCACATAAAACATAATTTTACCACTTCTGTGAGTTGAAAATCAAAACATTGAGAGACACGGTTAATATCAAGGGGTAAAATGTGGTTCAATAAGATAAAAATAATTTTTGATGAATAGTAACTTTTTACTTTTATTTACCATGGTTAAGTGTAAATAGGATAATTAAGGGTAAAAATGATATTTTTATTACCCTAACACATGTCTAAATTCTATTGGATAAGTTTAATTAGAACAAAACAACCTTAGGAATAAAATATGACCATTTAGGTCCCCTTGTATTAGAATAAGACATTTATTAATATTAAATTTAAAGAAGAGTTAAAAGTGTTAATTCAAAGTTTATTAACTAAACCATTTTTAATATAGGGTTATACATAAGATAAATTCTACTATAAATATTCATTAAAATATAATAATATTTTATACATCCTGGTATTTTATTTATAATTTTTAGACATAAAATAATTAAATTTATTTGTGACACAATGATGATGCCGTAATAACCTTATTAATGAAAGAATCTAATAAATGGTATTATAAATATTAAAATAAATATAATTTCAATGTTTTTATGACATCCAAGAATTTTGTAGGTGAATATGACATTTTAGGGTGGTTTCAATGTATCTTTATTAAATTAATCAAGTTGTGATGACTTTCACAAAAAAATACCAAATAGTGTAAAAATTCACATAAATTAATATTTAATGAAAATACTATATTATTGGTTGATATAATATTCCAAAAAATGTAAGGTTCGGCCAAAGTGATTAAATAATATTTTATATGTCATTAATGATCCACTTGAGGTTCCATTTTGTGTTCAGAGTATGTTTATTTACCATATATAGTAAGAATACAAGAAGTCACGGTAAAAGTTAAACTATTTTACTAAGAGTTAAATCTAAATAATAAGGTTAAAATTATAACCTAGTCTTGTCTAAAACCTATTGGTTGAGAGTATTGCAACCCATAACCACCTAATGATCGAAATGAATTCATTTGGAACCATTATAAACCGAATATGATTGTATAATAAATTAATACTTTAATCTTTTATTAAAGTGACCCTCACCCCTCTTATAAAAGGGAACTTCCCCTTCTCTCAAAATAACACCTCCAAAGACATTTGGATCATCCAAAACCTGCCCAAATATCCTCACAAAATCATCCTTAGTTTGATCAGAAAGCTAACTTATGGAGACCTTTTGATCAAATCCAAAAGAAGAACCCGAAGAAGAGGTAATGATTTCACCACCCTCTTTCAAGTTACTTTCTTCTTCCACCTCTTATTTCATTGTTATTTCCATTATAAAATAATAACTCCATTATCTTCTATATAATGTGATGTTATTATAAATATTTCACAACTATATTATTTATTCTATCCATCTTATGAATGATAATATCACCATGTGTGCGTACATATGGCTTACCGTCTCCACGCCGTGGTGTAATTTTTTATCCAACACTATGTTATTTGGTTGGATATAATGATGATTAATATGTAAATAAATAATTAGAGTAACACGATACTATCTCTATAAAATTAATATACCATCCAATTCAACACCTTTAAGGAAATGATGTTGTCGCATGTGCGTATGTACGGATTACCGTCTCCACGACGCTATGAGATTCATTTCCACATTCACCATTCATCGACGATTATAAAAATATATTACTAATATGTTTGTAATATATGGCATAATAATGATATTGGATGTATATATATATACTTACATATATTTTATTCACTTAGTTCCATTCAATACGTTATGAAAACAGAAACATCGTTTATGCGTACATACGGACTACCGTATCCATAAACGGTGTTTTCCATTTCATCTATATGTCTATTATAAATATAAATATTATAATTATATATTATATATAAATCATTTTTTATATTCTGGAAGTATTTAAATCATGATCTAGGTGATACAATCATGAGTAACATGTTAAAACGCGTACGATAAAGAAAGCGATTATTACCTGAAATGTTGATTTAACAAGGAAATTATTATTAAATTTGTAGTATAAAGTAATAAATGAATAATTTATGATATAATAAATATTAATATGGTTCTGGTATAAATTAATAACATACTACGGTCTTTACAAAGGAGTTTCAATGTACCCTCGACTAAAGGAAAGTGCAAGGTAAGGGGTTTTCATCTCACTCCTTATTCCCATGAGATTCATACCATATTTCCACTATTACCTTTTGTGTGGTGTATGTACTTCCCATATTTGTATTCTTTTTGTAATAAAATTGAATTTATGTGTATTTACATATTCATTGTATGATACCTCTTTTATTGAGTGTATGTTTTTGTAAGTTACCAAATAGGTAAGGGTTAATTTCACAATCTCTTTATTATCTGAGGTTGTTTTTACGTAAGTATCTAATGGGACATATTTATTATCTATGTCCATGTTTCATGAAAGAGTATTCAAAGGGATTATTTTAAGGCACTTTTTTACAAAAACATCATCTCAAATGTTTTAAATATTTATTCTTCTAAATATTTCTCATTAATATCCATGTCTTCAAAATGGTTTTTAAGGATTTATTTATATGGTCATGAATGTTTTTGAAATGATAATTTCATTCAAAAGTTTCAATGTGGTATGGAATACTTTGATTCATAAATGTCTTTAAATGTCTTCCTTTATAAATTGTGTGACTTTTAAATGTTTTCAAGAAAAAGGGATATTTCTCTCAAAGAGTTTTACAAATCATTTTCATCTATGTCAATATCCTTTGATGGATTTTAAACTTGTTTGAAGATGATTTATTATGATACAAATATTCTATATTGTATTGAAGGTTTCGTGATATGTTTGACTATGGATGTGTTATTTTTTATAACATTCATGGTTTAGGGATAAAGTATTGACATTTCATATGATAGTTTTAATCAGAATATTTATGTTATGTTTAATCCTTTTCATATGAGGAATGCATTGGACTTACTAAGTGATGGGTGGAGCCCGATATATCTCCTCGATGCATCGATAGGTATCATGAGAAAAACTAGTGTCTTGTAACAAGGCCTTGAATAAATCTTATTTTCAGTATTGGAACAAGGCCATGACTATGTGGTTATGATAGTCTGGCATTATGCATTCCATCATTATGAAAGTGGTTAGTGATATTGAATGTCATTATTAGACTAGTAGAATATCTTAGTGAATAAGTAAATGTAATTTCTTCATTTTATTTTTTCCATATTATGATTAAGTTCATGTTTAAAAGGCTTTTGTTTTGGTTATACATTTTCTTAAATGTTTATGCTTATTAATGAAAGATTCCACCGTATTGTTATTCTTACTGAGCATCTGAGCTCATCACTTTTATGTTTTTTTTCCCAGGATTCCAAGAAGTGTATTGTGATTCATATTCAGGGTTAAGCCATGGGAATAATGGAGTTCATAAAGGATTATTTATGTTGTTTTATATGTTATAATGTTTAATGCAACATTCATGTACGTAATCTATTTTCCAAGACTGCTAAACCAATCGGTCCTTCGGGACTTGATTCCTTGTAATTTTACCGTTGTATTAAAACAATGCACCGACTCTGGGTAACAGGGGTAGGGGCATTACACCACTAGTGGAACTGTTCATAGGAGTCTCACTTGTGGAACTGTACACACGAGTCTCACTGGTGGAACTGTTCCCATCTACCTCACAAGTGGAACTGCTCACAACGGCTTCACCAGTGGAACTGTTCACATCGGTCTCACTGGTGGAACTATTCACAGCAGCCTCAATGGTGGAACATTTCACACTGTTCTGACTAGTATAAGTATTAAAATGGGTCTCACTTGTGGAACTATTCACACCAGACTCACCGGTGGAAGTATTCACATTGGCCTCACTGGTGGAACTGTTCACTCTGGCCTCACTAGTAGAACTATTCACATCCGCCTCAATGGTGGAATTCTTCACATCGACCGAACTAGTGTAGTTTTTTACAGTTGCCTCACTAGTGGAACTGTTTAGAGTAGACACACCAATAGAACTATTCACACCGGTCTCACTGAAGGAAATCTTGACACTAGTCTCACCGGAGGAACTGTTCACATGAGTTTCACTGGAACTGTTCACACCGGTCTCACCAAGGGAGATATTCACATCTGCCTCACTGGTGGAACTCTTCAGAAAATTGGAAATTTGGAAACGTGTTGGGGATAAGTCACTTTAAACTCTGAGAACACCTCAAACACTAGATTTCCAAAGAGGAAAGGACTAGAGAGGTCTAGGTCATTACAACGAGATGGATATGACATCGAGTGGCATTGTAATAAGTGTTTAGAGAAATGTATGAAGGAAACTGCAGGTCCTAGATGATGATATTAGATGGATTCACGAGACATGGGACGAAATCCCAAGTGGTCTGATGTTTCTTGATTTGACATGTATAGAGGACTGTTCGTGAACCAAATATAATAACAAAGGAGTGTCGCATGATCTGGATGACATGTCATGGCCCTATCACGTGTCTTGGATGGTTTATGCGAAGCATAAGAGTATTAGTGTACATGTCATCTTCATAATTATCCGATTTTCATAGTCGTTATTCAATCCTTTTAACATAGGTTCCATAGATTTATTTAATAGTTATCTTGTTTTATGTATCTCTTGTTATAGTAAATGTGAGGGACTTTCTTCACGTGTCCTTCGAGAAGTCATTCACGTGATCTATATATACTCACATGAAGTGTTTATGCATGTCACATTATTTCTCTAAAAATTATCTAAACCATTATATGATGGGAAACACTTCCAGTCCTAGGATCAGCTGCTCTGAAAAAAAATCTCTAGTGCCCGTGCATCTGAATAAAAAAATCCCTTACCTATGAGAGTCTTGATGTGATTTTTTTATTATGGGTTGTGGGATTTATAGACCTCACCACAATTATTGTTATTCATTTTTCTGAGAGCGAATCACGCCAATCCTGGATGGATTCAGTGAAGGGCCTTTATATCATGCATCTGATCATGGATAACACAAGATGTGTCGCCTGATTTATAGTGACTGTGGAATTGTCCTTCTCATTGCTCATTTATTTTATTATTTCCAATTAATGGTATGTTTTTTTCATTCATGGGAATTACATGGTACATTAATATTGTCCAAGTGATATGTTTTTGTGCCTCAGATAGATTAGGGAACACATAGAAAGAACTTTGTGTGATCATATATGACATTTTTGAGACATTCTACAAGACACAGATACCTTTCCAAGGGGCCTTCATAGGTTCAAGATAACTTTTCAAGGGGTCTTGTGAGACCATGATACAGACAAAAATACATCATCTAAAGAGATTTAAATCTGTTATAGGCTCTATGATCCTCTATTTTTATTGTAATAATTTTATTATTTAATATTTGGGGGTCTAAGGAGGTTTTATGATTGTTTTATGGACATTAACTCTACCTCTCTATGATATTTCACACAAAAAATACAAGGTATCATGGAGATAAGTGAGGACCTCATGGATAAATCCAAATGCTTTTTATTATGGGGAACAAGTGGAGTGTGAGATTTCTTAGACATACCCAAGACTTTTTTGTTATGGGGATGACATGCCATCACGGTCTCATTAGATGAGTCTGATAATTCACTAAGGTCATGGCTATGTTTTGAATATCCATGGGCCTATCATTTGTATTTTATAACCATGAGAGGATTCATCATACTCTTTATTTATTAACCTTTTTATTTTAAAAAGGAAATAGAATATCATGATTTTTCGTGGATGTTTTCAAGGAAAATTATCCTTCCCATTGGTGAGGCATCGTGTGATCTTTCTGATTGAAAATCTCTCCCACCTGTTTGATATTTTCTTCCTTTTTATGTATTTCCAAATGTTTTTTCAGGAGTTAGCCATTTGACAGGATGCATGAACTAGGGGTGGTCTCCTATAATACACCCATTACAACATGATTATCCGGAGTGCTTTCTCAAGGGAATAAGGACTCACCTAAAGGAATTAAAGGGACCTTCTTTAGGATATTTGTTTTTCATGGTGTCTACACGTGACCTTATAATGGTCACATCATCACATATACCATAGAGGATCACATGATCTTTAGCTCTCAAACACCTTCTTGTAACTTTTCTTTTGTGGGGAGGATAATAATCCTATTTAGGTATTTCTTTCTACGTAGAATTTTCGATGCTCATTTAGTGGGCATCAACAATGATAATGTAATACTATTTATTAATTATGGATATTGAAACATATCCATTAATTTTTTGGGTAGGAATAAGAATTTACAAATTATATCATATATATATGTCTTAGATAATAATGATTTATTGATTAGTACTTACTAAATATATATATAATTTTTTATTAAAATCATATTATGCTTTAAAAATATGTTACCTTTGAAAATGATTTTAATTTAATTAACAAAGGAAATATAATATTTAATTTCATCAAACAATAGAAATTTTATTTTAGAAAAACATTTATGAAATATATATATAAAAATTATCTTTGGGTGAATAGATTGTAAATTTCTAAAATGATTATTTTTTTGATGAATAGTAAAAACTATTGATTTTTATTGAGAAAATTGAATTTCTATTTTAAGAATTTTATAAATATCCATTTTTTTAAAATGGGTTTAATTTAAAAGTATTTATATTATATTATTAATAATCCAATTATGTTCATTGGAATATATTTTAATAATAAATATGCTATAATGACATTTTTATAAAAAAAATACATTCTCATGAAAAAATGTTCTTATTTTCATAATGTTTTTTTATATTAGTAAAATAAATTAATAAATATATTTGAATGATATTATTAAATTTTATATGTTATATTATCAATAAATTTTTTCAATATTTATCTATTATTCTTCTAGGATTGGTATAAAAATATACTTAACTTTATTTTCAAATAATATATTATTTTAAAATGCAATTTTCATCTCATTTTTCACACTTATTTAAAAATTATATTATAATAAATATAGTGAAAAAAATTGATAAAATAGAACCCATATTTTGAAAAATTAAAATCAAATTTTTGTAAATAATTCCATTTTATTTCAGTTGAATAGTAATCATAGTAAAATTAATCACCTCATTTAAGTGTAAATCACTTTAATCTAGGATAAAACTAAGTGGTAAAGTCATAATATTTAATATTTATTTATATATGATTAATTTAACTTGACACTTGTAACCATAGGATCATTATTTATTTTTTATTTTATCATTTTCTATGACAATTACGTATATAATATTTGTGTCAAAAAAGTTTAAAAATATCACTCTCATTATTGTAAATATCTATTATATGTAAACATAGGGACAAAATAATGTTATGAATTTATATAAATGTCAATTTTGTTCAAAATAAAATTATATTCATGATGATATTTTATTTATAAACAATAATTATTAAATAATTCCTCTAAATACTTTTGAAATTCTAATATATTATTTATTCAATTAATATAAAAATACAATAAATCAATATTAAAATTTTAAATGTAACAAAAATTGAAATAATTATTTTGAAACATGAATTTTATATATTTGTATGAACGTTTTAGGGAATATTTAGTAAATTATAATTGAAACTACCTTTTTTATTTATGTACATTCTTTCATATTAAATGAAAATTGAAAAAACAATCATTAATAACATTTTGTAAAATTAATAATTTATTACATTAAAAAAATTAATAAAAATAATAAAAGAGGGCAAAGTGGAAAATATATGATCCAAAATTTCATCTCTTTTCAATTTATAGTATACTTTTTTACTTACATGTAAAATTATGACATTTAACTTTAAAAAAGATATTGTCCAAAAAATGGTTAAAATTAGTATATAAGGGGTTAAACCAAAATATAATGTTTAAATACCATATAATCCAATCCAACTAGTTTCTATTGACTATTTTTAGACCATATCCTTCCCAAGGATTTAATTTGTGGTAATTTTGATGTATTTGGCTAGATAATGACTATATTATAATTTAATCTTTTATGTGATTCCAAAAGTGTCCCCCACCCCCATTTTTTAAGGGAACCCCTTTCCCACTACATTGCACCAAATTTTGAATTATATGTTAACCAAAAAAATAAAATTTATTTCATATAATATATTATATACATTTAATAAGTTCTGGACTTTCAAAGATACCATCCCTTCAAGGTTCAAGGTGTCATCTAAAAGGAGTTTCTCATTGATGATTTAATCGTCTTACCCAAACATTTTCAGTCTATTTATTCTTACCCCACGTTCCAATATTATAAAACCATTATAATATAATATAGTAATTATCTACCAATTAAAAAAATATATTATAAATTATTAACCCTTATTAATTCCCACTTCCATAAAATTGGAATCAAAACCATTGTTTTTGTATATGGTGGACTGCCGCCTCTTGAACTGATATAATTCAGTTTTAATTCTTCGATTACATGGATAAAAATACTGATCAATTTAGTGATTATATGTGATATATATTATATAATAATAATTCTATAAATTTTAATTATTATGTACCATTCTTTCATTTCAACTGTTAAAAAATTAAAAGAGCATTAATTCGTATGCATGACCACCTGACTCCATGATGGGTGTCATTATTTTTTGTTTTTTTAACTATTATGGATTAATATAAAAAATATGTATAAATTTTATATATTATATTAATATCATTATTATAATTCTGGATATTATATAACAATGATAAATGTGAAAGGACAGAAACTAGTGAACCCAATCATATGTGAAAAATGAAGTATTTATTACCCAAAATAGTGGTTTTAACAGAGGATTGTTAATAAATTGGTGGTATAATATTATAATTAAATCCTATAAGGTATTTTATATATGAATATTTTAATTTAATATATTTTTAGTGAATCTATATTTACTATACATGTTGTTTGAATGTGTATAATGGAATTCGAATTTACAGTAATGTATTTTTCTTAATTTCTCTTCATTGATCCATACTTGACTGTTGGGAATATAATCCAATTAATATGGTGTATATACAACCTTAATAAATGTTATGTGAAAAATTATTAATATTTAAATTAATTTTAAGTTTCAATTCTAATTAATTCATCAAATAGTATTTGGAATAAAATTTTAAAGTTATAAGGGTTTCTAAATTAAATTTTAATTAATTAGGTTATAAGTCTTCTTCACAAACATAATTATGCCATGATTATGTGTGAATTTATATATCATATTTTTATTCTATGTTTCTGAATGTTTTTTTTCAATTAAATGTGTTACAAAAAATCACTCCACTGATTAATTTTCAATACAATGATATAATCTTTTTAAGGGTTCATCATATAAATTTTTATATTTAAGGATAAATGATTTGTTATACATCTATATTATTTTATGAGGTGAATATAATACCCCTTTAGTATGATATATCATGAATAAATTTATATTCTTTGTATTTAAATATTCATTTGATGTTATTTAATTCTAGGGCATTATTATTCTAAAGTCACCTAAGAGATCAGAGTTTATTTCATAATCTCACCATTAATTAGGATTTCTTATGTTTATTCCCCCATGAGAGAATTGTTTTATACATATATCTTAAAAATTTATATTTTATTCCATTAATCACATTATTGGTATTTAATAAAATAGTCCCATTTTCCACTATTTCATACTTAAATTTTTTTCATAATTATTTAATAAAATTTCATTATATTTCTATCTTGAATAAAAAATTATTTTCATCCCCTATCTATGTTTTCAAAACATATTTTCATTAACGATTTCTTAGTTCCCAAAATTGTTTATTAAATAAATTTTTACCAATGTTTTTCTTTTCATAAAATATTTTCTTAGAAATCTTCTTATCATATTCCAAAAATAAGAATGTTTTACATTTTACAAAAAATGAAAATACTATTTTCATTTAACTTATACAGTATGGATGAATTCCAATACCATAATTTGAATTAATTTCATTAAATATTTCATTATATGTTTCAAATTGGGTTTCAATGAAAATTATTTGAAAATTATTTATTTATAATTTTCATTTTAAAAATATATTTTCAATGTAAAAATTGTATTTTCCTGAAGATAATTTCTTAAAAACTATTTATAATATTTTTATCAATGTTTACATAAATTTTTATGTATTATGTTTATGGTAAAAAATAATTTTATTATATAACATAATTATTATTATGGTTTATGATTATTTTTACAAGTTAATGAATTTATATTTCTTATTTAATAACTTCTATTTGAGACTTTAATTGTATTTTATTGCAAATTGATTAAGTTTTATTTTTTATTCATATTATTATGAATTTATAAATAATAATTAATGGTTGTGGTCCAAGATATCCCCTAAATTAATTGGAAGGTATCATGAGACTAATTATATTGGTTTTTTCCTTGGTCATACCAATTTATGTTTAGATGTTTGGGCCAAGGCCTCGACAGTAAGTTCCAGATATCCATAATTTTTCATTATATAATTAGAAATTTATTTATTAGGCTCTTTTTGAATATTTATTTTTTTTATATCAAGGGATGATTTTATAGATCATCTGATTATCTGTATATCATTATTTAATCATCGTTTTTTCTTTCCTAATTATTAATTCTTTATTAGACATTGTTTTATGAATAAACTTACTAAGCATCCGAGCATACCCATTTCTTTTGTTTCTTTTCCTTATGATGATATGAAATGTATAATGATTGATATAAATGGATTTTATACATTAAATTGTGAAATTATCAAATGAAATAATTTTTTTATCATATTTCCCAATGAAATGTGAGATTCAATTATATATCCAGTCATGATGACTACTAAACTATTCAGTCCTTTGCAATATTATTTATTATATCTAGTGCCGTTATAGTAATGTAACCACATTATCTGGGAAACTAAAGGTGGGTTCATTATATTATTGATTATTTTTAAAAACATCTTATGTTTAAATTTATTTTCATGACTTAATTAACAATGCGTTGTTGATTATATTTTTTTTAAAAAAATTACTTTTTGAATTAAATTGAACGACCAAATTAACAAAGATGAGTCTTAATACATGATTCATACATTTAATTATAGGAAATAAGTTATATTTAATATATGATGAAGCATATATAATGATATATGAATGATGTTAAATTATTTAAATATATATATATATGGATTCAAGAATAATAATGTCAAGATATTTTATTCTTTTGTTGATAAAATTATGGGTGAAAATATTATTTAATTCACTGATAAACCTTCAATATTATTATTATATAGGTGTTTGTGATTATTAAGAATAAATTTTGTGACACAAATTGAGTTTTAATTTATTATTAAGATATATATATATATATACCATAAATTTATATTGTGTTTTAGTGAAAAGATTATTTGATGATGAATACTATATGTTCAAAGGTATTAATAACCTTTCAGGATAATATGATTATTGATATTGAGATAATTATATGTAGTTTTGGAAATGGATTATCATATTGTGGAGAATATATTGGTTAAAGGTGAAAATAGTTTTATTAATTAATATATATTTTTTTATCAATTTTCTTTATATTATAAAACCTTACATATTTTTTAGAATCACATATGATTTTTTTTGTAGTGATTTAAGAGAATATATGATTAAAAATTATAAATATTTTATATATGAGTTTATAAGTGATTAAAGTGTTTTGGGGATAAATTTTATATTGATATTTTAAATATATATGTACAACTCACCGGGTTTTGAATTTTTTTGAATATTTTTGTATTTTTTTAAGAATAATAGTTTTTTAAATGGTTAATATTAAAAAATGGGTTTTCATTTCTGTTTCAGAGAATAATTTATTATTTCAAAATAAGAATATTTTTTCATATTGGATAACTCATTCAAACAATTTATGTTTTGTAAATATTTATGGAATAATGGAATGACATGTCAATATTTTGTGGTCTTATGATCTGTTAAAAGTTATTTTTTTTCATTACAACAAAATTCCTCATGATTCTTTTTCGTATGGAATATGAAACTATGTATGTAAGGAACAATTCTTGATGTATAATAAATAAATTAAATTAGAAATATAGTATTGAAATTCATAAATTATTTATGTTATCTCATATTCTATACAATTATTGAAAAATAATTTCACCCATAATGTAATTGGAAGATTAATTTTATGAGTTTTATATCGAATTTTCTTTTCTTATACGATGATTTCATTAGAAAAACATGATTTTTATGATGAAACATAATTTATTAATGAAATATGTAATTATGTAATACTAAGGTTCTTATTAGGTATGATGAATTTAATTATATTGATTTAGTAAACATCATATATTATTAATATTTCATTATAATCAATGTCTAATAAGTAATAATTAATGTGTATAAGAAAATATTTATTAAAGTAAAGTATAATGTAACTTCTGGATATGATGAAACATAATTTATTTATGAAATATGTAATTATGTAATACTAAGGTTCTTATTAGGTATGATGAATCTAATTATATTGATTTAGTAAACATCATATATTATTAATAATTCATCATAATCAATGACTAATAAGTAATAATTAATGATTATAGGAAAATTTTTATTAAAGTAAAGTATAATGTAAATCATGGATATGATGAAACATAATTTAATTATGAAATATGTAAGTATGTAACACTAAGGTTCTTATTAGGTATGATGAATTTAATTATATTGATTTAGTAAACATCATATATTATTAATATTTCATCATAATAAATGTATAATAAGTAATAATTAATGTTTATATGAAATTTTTTATTAATGTAAAGTATAATGTAACTCCTGGATATTCTACAATATGTTTCTATTTAAATATATCTCATGTGTTTGATAAAATTCTTTACTTGCACAACCATGCTTAATGGAAGTGTGATTTAATATAAAAATATTCTGATATAAATATAACTATTATAACCAATAAAATGGTTACAAAGGTATAAAAATGAGTAACCGCATTAAAATATATATATTTAAAGATTTACTTATGAAAATATATATTTTTATTCAAATGGATTATGTAATCAATTTTTAATAGTAAGAATTAGAAACAATTAATGTATAAAAGAGTAATTTTTTATAATTTTTTCCATATATATTATATTTTCATTTTAATGATACATTTATGAATTATAAAATATGAATTTGATGAACATGACTACATTTTTGGATTAGTAATTATAACATATTAGGGTTTTGCGTGGGTCAAAAATTCCTCAACCTATTTGAATTTTTTAATCTGGTGAGTGGGAGAACTATATTTTTTATTTGGAATCCAAATTATGAGAGTTTTCTTAACCTAAGGACTTAATATTTTTTGGGTTTTAATTCACGTAATGTGACTTAGGGTTTCAAGTGAGTTTTGTGTGTTTCAGATCCCAGAAAATCAATTTTTGGAAGGTGCAGGTAGATGCTCACAGTTTAGACAAACTAGGAAGCCTCTCAATAGAAATAATGAAAGTAACCTATGACAGTGGGCATTTTTTACAAGCCATGAAAGTGGGGGCTGAAAAAAATGTGAGATATCTATAGTTTTTAATAGAGGGGACTCACACAGTATACAGAATGTTTTTGTAAATTGTACGCAAATCACATACATGTGTGGTGCATACAGAATGAGAATTCCATAGTTGGAACATAGTTATAAAAACAATGATGCCAAACCATGAGACACATTTCTTTGGGTGAAATTATGAATTTTACCCTCCTTCATTTATAGTTTTTTACATTTTTTCACTATTTACCCACACACATAGTAGGGGATCTCACCTATTCTCATTCACCTAGGTTTTCGAGAAAGTTCCTCCTATTAGACTCGGATCTTGGATTAGTTTGTGGCTATGGATTCTTCTCAATAAGGATTTTGATATTTTAGACAATATTTCTTATCTATAACACCACATAGAATGTAAAATTCATGCATGTGTTGTTTCTTTATTTCCAGTTTGTTCATCTTAAACTCTGATTTTAACCAATTCTGCTTGAGTAAGAGGCTAATATTAGAAAAGTGAGCACCTATTAGCCTAAAAAATGTGGTGCGTAGATTTCTCCTCGATTTTTCAGATGTTTTAGGGTGAGTTTTTTATATTCCATATGTTTCCTCTTGAAGAGAAACCTATTTATTTAATTATTTGTGTTAAATTATTTAATTTATGATATGAGATGCCTATGGGAATGTTAATTCCTTACTATCAATGGTTAAGCATTGTAAGGGGCCTAATAAGAGTTGGGTATTTTGGGCCATGTGTATGAATTAAATTATATTAATTATTAATTTTAATTGCAATTGTTTAATGGGAACATGATGGGATTCCCCTCATGGTTGAGGTAATGTTGATAACTTGAATTGAGGTGACATGGATCTTCTGGATGGAAATGGATCAATATTTTCATGGGGTGATGGTGATCATTAGGTTATGATTATATGGTAATCATTTTGAGATGTTGTGGTCATTGGGTTGGTGGCTTAGTTCTAAAAAAATGAGATGGTTATGACTATCAGGGTTGAGTGACATGGTCGTAAGGGAATGAGTGACTAGATGATGTGCCTAAGATTGTATGACTCAGGGGATGTTTTCGATCATCCAATTTGTTGGGGTGATGAAAAAATAAATCTACATGGATGGTGATAGACCATCAGCTTATAGTGTATAGATAATTAGTTATGGGCTAATTATCACTGTGATAATTGAGGATAATGTTCTAGGATTTTCGGAGAAAGAATATAAAAGTTCCAATGAATGTGGTTGTTTAACTGACTGTGAATATTTATTGGAGAGGAGATATGGTTGTGCCTTGGGATATCAAGGTGTTGACCCAATGGGGGATCCGTGAGAAGAGGTTTGAGGGACCAAGATCTTGTTGGTGGGGAATTCCATTTTAATATTGGATGATTAGTGGAACAAGGTGCTTGTGATATTTTAAAAGCTAGAACACAAGGGTTCACTTGGTTTTATATCCATTATGGGATGGATTGGGTTTAAATAAATGGATCATCAACACTTCAATTATACATATACAAAAAAATTCTATATTCCATTTATATAATTGGGGGGATGTGATATGAGATTTTGACATTGGATGATGTATGTAATGTTTCCTTGATGTTTTTAGAACAAGGAAAGAAAGATATTTATTAAATGGATATAAATTTTCATTTTATTTATATTTAACAGATGCCTATATAATTATGGATGTAAGAAGGGAACAAATTCGTGGTGGCCTACTAAATTCATCCTCATACCCATCACATACCCTTTGGGAAGCATGTAAACATTATACTTTTGATAATATCTAAGAATTTTGGTTTAGGAGATGGTCCTTAGTGATTTATTAATACATTTTTCATAGAATATATGACGTTAGACCATGGTGCTTACTTCACTTCAATTGGATTTTCCCTATTGTTTCATGAAGTATAGTCGACCACACGAATCCCTTGTTGTCTATTATTATATGCGACCTATTATGGATTGTTTTTATCCAAATGGTATCATCTTGGGCTTGTTTATTTATTACCGCTTCTATGTATTATGCTTCAACTGATCTATTATCAAATATTCTTAGTTGATTATTATTTTGATGAAATATTTATATATAAACCAACATTATTATCACATCAGAAGGGAATAGTCTCCCCACTATCATATATTTATACCCTCACTAATAGTCGACACTATTTGGATTATGGGGAGGGACACCAAAATACCAATAATTAACTAACATGGTACACCACATGAATGTGGAATCTATATTAGGGAACAATAAATTGTATCCCGGTGTGTTCTTATTATTGTTCCCTTACAAAATCATAAGACCTCACTGTTAAATGATAATCACTATCTGATAGTTTCAAATGATATCAAATGTCCCTCTTCAATTTTTTTTTCTCACTACTTGGTATATGGTTGACTAGGGAGAAGGATATTGTCCGAACTAGTAAAATATCTTAATTTTAGGTGATTTCATCTCCATAAAAAGGGGACATACCATATTTATAGGGGTGGGAAGTTTATGTTTTTGAGTGTGTTTTTATAGTTGATATGATTTCCACCATTGGTGGTGCACTCCAGTGTGATAGTTATCTATTATATGACATTTTATACTTAGATTGGTATGGTAAGGGAGGAGTAATGTTGCATCATGATATGATATTAGGATCAAATGATGTATATTTTATTGTGACTGTAATTCTTAACCTAGAGTGAGATAAAACTGGTTGGGCTATTTAATGTGTCAAAAATGAAGTTGAAAAGTTCTTTCCTTCTTGGACTCTTTTGGTAGAATTTTCGACATCCAGTCTAGGTATATGGTTCCAATGAGATCTATATATGATTATATATTCATGTGAGATATGGTAATGACTCTAATAAGGTTAGGTGGGGATGCTGAGAGGCATTAGGTTTTTTAAAATGTAATCAACGATTCTAAAAAACATTTTCCTACATAGCCTATTTCGTGGAATTCTACTTAGCTAACTCAGATTGATATGTGGCATGTGATGCCTGACCCTATTATGGGACAGAAATGGGATAAGAGGTCAGT
Source organism: Viscum album (assembly GCA_963277665.1). NCBI lineage: Eukaryota > Viridiplantae > Streptophyta > Magnoliopsida > Santalales > Viscaceae > Viscum > Viscum album. Next base: position 650,895,282 of record OY728159.1, on the reverse strand, counting down.
TTATATTTAATTTTTAACAATAATGGGTGTAGGTTGTGGGGCCATGAGGCCATATGATAGTTGACACATAACTCTAATATGGGATGGTGAGGGCCGATGAGGATGAATTTCATGGGACATGGTGCAATAGGGTAGTGTTTGTGTTATGATATGTACTACATGTCAGGGATTCACCTATCTGAGAGAGAGAGAGATATATATATACTTTTATGGTTGTCTAACCATCATGATTGGTATTCACTATGATTCCTCTTAGATGGATTCTAGTGTATCTTTCAGAGAGGGGTGATATGGTGTCACATGAGAGTGCATGGAATGAGGCCCTTGAGAGCCTGGTTGAGTCCCTAAAGGGTCAGGATGGCCATGACCCACATGTAAAGGCATGATTATAAGCAGGAAAACAGAAGGGATGGCATAATTTTTTCCATGGCTTCATGAGAAACTCCCAGAGATCATTGTTTAAGTCATATAAGGTATCAAATGTGGAGCTATCAGAGTTGATCCATTAACGGTATATTTGAATCATGGATTCTAGTATCATTAAACTACACTATTTAATGATAAGGGAGGAAATTTGGAAGAATATAATTGGTTTGATTCTATCAAAACTATATTTGACTAGTATGAGACACGCCCAGGATGGTGGGTGAATCTAGATATGAACATAGTTAGAGGTATGGAAAACTATAGGTTGGAAGTACATGTACATAGAGGTAGACATGGGGGAAATTAATGGAGGGATTTTGAGGCTAGTATTCTCGATAATTTAATTTAAATTAAACTGATGGTGGAACAAGAGCATGATTTCATGAACATCTAGTAGAGAGACACTTATTTCAATTACTATGTAGCCAATTTCATTGTCCTTCCCCATTTATGACATTTTGTGGTGAGAGAAGATATCACCATGGGGTGGTGCTTTAAGGAAGGTTTTTCGCAAGTACCAATATCTGAAGTAAATCAAAAGGACCAGTCATATTCAAGTTGAATGATGAAATTAGGTGATTTTATAAATGATGATTCAGGTCATAGGAAGTGAGACCATGTGTAATATCAGTAGGGAAGTTAGTCTAGAAACTCATGGAGTCCTCTGAGAAGTGGTTCTTCAGTAGTGTGATTCCAGTTCAGGTATCTAAGATACTTTCATACTCAACATGGAAGTCTTCAAGATGATATTATTACATAAGGATAGATGTTCCATCTAAAGAGGTTATATAGGGAGCCTTCTTATAAAATTGTTATCTAGGGACCCAAATAGACATAGGGATCTCAGGTCAGACTGAGAGTAGCGCCAGGAGCTGGTATCAGAGATGCAGCTACATGGGGAAGTCATGAAAGAGGCATTGGGACTGAGTAGTGGGTTCATTGTCCAATATATAATGTAGTTGTTTTGGGGACTAGGCCTCAGATAGTCAAGCTTCAGGATAGGTGCTGGCAATGAAGCTTTTAGTTGTATGGAAGGTCGAGGAGCTAATGATAGCTTGTGGTACCCTGTTTTTGTGATCATGTTTCCATTGGTTTTGGATTTGGATAGTTTTGGTAAATGATGCATTCAACTATTTATTTTGGACTAAAAAGGTACTGGTTAGTAGATTTTAATCTATTATGATGCATGATATATATATATATATATATATGACGTGCATTGGGATATAGTCATCGATGGGATACGGGATCTATATGATGTGTGTATGCATCAAGTTTTTTATGTGCATGTATATGTATATGTGATGTGGGATATAGTATAATCATATTTTGTGGTGCATTATTTACAAGAATCTGCTGGGATGCTTGATTTGACGAGTGTGTTGTATGGTATAGGTACTTGTGTGAATCCGATGAGATGTCATACATGATTTGATTCAGATGTGTCACAAGAATTATTTATTCACTTGATGTGGTGTATAGGTGATGATGCATCAATGCAGTACTTTTTTTCCTAGGGATATTCAGAGGAACCATTAAATGTTTTGTTTCATGTCAGAAAGTGACCTAGTTGGAAACTCCTATGTTGGGTAGCACCTTGAGGTGAATTGAATGGAAACATACCAGGGTGGAGTAGGTTGAAATAGATGATATGGGTATGTTCAGTACCATATCCACATAAAACATGACATCATATGGATGAGATATGTCAATGCAGGGAGACTGTGACATCCCAAATTTTTAGCGGATTGGAGATTCGTCAACCTATTTGAATATTTCATTTTGGTAAGTAGGAAAGTATTATTTTTTGGATTTAGAACCTAATTTCAAGAGTTTTTTTGACCCATGAAGATATTTTAAGACATGTTATAAATCCCATCTAGTGCCTTAGGTTTTTAGTTGAGTTTTAGGTTCATTAACTCCTATAAACTCATTTTTTGGAAAGGGGATATATAGGTACATAGTTGGGAATGACCGTGTGGTCTCTGAAGAGGAACCATGTGACCCAACTATAGCACAAGATATGGTTTAAAAACAAAAATTTCAGTGTGTACATCCATGAAGGACATATAATGATTTTAATGGTGGGGATACACATGGTATTTTTACCTTTTGGTAAACTATGTTCCTAGCATGTCCATATGTGGTGATTGTACTGTGAGCATCATATGGTTGGTGCATGGTTTTCTAATCCGTGCGGCCAAACAATGAGGCTCATTTCCATGAGGGAAATTATGAATTTTAAATTCCTAACTTTTCCATTTTATTCTTCTTTATTCATTCATTCACCCATACAAATAACAAGGGATCTCCCCTTTTATATTTTATATAGCCTTTGTATAAAATCCTCTAATGAAACAATAATCCTTGATCTGTTGGTGTTAATTGATTTTTCTTGGAAAGACCATTGATCTGTTAACTTATATTTTTTATCTATCCATATAGAATGATAAATACATGTAGTATATTTATACCCTTTTCTAGGGAATTCATTTGAAACACATTTTTCTTCATATTCAGCCAAATTTAGATACCAATTTTAGATAAGAAAGAATTAACAAGATTAAGATAGGTGGTTCAAACAACATTTTTATATGTGGAACCTGATGGTTCACATGGTTTACTATCCTTTATTGGATGGATTAGGATTTAAGACAAATATCCTCACAACTACAGTTATATATATGTAGAAATGTTTTTTATTCCATATATAAAATTGGGGGAATGTGATTAGGGATTCCAATGCTGAAAAAAGTAGGTAATGCTTCCATGTGGCTGTGTAGCACAATGGTAGTGATCTATTTATTAAGTGGACATGAATCTAAAATTTATTTATATTTTTAATACACCAACGTAATTATGGATATAAGAAAGAAACACATTGGTGGTGGCTATTAGAGTTCGTTCTAACACCCTACATGGGCCCATCAGGGTTCCTATAGACATTATACATTTAATATTTGGTATGAATTTTGGCTCGGGGGTTAGACCGTAGTTATCAGGGTATAAATTTTTCTTTGGATGGATGGAATTAGACCATTTTGGTTCCTCTACATTAGATGGAGTTTACATTTTATTTCAGCATGCTTCTATATATATACTGATATGGATGTCTGAGGGTGACCCTTCTTATCTATTGTTATATGTGACCTATTATGGATTATTTATAAACAAATGCTATTCCTTTAAAATTTATTATTTATTACTATTTTTGTTTATTATGACTTGTTGATTTATTTATTCTTAAAGGGAGTTGATTCTTCTGATGTTGTAGTATTTATATATGGATAACTATTATCTTCACCACATGGGGGTATAGTCTCCCCATAATAACCTTTTGAAATTTCACTACTAATCAGAAAAATTTAGTGTATGGGTAGGTATGACTAAGGACTAGTGGATAAATATATGAAAGTTCCATTTTGAATTGGAATTTGGGATGTGTTACTACAATATAATTGTTTTTTATAGTATTTTTTTTGATATTTATGAAAAGATTGATTTTTGAGTGAATAGTAAAAATTATTTAATATTTCAAAAATGTCATTCCTTTTCACCTAAAAAATTAAAATTAATTCTGCATTATGTTTTGAATATTATTTTAAAGTAAAATAGAATAAATTTTATTACAAACCAAATTAATTTCGTATGTTCGAACATTATATTTTATTTTGATAAATATCAATTTTATGATTAAAAACTTATTTTTCTAAAAACATATTTTCATTACATATTATAGAAAAATATTAATAATTTTTTTTACAAATTTTATAAAAGAAATTGTAAAAATAGATTAAATTTATGGAGTAAGAAAAATCACGTTACTATTTAATGTTTATTTCATTTTCTGTCATAATTAATAGTTTTTGTGGTAACAAATTATCATTCAAATAATGTGTAAAAAATGTTATTTATGGTTAATGTTTTGGGATAATGTCTCAATAACCACCCAAAAAATTAGTCATTTCATTAGATGAGAAAAATTAATCCAAAAAAATCATATATTCTAAAATAAGGAATTAATGTGCCACATTCCTTAGAATACAACCATTATATTTGTATTAGTTAAGCATAATATCTATTTAATACTCTTTATCAATAATTATATTTTTAAGATATAAATATAGATAGGAATGATATAGGAATGAATATAGAAAAAAATAATCTTTTGTTAAACTATAATTATTTTTTTACATTTTGTTTAATTTTTAGTGATGATATAATTACCTTGAACCATTACACGTGGACATTCTAACACTTGAACAAGTTTTAGAAAAATCAATTGAATTAATTTAAAAGTAATTAAAATTATTTTTTTAATTAATAATTATTTTCAATGATTATAATAGATATTTATAATTTATAATTGTTGGATAATGTTTTTATATTTGATATCCACTGTTTTAATGATATGGTTTAAGTATTTTTTTTAATATTCTATGATATAACCTAAAATTATGTTTAATGTTTACCTTTTTTAAATCATTATAAAATAATAACAAAAATATAATAAAAAATTGAAGGGAAATTATTAAAGAAAATAATAAAATGTTCATATATGATCCTGGAGTACGTTTAATTTTAATGTTATGATCCTTAATTATTGAAATTTTTTATTAAAACAATTTTCTTAAACAGGTTTAAATAAGAGGTAAATAAAAAATATGTGATATAAAATGACACCTAATCCTATCTAAATATTATTGGATGAAAATATTTAAACTTAATAACAATTTAATTAAAATATAACAATGTTTTTATCCACATTAAATGATTATGAAAACTATTATATATTAATGTATCATTTATATAGAATTTTCCACCCACATTTCTTAAAAAGGGAAGCACCTCTCCTCTATTCCTCATGTGTGATGATCCCTCAAGAACAACTAATACACATCAATATTCATTCATATATTCCTTCCCTATTTAATAGAATCAATTTTCTCCCCATATTTCCATCCTCGGAAGGCTTATGGTTCAATCTGTAAGAGGTTTCTCAAACAAATTGGTATTACTATTAACATGTGTTTTCATGTTTATTTTTTAATCCACATCATAAAAATATTTTATAATGATGATGATATAATAATACAAGTATATTAAATTTATAAATTTTTTATTGAACATATTTTGTATCACTTTTAAATATCTTTTCTATATGTTTGGAAACAAATGAATCATATGTGTGTACATACAGGCTGCGATCACCATGAAGTGAGGTGTCTCATTTTCCATCACATGTTGATCTGATCTATAAAAATGTTGGGTAAAATTAAATTTGATGATATTAATGAGATTATAAATATTTTTTAATTCTAAATATTATATACATTCCAACCTTTATGTTTGTTATAAGACGATAATGTCACTCTTGTGTACGTGTGTACTGCAACCTCTGTGAAGCGATCTAATTCATTTTGTCATTCCAACATCACATAGATGGTAATAGAAATATATTTAATGAATATATATAATATAAATTATATTATAATGATTTAAAAAATGTATTTTTATATTTATGTTTTGTTCACTTCATCCAATGAAATGTGAAAACATCACCCATCTTTATGTAAGGACTACCAACCATAAGAAGTGATTTAATTAATTTAACATCTGTACCATATAAATATATTTATAAAATAAAATATAACCAATAAATATAACTATTATTAAATTTATATAATTTTATAGTTTATTAAATAATGATCAATTTGAATGAATCCGAACTGTTGCACTAAAACATTCATGGAAAATAGATTAATTTTCACCAGAATAATGATTAATGATCAATTATTAGAAAATGGTTAATTATAAGTTATATATGAATGATATATAGTAATATTAACATATTAATTTAATTAGATAATTTATTTATAAAATTGGTATATGTTTATTATAAATTATTCTTGAATTCTTATAACGAATAGCAGAACTAATGTATGGGCTTCGAGTTTTACATTTATTTTTTGGAGTCATATGACATATTTACCACTTGAAACTATTTTTATATTTATATAACACCAATTAATATAATTTTGGATTATTTTTATTGAAATCTATATGTAATAAAATATATATCTATCAATATATATTTCATGCGGTTTTTATTTAGATATTACCAAATCTGTAAGGGTTTATGTTACTATCTCTTTTTTTTCAAGACTATCTATGTTTAATTTACTTTGAGGACAATTATATGGTAATTATATATTAAAAACCTTATATTTTAATTTCATATGTTTATTTATGGGGTTTTAATTATCTTAATTTTTTTATCTTTGATAATAAACAATACTAAAGGAATAATTTTATGGAACACAAAATGTTTTCTTATAATTTGGTCATGAATGATTTTCTTACAATAAATTTTCATAAAAATGATTATCCAATGATTATATATATTTTTAAATTTTTTGGAATTATTAATTTGAGGAAAATTTAATTTTATTATGAATAAATAAATGAATATTTTTAGTGTTTTTATTTATGAATTGTTTTGATTTTTTACAAATGTGAGATTGAAATATTTTCTTTTAAATTATATTACATGTGTAGTTTTTACCTATAACACTTATTTCTTTGGGTAGAATGTTTGTTAGACACCCCAAAGTTGATAACCTTGTTTATAAGAAACACTCATACATACAACATTTATAACTTCAAGGATTTTGTTTCCTATCGAAATATGATACATATGATTCCTTCTAATGGCTTGAACTCTAATTTGGTATCCACATTGGTGTAATTACCTCTATATATTAGACTCTATATCCCAGGTGACCCAAACTCTCTTATGTTTTTATCATTCTTCCTCATACATAAATGAGTTTATAATCTAATAGAGTTATGAGGACTTTGATTCCTTCAATAAGTATGATATGTATGATTTCTTCCTAAGGCCCGAAACTCTATATCAAATACCCCATTACAACCAACCAAATGAATAAGTCATGTATCCATATTCGGTGAGTCTGATCACTTTCTAAACCTTGTTTTCACCCAGATAATAACTCAATGGGTTTATGGATTTGTAATGGCAATATCAATAGAATCATAAAATGTACCCTAACTAGGGAGTCATTATTTTTTAGGTAATGTTCTATAACATGATACGATTCCCTCATCCATGTGATTCAACCCTATTGTACATCTCAAAGGAATTCCCATATTGGAAGAACCTAGGGAATTAATCTTCAACAGAATTAATTATATGTTCCCACCCATCAATGGGTTGAGGGTGGATCAAAATATGATGACTCTAATTCATGTTATAATCAAGATACATAGGATTTCATCCAAATTATTGAGCTCTACAATAAATTCCAAAGTTACTTTATTTATATCCTTTCAACATGTCTTAAATTAAAGGGCTTGAAATTAATGAAAATGGGTGGGTTTTGAATCCTATTGTAAACAATAAACATGCGACCCCTCATTAAGGTTTAATATCATCCTAGAATCACAAATAAACTCCATTTATACTAGTAAAATCTATATATCTTATATATTTAGAATAAAAGATAAATATATACCCATTACTATAAAATAATTTTAATTTTTTTGAGAAACATAGATACATATAGGTGGTATCATTAACATAACTCCCTTTACATGAAGAATGATTTCACACCTGATAATTTTATTTGGGTGACCAGTCCCACATCAATATTTGGAAAATATTCACGAAAAAATCAGAAATATATAAGAGAATTTAGTAATGTGCAATAATTCTTCCAAAAAATGGTGTGATGAGTATGGAATTCTGTCATCTCAACCAATGTAATTTCATGGTTTTTGTTGGTACTGAAACCCAAAATGATAACCTACCTTTGGAAAATAGGTATTTACTATTTTATATATGTTGGATTCCGTAGGAGTTTCCATAAGATATGAAAATTGTGAACCTATTAATAATAATATTGAAACCATAATTGAACCCCCCCCCACAATCAATTACCAAGTGAAAATCCTCAAATGGGAAACAAAAATAGTGGACCTAGTTTGAAATCATGTAATTTCTATATAAAATAATAATTAACGGTGCAAAAGTATTTTATCGCAAACATGGAGAACCATAAAAATCTCCAAAGGACACAAAAATAATGAATATAATTTGAATCATTAAAATAATAAAAAACGATAGGTTAACTGTTCACTGGACCATTTTGTTTTTCAAATTATATTAAAATGAAAATATTAGACACAATGTGAAATCCTTTAACAATAAAACATAACCAGGGTTCCCTTGAAATAATCAATTCTCTCCATGAAGATTCCACATGATAAAATTACATGTACTAAGAAAAAGGGAGGAAAATTTTGTTACCTATTCATATATAATTATGAATGTTTCACAATTGAGAAGATAGAAAAGCTGGTGAACTTGTTCCTTGTTTTCATATGACTGGATATACTACTCTTAAAAAAATCACCTTGACATGAGACAAGTTCTTCATCAAGATAATGATATGGAACCACAGATCCTATTGTAATCTCTAGAGGTTCCAAAACAACCTCACACACTCAATTAATTCGTCTTCTTGTGGAAAAGTTTATGGTTCGGTATTACCACCAATATATTATGATCCCAACTCTTAATACTGCAGATTGAATTATCTAGAAACATAATCTAAAAATTCTATCTCATTCCGGGAATACTGGAATAAAAAAGGGGATCTTATCTCCACCACCAATTTGTTTAAAGGATTGTCCCCAGAGCATGGGAATCATTACCTTCCATATTTTATAAAGGTGGATAAAGGGGTAATGTATGACTCCAACCTAATTCATGAGCTACCTAGGAGGGATATTGTTATCCTACATCACCAAATTCATCCCTCTAATCCCCCTTAGTAAACTATTGAGAGCTCAAACTAACAATGTTCCACACTGGACACTCACGAATGGGTGCCAAGGATTTCTCTATGGTTAGTGAAGGCTGTGGATAAATAAGAGTGGGGTCATATCACCTCTTCCACTGATGACTCCCATCAGTATATTTTAGTGGTGTATATCATGTATGTTTATATCCCCACACATTCAGATCAATCCAATATGAATATTGATACAAAAATAATAGGGGAAGAACACATCCATTCCCTACCATGTATAAAGAAAATTAGAATATTTTCATTGAATAAGGATGTGAGTATTGCAATTTTATACATGCTTTAATGTAATACATCTGCTAGAATATCATGGAGTTGAGTCTGTGTAGGCCTACATTCCTATACACACCTTTATAATGTGTCACTTCCATAAAGGAATAGTAGAAGAGATCCATTTCCATATTATATAACTATTAATGGTACAGTGATATAAAATTTTTACTATATCAATAACTAGAGAAAAATATCACAATTATCTACATGATCAAGTGGTTACATCTGAGAAAGCACACATTATTTCTACCATCTAGGATAATTATTGACATATTCTGGTAAAAGATGAGGTATTAGACTTGGATCATATCCTCATTATGACTGGGTCTCACCAACCAAGTTCGGCACATGCCTCTGGATATGTTCACACTCATATAAAAAAGATAGATGACATATTAAAAATGCATAAGACTATACTCATATCCATGTTCTAATCAAGGCTCACCAACTTAGTTTGGAACATTCATCAGGATATATGCAGATTCCAATTGAGAAAGACTAGTTACATAATGTTAATTAATAGGATTGGAAGAATATTTCTACTCCAACTATGGATCATCTATAAAATATGTAAATGACCTCAAATTATGATCAAATAACTTTAAAAATTTATACTTGGCGTATTTTAGAAGATCATACAAGAGAAAATAATATCCCAAAATCTGCAGATGAAGTAATTCACCATAATCCTTCAATGTTTATACAAGAGGAGGCACTTATCCCCTATCACATTAAGATGGTATATTGGCATATTCTGACATGGAATCCAAATACGAACTAGGATAATACCACCACTTCATCCGTGATTAAAAAGTATATTCAGACAAACACCCATTGGTAGGATCATTTTCCTATATAAAATGTATAATGTCACTTTACATTGTCTTGTGACTTCTCACCAGTGGGTTTATATCCCAACAACACCAGATGTCTATCACCAAATTCTAGAAACCTTCACGTAGAAGTCTCCAATTCCTACTCAACAATAAAAGGAATGTTGATATACTTCATCCACCATAAAAAATAAGGACCATATCCCTGATCATCTTTGTGAGAATATCCTTGAGGTGGTTTGAAAAATATTAAGAACAACCCATGGGTCTACCGATACTTTAACCAAATAATAAGGAGATAACTACATCGATATTCCACCTAATAGTAGTGAAAAGTTGGTTCGTATGAACCCTAATAATGATTTACACTGTGCAAAATCACCCCATAGTGATATCTCTTTAGGAAAATTATATCCCCACTTCATAGGGACCTTCATATAAAGAGGTTCTAAAAAATCATTTACTATAATATTGATAAGTGATTATATCATTGGGGTTAACCATATATTTTTACCCATCAACTATCAACATCAATTTATCGTGGTCCGTAGGTGGCCTAGGGAACAAGCTTCTATGGTATGACTGGGTGGAGGTATATAATTTAGATAAAGAAGAAGCCTACATGGATATTTGGAGAGATTCATCTAGAAACAATCTCAGAAAAATGTTTTGGCTCATCACAACATTCAACTATGAGATATCATATGATATAGAGAAGTAGTGCAAAATTTAACTTTGCCATAACTTGTTGGTGACTCATCAATGGTGAAAGACTAGGAACCATTTCTCTATAGGATATTAGGGAAACAAAAATACCATACACATACTCTCTGGTCCAATCGAATTGTCTTTTATATCAATTTCTTGAATCCAATATTGGAAATTCATAGAAAAAATATACAGTATACTAGCTTCAATTTCAGAAAAAATCATTAACAACTGATCAATGATGCCTCATCAGATATCAAAACCAAAGAATGTAAAAATTATGGATAGTTTCACTTCACCACGCCCCCAAAGTAGCAGAAATCCACACATATGGAATCCTATAATATCATTTTCATAGGAGAAATTAAAGAATGAGTAATACACATGCTAGTTGGTTAATATATAGAGACTCCCCCACTTTAAAGATTTAAAGACATTACGAACAAGGGGATAGGGTTACCAAAATAATATAAAGAAAAATACCTTGAAAATAGGAACATGTTTCATACAAGGAAGAAGAATATGTGGAAAACCAAAAAATAACCCATAGAAAATTACTCCCATCATATGTATCTATGGGCCCTGGCTCGTACAAGATCATAATTTCACTAAAATAAAAATATTAGAATAGATTCCGCTATAGAATCTATCTAACAGAAAAACCATTACACATGGATAGTGGATTTTTTACCACCACCTCTTAACCTAGGATCATCAAACCCTAATGTGATCCTTTAAATATCCGAAACATCTATAAACAAAAACAATCTTATTGGGATTAGGGTATTTTTATCTCAATTCATGTCACCAGATTCACCACACATAAAGAGTGTCTTGGGGACATTAATTGTGGTTTCAGATGGAATCAATCCTGTAGAACTAGAGGCATTTATTTCTCAATTTCCACAATAGTATTCTTCATATCATCGAATGGGGTCATCAAATACAAAAAAAATTAGTTCAACAAGTTCCAACAGGGGCCTTAAATCAGCCCCAATAAGCATGAATAGTGTAATTTTAACCATTATCATCACCCTAGAAGAAATCAATCATCTTTATAATGGGAGGTAAATATAAACATCCTACATCTGATCAATACCTCCTTCTATGAGACACACTATTACTTTTTATGGAATGTTCAGCATGAATGACCAAAAAGTCCCTAAATGTCACTATTCATACACCCAGGCAGGAGGAAAATATAGAAAATAGAATCAAACAACATAAGGGTTAGAATCCAAAATGGTCTAATATGACCAGTAGTTGGGGAAATGACACTGATTCAACCATTAAGGGATGATTTATTAATATAAAATCTTCTTAGGACATGGAGAGTAATGAAATAACTACCATTTCCAGATACACCGTAGTGAATTTTCTCTGCAAAATTAAAAACATTATGCGGACTAGGACATAAATGCATAGAGACTCATTGAAGATACCATTCCTTGAGAGGTATGTGATTTATATAGAACTATTGATGAATCCCACATGCATAATTAGAGATGAATCTAGAACCAAGAATCTTTGATTGATTAATTTAAACCTCAATGGAGGAACACCACAATAGAAAAAAGGAAAGGAATCAATATATCCCACTCAACACCTAGAGGATCCATAATTCCCTTTATAGAGAAACAGTTGGTAAAATAGAGAATGAGATACAAAATCTCATATACCTCAATCAAGTACTATGGGGAAGCATCCTTACTATGTAATGTCTCAAAATATAATGAAATATACCTCCACCCATAAATTAGGTGAGATCTAATCAGTATGTAAGAGAAAAATATGAGCACTAGGATGGAAATTTATCTAGGTAAACAGTGAACATAAATGAATAAGTTGAGGATGATTGTGACTTTTCTCCTTTAGAATTAACAAAACTCCTATATCAGGGTGATAATTCAGTCCTATCATAGATAAAAATTCATTATGATATGAAAATGGGGCCACCTCATCAATCATATCCCACTCCATATATATGGTACGCTTTATAGATAGTGGTAAATCCAAAACACCTCAATACTATTTAATCCCTCACTTCTTGAATGGAATCTGAGAATTGGCAGTGCACTCATGTGAAAAATTTAATGAATCCATATCCCAAATGAGTGGATGAATCTTATTCCCCATTAAATTTTGGATATTAAATCTTCTCAACATTTGATAGGAAGGGAGATATTGAATAGAATCACATGGACTTTGTTTCTCAATGCTGTATATTGATGGGCCCTTAATATTTGTCGGAGGTGAGAAAATTGAGGTGTTTTGTGAAAATAATAATTGGGGTAGCATTTTTTGGTACAAAATCTTTAAAATAGGATTTATTGTGGGATGTAAAGATCTTTTTAATTAATTATGCCATCATTTTAACTCCACATTATACGAAACTATTTCGACCACAGAAACTACAATTAATGTGAAAATGAGAGGGTTTTTGACTTCATCACCAGATTTAAAGTTGTAACGTATTCACTATGTATTTATATATTTTGAGAGATAATTCTAAAAATCTATATATAAATTAATTAGGATGAGATACAGACAACTTTGATAATGATAAAATATATAGGGGGATTATATGAGTTTTTAGAAACAACATAACACCTAGAATATTCCATTATGTAGATTTTACCTAATTATTTTTTCATGGCCACTACACAGGGAATTACTATTTTTAAGGTAGAGACTACAGATATTACCCTAAAACCAGTAGTATATCCCATTCAGGCACCTAAAAAGGCCCCAAATCATTTGACACCTCACATTGAGTGGAATAATCAGTAAAATTTCCATTTTTTAGATGTAAAAAAGAGATTATGGTCGCTAATTATATGATGAACATATGAGAAAAGAGTATTACATTTAAAATGATAAGGTCCCTAATTATTTCCTTTTAGGAATGTAAAATAAAATACTAAAGCTAACAGAACCTAATAAACCTAATGAGGTCAAACTCATTGATCATATTTAATACTTCCCTTTCAATAGGTTGCTGGGTCACACTATCCATGCCTAATTTACCTTCAAATACATCCTAAAAACCATTATTTATTTCATTAGGTGATACTAATGAACTCTATGACACATTAGACTTGTGTAACTATCATCCAATGCAATCAAGAGGGTGACTAGAATGATGTTCCAGCCATATGTGGACAGAAGTTTCAATAATTGGATGACTCGAAAGATAGGCAACCGAGCTCACAACAACATGGGAGAAAATATTCAAAAACATAAAATGATAACATTAAATATGGAGGAATAAACTAATATACCACATAGAGGTTTACATAATCATTGAAAATAGGAAAACACACAAGATAAATATTCATATCAACATTCCAATCAATATAAGAAAATTGAAAGATTCCTTCCTTAAATAGATATTGAGCATGAAAATCACCACCAAATAGAACAAACATTATATGAAGAGTTAATTTTTTTGTTATGCTAATAGAGATAACATAAAATTTCCCTTTTCCAAGGATGAATATTCCTCAAAGTTCAAGTTCCACATACATGACTGGAGAGTTAGAGGCTGAGGACACAGATGTTGATGATATAAGGGATGATGAAAGCATGGAAGAACCTAATATTTCAATCTCATCCAGAAGGTGTCCATATATTTATCCAATAACCATTGGAAATTCCTCTATAATGCTAATATTATCACAGAGAGTCCTAATAGCCCTCCGATAGTTTTTCAGGCCTGACCATTTTACGAAATCGACTGGTAGGTGTGTGATTGTTTTATCATCCTAAGTGGATTGGAAGGTTTAAATTACCTAAGACACTAAAAAAAAATCTACATTTACCTTTACTCAAGAAATAGGACCCCCCCTAAAAAATGAACTAATGTTCCATAAAATAGGGAGAAACACCAACACGGGATGTGTACAACTCTAGATTAAAATAAGACATTCTAAATAAGATGATGATCATTCTAGAAAAAAATTTCATCTAAGATTCTTCCATATTTAAAAAAAATTAGATAGGAACTCATCAAATCCATATAGATATCACATGATTTATATATATAAGAATATATAGATGAGTATTAATGGTTGAGATTATGACATTAAAATTTCATATCACCATCTCATTCATAGAACATGATCATAGAGAAGTTATTTAGGTACATGCCAAACCATTTTATTTTTTAGGAAAACTCAACAATGTCAACATATGAAAGGTTCATATTGAAAATGTTTTTGGGATCAATCTCATAATAATTTTTATCCTCCAATGTTTGGGATATAATGTGGTAGATTTCTGACCTAAAAAATATAACCATTCAAGGGTATGACATATGTTAGAGATGGAGTCTTGGGAAAATCACGCTTAAGGACATTTTTGGGATCTCACATATAATATTTATTTCATAGTTATCCAAAAAAACATAATATAATGTCCCCCTTATAATTGCTTGGCTTCAATACTCATATGATTTCTAGAAAAATTTCATCAATGATTGAAATACCCCTTCTTTTGGATGGTAGACAAACTACATGGTTACACATCCCCCTTTTAGTATTGCTAATCCATATATGCTGAAGTAGGATTCTTCAAGATAGAATAAACAAATAACCGATAAACATAAATAGGTTTCTACCCCTAATAGCATTGGCACCACCCATTTGAATCCCTAGATCATGCTCAATAGTGATTAAGTGCTACCCATACATCTAATTGAGGCAACATAATTAATCCAAATCAATCATTTTGAACCCAAACTTCAATGGATCATGTCCATGATATATAGGCCACATCATCTGATCTAGATTCATCAAAATGGGATAAAAGTATTTCTTAATTAGGACATGAAAATTCTTTCACTCAATCAATAATTATTGATGATGTGCCTAATACATTCTATTCATTTAAAGATATACTGACTCCTCTTTCCCATGATGAAATTATAAAAGAAAACCAGAACCCTCCAAATCTATCTACAATGACTCTGGTTCTTCAGGAAGATAATGTCTATTCCCATGGACCCTCTTCCCTCTATAGTGACCGGGATTCCCTAGGATTACATAACATATCTATAAAGTACTCCATATACCTAGAGTTTGAAGATAAAGAGGATGAACTTAGGAATTAACCTTCCAAATTATTGGAAGGTGTGTCCAACACCATCGATGAGATTATGTTGGTGAATCCAGGAACAAAAAAAGAAACGTGAACAATGTTTATTACTACTACTGTTTCTCTCAAGGATTAGGATATATGTATATTAAATTTCTAAAGAGACATCAAAAGTTATTTTTTTTTAATTATACAGATATTCCTATGTTGAATCCTGAAGTGGATACACATCAACTCGCCTTACCCTCTGACCACTGAGGTTTCAATAAATCATCTAGGAGAATGATCACATATCATGGTACTAAGTTGTAATAAAATTTTAAAAAATGTCCATCATCAACATTTTTTGGGGAGCGATGTACCCAAAATGACTTTCCAAAATCAACCCTATCATGAAAAATTATGAGAAGTGCATGGTCTTCATCGGTTTAAGTGACCTTAATAGACACATTCCAAATAAAAATTTCCAATTTCTGATCATATAACTTTTTGTTGATGAAAACATCAGATTACATTCCCTTTAGAAGTTGGATTAGTATTTAGGGTATAATTAATTACACATGACCCCTAAAGATTAGAAATACATCACCATTATAGAAAATCAGGGGATCTATTTATATTAGGAAATTTCCATTGTATTAAAGAACACTGGTGAAACATAACAATTCAAATTAAATTATTTATATAATAATATATTTGGATTAATAGAAGGATTTTATGTTGATGATGAGGTTGTAAAATCTCCACAGCTATGTGATCACCTCATATATTTTGAAATAATTTTCAATAATTTTGGGAAGCACATCATGTGGAAGAATATGTTGATTTTTACTTTTAGGGTAATGTGATTGAAATTATTTGTTTATGTAGTATGCCTCCATGACATAGAGTTTAATCCCAAAAATACTTGTGCAATCCTTGAAATGTCACATCCTTAAAATCATAATGAACTAAATGGGATACAAGGGAACCTCACTTACATTAAACATTTCATAGGTAACTTAGATGGAAATTATCTCCCCATTGTGAATTTAATGAAAAATATATTTTCCTAACGATTGGATAAGGAAATCCATGAATCCTTTTTGAATCAATAGAAGTACATAAATCACCCACTGGTCATGAAACTTATAGTAAAATCAAATCCACTTATCATATATGTTGCATCCATGGAATGATCATTCGGTTCCATCCTCACATAGAAAAATGATGTAGGGAATGGAAAAACATCTATTATATCATAAAAAGTATTTGAGGTACCAATACATAGGATTACAATATCGATAAGAACCACCTTGAAAAAATCATTGTAGTTATAAAGCTCATACATTATATGGTGCATCCGGAGGTCCACATGTTGTCTCGTATTGACCCGCTCATGTACACCCTTGGTCACCCTATATTGACTAGGAATTTGGCCCGTTGGGTGGTTATTATACAATTATATGAAATCCAGTTCATGTCACAGACTATAGTTAAAAATCATGACCAAAATAATTTCATTGATGAATAACACTCCCAATAAAACTCACCAATGGATACGGAAAATTGAGAATTAGAGGCTTTATATTCCCATGAGATCACCACAAACATGGGAGATGTATTTTGGTTGTTCCGACTAGAGTACTATTAGCAAGAGGATATAAAAACAAAAGCTTAGTTATGTCGTTATAGGGATCGTTTTTATTTCACCAGATAGTGAAAACAGTCCCTATTAGTCATCAATATTGCTAGTCCTCACTAATAAGTAAGTAGAATAACACGACCTCATTTTTGGATTATAAATATCCATATTTCTTCATATTGATTACCTGAAAATCAAAGGGGATTATGAAATAGTGATAAAACAAATAAAAATTTAGTATAACGTAAATAAGGAAAATTAGTTCCTCTCAAAGGATACATCAGATTAGTATTGGAATAATTCCCTTTTGAATGAACATTATATCATGTACCTCCATTACAAAATTCTCATTACAACACACTAGATAATGTAACCACATTATTGGTTGATCCCAATAAAGATTAATTTTTTTTAACATCACACACCAAATGATATTATCTCTAATGACCATCTATAACATGGAGGAAATAAATCAGTTCTACAATACCCTAGAGCATGATAAACAAATATCCAACCCTAGAACAACATTTGTATTGATTCCATTAATCATAGGATACACAATGACTACTATATCTCAATTATTAGGATCAACTACAACATAAATGAACAAATACCCCCACTGTATGTGAGTTAGACCTACGTGGAGTGTTCACAATTCAACATCAACATGTGTCTTGATTCTCACTATAACATGATACATTATGATGACCATATAACAAATACATTTCCATCGACAATATATATAAAAAATGCACCCCTCCCAATCACGAGTTATCATCACTCCTAATCATAACCCTTCATGGGAGTAAGATCCATGTAGAGGTCACAATCAAGAATAAATTATGAATACCCATACATATTCCTTAACACGTTATCTCATGCGGCATAACACCATTCCTTGTTATCCATCATTTCTCCCACTAAGCATGGATCATTTGATCTTTGAGACCCAAGAAATATTCTCTAGTTGGTGGAACTGAGACATATCGTGGATAGGGAACCCTGACCTAGTCACATGAAGTTAAACTATAGAAACACATCCAAGTAACATGATGATAAACAACAACATAATGTCCTAGACACAAGAAATTAAAATAGATGAAATAATGTATTTATAAAAAATATAATTCCTCCTTGGATAACTATATATTCAAAAACAACATGTATAATTCTTTCACATTGAAAATGTGTTCAATAAATGTTAGTGTAGCCTTTAAGAGGCTTAAAAAATCTTGAATATGAAATTCTTCTTGAATCCACATCATATATATGATATATGAGTTGATACCAAAAAATCCCTCGAGTTGACATTATTCCCCTAAAACCATATAGACCTTGGTCTCTCTTCATCCTAGTTCTTCCCTGTAATAGACTACTAACAACAACTGAAAAATCCAGTGGGACCCCAATGGGATTCACTGGAGAATGCGATAATTCCAAAGAGTGTGTGCCTAAACTTGTTTTTATCCTAGAGGAGTAGTCTCCCTTTGTAACACCCCAACCCAAGAAATCTAGAGTCTATGAATTATTACGTATCATTGGAATGATCACAAAAGATCAAGTCTCAAAAGACCGATTAGATCAGTAGCCTTGGAAGTACGAGATACATTCATAAGGTTTACATTACATCATAAAATAAAAACTACAAGAACAATGTTTCCATAGACCACACTCATATCCCCTCAGACTATCCCTGTAGGTCAGTCATAAAATACTTGTTCGCATCCTGGAAAAAATAAAACATAGAAAGGGGTGATCTCAGATGCTCAAAAAGGATAACAATATAGCAGAAATATTAAAAAATAAGAATAAAAAATTAAGGCAATGTATAAGAATAAAACAAAAGCCTTTTAAACTTGAACTTCAACATAATATAGAAAATATAAAATCAATTAATTCCATTTACTTACTAAAATGGATATTCTACTAGTCAAATAATCACATAGAGTATCAATATCCACTTTCATAATGATGGAATGCAGACTGCCAGACAATTATAACCACATATCCAAGGCCTTGGCCAAGACTACAAATAAGATTTTGTCAAGGACATGTGCCAAGACACTAGTTTTTCTCATGAGACTAACCGATGCATCGAGGATATATAGCGGGCTCCACCCATGAATTACCAAGTCTAATGAATTCCTCATATTAAAACGTTTAAACACAACATAAACATTTGTATCAAAAATAGCATACGAAATGTCAATAATTTATCCATAAACCATAAATGGTATAAAAATAACACATCCACAGTCAAACATATCACAAAACATTCAATATAATATGGATGTTTGATATCATAATAAATCAACTTCAGACAAACTTAAAATCCATCAATGGATGCTGACATTCGATGAAATCAATACCTTTTTAGAGAAATATCTCTTTCTATTTTAAAATCATTTAAATGTCACATAATTATAAAAGAGAACATTTATATTTGAAAATATTCTTATAATCTTATAAGAGAATCTTATATGATGTTATAATGGTTGAAAATAGACGCACCAGCCATATATGTTAAAAAATATTCTTACATTAATTTTTCCGGAAAGGTAAAAAAGAACCTTTTTTGGAAAATGACAGAAATATTTCTTTATAAACATCTTATAAAAGTCAAAAAAGGGTATATATGACTTTAACCAATAGTCTAGTAAATAGTAAAAATGTTTAGGAATACATTTTTAAGAAACATGGATGTGGATGATAAAGAGGTCCCAGTAGATACTTATGAAAAACAACCTCGGATAATAAAGAGATTGTAAAATTAACCCATACGTTGTAAATTTCCTTAGTCAAGGGTCGGTTAACCTCTTGTATAATGTTATAATAATTGTTATTAAATTATACAAGAATCATATACATTAATATGATATCATATATGATCTTTTAACATTACTTTGTTAATAATATCTTAATATTATCATTGTTTCGGGTGTTAACGAATTCATTTTCCTTTATATTCATTTTTTGTGAGTCATATTTGTTATAGATGGGATTTATCTTATTCATATACAAAATAATATAATGTTTTTAAAAATTATTTTTAATCATCTAATGAAAATTAGTCTCGAATGGATTCGATGGGGAATGAATCTCATCGTGTTCATGGAGACAATAATCCATATGTATGCAAGAGTGACAATATCATTTTGGGATATTAGAATAATATATAATTAGATTTTATATCATATATACATAATAAATATCATGTTATATTTATTATTTACATCAATTACACATCATTATTATATCCATCCAAATAATAATGTAACAAATAACAATTGCACCATTATGTGGAGACGGTAAGTCGTATGTACGCACGTATGGCGACATGTCATTGAAAGGATGGATAGAAAAATGAAATTGGTTGTACCATATTTATAATAACATCATAGTATATGTAAGATACTGGATATATTATTTTATAATGGAAACAACAAAGAAAAATAAAGTTGAAGAAGAAAGGAACTTGAAAGAGGTGACACAATATTTACCTCTTCTTCGGGTTCTTCCTTTTGATTTGATCAAAAGGGCTCCTTAGGATTGGTTTCTGACTAAAGGAAGGCCTCTAGGATGAAATTAGGATAGTTCACAGGGTATTTTGGTAGGGTTTGGATGAGCCAAATGTCTTTGATTGTGTTAATTATAGAGAAGGGGGAGTGCCCTTTTATAAGAGGGGTGAGGGGAACCTTAGGAAATGCTAGAAATATTATTTTACAATAAAATAATTTTCGGTCTCTAATGGCTCAAAAATAGATTATTTAAAGTATAAGGAGGGTATGGGTTGAAAACCACTCAAAAAATAGTTTTTATACAGGTTTGGGTGACTATATTAACTTTATCATTTAGATTTAACTCTTATTTAAATAGTTTGACATTTACCTTGTGCCTTTGTATTTTTATATTATATGGTTAATAAACATACTATATACTTCCAAAAGAATCCCATGTGGTTCATTAATGATATAACTATCATTATATAAGTCATTTGGACGACCCTCAGATTTTTAGGAATAGAATATCAATTAATAATATAATATTTGATTTAAAAACACTTTTATGTCATTTTGACACTATTTGGTATTTAGTTTATGCTAAAATAATAATAGCATTATTACTTCGAAAAATATTTATCTAGACAACCCTAATATGTCATATTAACCTAGGAAATTAGTGTAATTCATAAAAAGTCTCATATTAAATTTATTTGGATTTTTATAATATCAATTATTTTAATATTACATTAATTAGGTAATTACTGCATCATCATTGTCTCATAAATAAATTAAATTATCTATGTCTAAAAAATGTAAATAAAATACGATTATGTATGATATATTATTAGATTTATAATGAATATTTATAGTCGAATTTATCTTATGTATAACCATATATTAAAAATGTTTTAGTTATTAAACATTGATTTGAACTCTTTTAACTCTTCTTTAAATAAAATAATAATAAGTGTCCTAATCTAATACAAGAGGAACAAAGAGGTTCATATTTTATTCATAAGGTTGTTTTTGGTCGAATTACACTTATACAATAGAATTAAGACATGTATTAGGGTAATAATAATGTCATTTTTACCTTTAATCACCCTATTTAATTTCAACCGTGGTAAATAAATTTCAAAAGTAACTATTCCCGAAAAAACATCATCTCATTGAACCAGATTTTACTTACTAATTTCAACCATGTCTCTCTGATTTTCGAAATTCAACTCACAGAAGTAGTAAAATTCTGTTTTATGTGAATTTTCAAATTCTCCTAGGAGGTGGGTAAAAGATGGTGAAAAGTTCAATAAAATTTTTATATATCTAAAATTATTATAAATTGGCTCCAATGAATTACATTGAAATTATATAGGTATTATGTATCTATTTTGACCTAAAATAAATTAAAATAAAATAAATAAATATTTAAATAAAAATTTGGTTTTAAACTACTACTCGGTGTTTTTCACTATTTAATAAAAATTTAAAGTTTTCAGAAAAATAAAAAAAAATCACCCTAAGCTAATTTGGGTATTCCAAATCCAAAAATGAAGTCCATTTTGAAATATAAAATTTATAAAATTTTAAAAAGTGGTTATTAATATTCATAACGACTAGTTTTATTGGTTGTGGTGTATTAGAACTCGATGTTGCAAACAAAACACACTACTGTATCCTAAAAAGAGAAGCGTACCATGGAAGCTTGGGGTGTTACATTCTATCCTACTTAAAATAATTTTTTCCTCGAAATTTATAGAATATTACTACATAAAAAGACTCGGGTGGTTATTTATCATAAGTTCCTTGGGTTCCCATGTTGCCTCGTCCATCTTATGGTTTCTCCAAAAAACTTTTTCCACACGAGTGGTCCGGTTTCTCAGCACTTGTTCTCTTGTATCAAGAATCTGGACAGACTCTTTGCAATAAGAAAAATCAGGTTCCAGTTCTAATTCCTCATAAGTGAGTACATGCATTGGGTCAGGAATTTATTTTCTCAATAGTGATAGGTGGAATACATCATGAACTTTGGAGAGACTCGGCAACATTTCCAAATGGTAAGCTATAGCCCCAATTTGTTCTAGAATTTTGAAAGGTCTGATGTACCTGGGACTTTATTTTCCTTTTTTACCGAAATGTATAACACCCTTCCATTGATATACCTTCAAGAAATCATGGTCTACTACATAAAATTCCAAATCCTTCATTCAGTTATCGAAATATCTCTTCTACCTAATTTTAGCTTCTTTGATGTGGGTTTGGATTACCATCACCTTTTACATCATTTCTTACATAATTTCTAAGCCTATGAGTTTTCTTTCACCAATATCATCCCAAAAGGATGTTGTGTGACATCTCATTCCATATAAAGCTTCATATAGTGCCATCTGAATACTTGAATGGAAGCTATGGTTATAGAAAAATTCTACCAAAGGTAAAGATTGATCCCACATACCTTTAAAGTCAAGTGAGCATGACCTCAACATGTATTCTAATGTTTGAATAGTCCGTTCTAATTATCCATCAATTTGGGGGTGGTAGGCTGTAGCAGCCCAAGATTTTATGAAAAATATTCTTTTTAATTTCACTAATGTCTTGTGTTGTACGCTACACCAAAAGGAGCTTGCACAACACACATCCTTGACTTGCCTTGCATTACACACAATCGCGACCTTCCTCGATAGCATGTGTAGTACGCAATAACGAGTTTCACTAAACAACAATATGCTATTAAAATATTATTAAAACTAGCCGTTATGAATAGTAATAACCACTTTTTGAAATTTTGTAAATTTTATTTTTCAAAATGGAATTCATTTTTGGATTCGTAATATTGAAATTAGCTTATGGTGAAAATTTTGTGATTTTCGGATAACTTTCATATTTTGATGAATAGTGAAAATTACTAAATTTTAATTGAAAAAAACTTTTTCAATCGAAATAATAAATAGTGATAAATTATTAATCTGAGTGGTATTAAAGTATATTTAGAATATATTTTTAAAATTTAATTCAATGTTGGTCATTGGATGTAATTTCACATTTAAACGAGACATAAATAAGTGTCATTCTTTTGATAGTTATTATTTCTTAAGAACACACTATTTGTTTTGACGATGGGAATTAATTATTAAATTAGTTAATGCAAATGATATGTTTTGAATTTGTTAAAATAGACATCATTTTGAGTTCATAATATCAAATATAGCTTAGGCCTAATTTTTGGTATTTTTCTGAAAACTTTCAATTTTTGATGAATAGTGAAACCACTAAGTGGTAGTTAAAAAAAACTGAATTGTTCATAAAACTTAATTTTACCGCTTCTGTGAGTGGAATTTCAAAAATCCGAGAGACACGGTTGATGTCAGTAAGTAAAATGTGGTTCAATAAGATGAAAATAATTTTTTGGTGAATAGTAACTTTTTACTTTTTTTTACCACGGTTAAAAGTAAATAGGGTAATTAAGGGTAGAAATGATATTATTACCCTAACACATGTCCTAATTCTATTGGACAAGTGTAATTCGACCAAAAACAAACATAGGAATAAAATATGACCATTTAGGCCCACTTGGATTAGATTAGGAAATTTATTATTAATTTATTTAAAGAAGGGTTAAAAGAGTTAAAATAAAAGTTTATTGACTAAAACATTTTTAATATGGGGTTATACATAAGATAAATTCTACTGTAAATATTAATTAGAAATCTAAAAAGAGTTCCTACATAATGGTATTTTATTTGTAATTTTTAGACCTTAAATAATTTAATTTATTTATGACACAACGATGATGCCGTAATTATCTTATTAATGAAATATTGACATAATTGATGTTATAAATACCCAAATAAATATAATTGGAGACTTTTTATGAATTAAACTAATTTTCTAGGTTAACATGACTTGTTAGTATTGATTTAATTAACGTTTTTCGAACTTATCATTCTGTTATGATTTTCACAAAAATCAATTACTAAATAGTGTCAAAATTGACAGAAAATAGTTTTAAAAACAAATATTATATTATTAATTGTTATTTTATTCCTAAAAATAAAATGTTCATCCAAATGACTTATATAAGGTTATATATATTAATAATAAACAAATTGGGGTTCGTTCATCTTCTTAGAGTAAGTTTATTAACCTTATAGTGTAAGAACACAAGAAGACACGGTAAAAGTAAAATTATTTAACTTAATGTTAAATCTAAATGATAAGGTTAAAATAGGAACTTAAACTTGTCTAAATTCTATTGGATGAGAGGTTTTCGACCCATCCCAACCTTATCCACGAAATAAATCAATTTGGAGCTATTTAAAACCGAACTTGACTTTATAATAAAATAATATTTTTAGTTATTCCAAAGGTGCCCCTCTCCTCCCTTATAAAAGGGAACCTCCTCCCTCTCTTCCTCACACAACTTTGATCCTTAAAGCTCGGCCAACCCCTGTCAAATTCTCATCTACACTTCCCTAGAAACATCCTAGAGGTTCTGGTCTTCCTCAAAGACCAATTTTAGTGCCCTAAAAGAAGGTCTCAAAGAAGCACTTCAAAGAAGAGGCAATGTCCGTTACCGATTCTTTCATCTTTATTTCTTCTTCCACTTCTTCTTCTTTAGTTGTTTCATTATGAAGTAATAACATCAGTATCAATCATATAATGATATGTTATTATAAATATGAAACAACCCTATTTCACCATCTATCCATCCTACGGAAAAAGAAATCACCGCACGTGCGTACGTACGAAATACCGTCTCCACGTCGTGGTGTAATCTATTTTCCACCACCACCTTACTTGGATGGGTATAATGGTGTAAATAATGACTATATATGACTATTATAAAGTGATATTGATTATGAAATAGTATACATATACTCCAATACAATTCCACGATCATAGGAACGATATCATCACTCGTGCGTACGTACGGAATACCGTCTCCACGATGTGATGTGACTCATTCTACATGATCTTCATTTCATAATGATTATATAAATTAATTTAATGAATGAATATGATATATATTACAATAATACTATTCTGGAAATGAGGTATCTATAACCTAAAGAAAAGAATAAGAATTTATTCGACAAAACAAGCATAAGAACAAAAAGTTATAAACACCCGAATAACAAGTAGCAATGAAATATTACTACTACGAAGCTAAGAATATGACCATATATCATAAAAATAATTATGATTCTAGAATAAGTCAATAACATTATTTAAATCATTATACAGGAGGTTCGGACACTTACAAAACAAGTCGGACCTAAGGTAAGGGAAATATCACAATCTCATTTTTATCCGAGATTGTTTATACTTTGGTATTTACTGGGGTGTATTTTATCAACCACATCCATGTTTCCTCAATATGTAAAATTATTCCCATTCAGCTACAAATGTTTAAATCCTATTTTACCCTTCAGTGAGTTTTTAGTAAAGGATATGAAAGGAATATTTTGTCGTTTTTCGTACGAGGTACTTTTTGACTTTTCCGACAAAAGTACGAGAAGAATGTTTTTTTAACTTAAATGGAACGAACGGATTTTTACTATTTTATAAAGCCTTATTTTCATGAAGCTTCCTCCAAAATATTTCATGACTATTTTCAATAAAATCTATTTCTTTTAAAATTGCATGATGTTTTGTGAAAAGAAATTGATTTTGAAGAAGAAAGGATATTTTCCTCAAGAATTCATTTCAAGTGTTTTATCAAAATTATTTTCCATCTAAGATAATAAAGGGTTCTGTTTTTATCCCTATTATTACATTGATTTGATTATGTTATGATGATATTATTTTTATGAATTCCTTTATCTTATAAGAATTGTTTTATGATTTCATCCCATTTTTATTACATGGGTTATGCAATGATGTATGATTTATGATTTTGTGGCACACATAAGAATGATATCATTATGAGATGGGTGGGACCTATATCTCCCTCCAATGCATTGGGTAAAGATTTTATATCTCATGAGATAGACATGGCTGGAACGGTAGGTTATACCGGTTCAGTGAAACAGGACTGAAACGAGGGTGACTCGGTTCAGAAAGGGACTTTGTCCACTAAGATAGGCTTGGCAATGAGTCTTGACTAATAAGAAATGATTCTCTATGATTATGTGTGAATGCCACAAAGTTTCATGTTTTAAGTTATGATTATTGTGATTACATTTCACTGCCATTATTTACCCCATGTTATGAAATTATGATCTCTTTTGCAGGTTAAGATTTCCAAAAGTTATGTGCTTATGTATATGATGTGATTGATATTTCTTTTGTTTACCCTTACTGAGAATTTGAGCTCACCCTTTTATGTTTTCTTTTCCCCAGGATATAAAGAAAGGTTTTAGGTAAAAAAAGAGGAAGATCTTTATGGGAGATGTTGAAGATCTTTCACCAGGATTAGAAGATTATATTACGAGTTTCCAAAGACACTAAACTATTACGATCCTTGTGTGTGTGTTTTTGTTATGTACTAAGTATTCCTCAAATGTAATGTAATGTCAATGTACGTCAAGCTTCAGGTCTCTACAGTTGGTATCAGAGGAAAGGTTTAGTCAACCTTTGGAAACTAGGATGCGAAAACGTTAGTGAGATCCCTAGAGATATTTCTAAGGTATGTCTAGGGATGTCCCTAAGGTTAAGTATACGTATAGGTTATAGTACTAGAATTACGCTAACGATCATAGAATTAAACCTAAGATGTTAGATATTGAAGGTACTCCCCCTTTATTATGTTGTTTTCCCTAGCATGATTTTTGCCTCTCACACTATTCTTTTTGGGTTTTAGACGATGGCTGGAACCCGAAGGAACCATGTTGATCAATGCAATGGACAATGCAATGATTGTCCTCCTGAACAACCAAATGTTATGGGAGATGGAGTCTAAAATCTTATTTCTATACTTACACAAGCTATGAATCATTCTGGACTTCCAAATGAGCAGAGAAGGGAACAATATTCTATTGAGTCCTTCACGAGGCAACGTCCACCTTCTTTCAGTGGGTCTTCTGATCCACTTGTTGCTGAACAATGGATCAGTACCACTGAAAAGATATTTTCAGTTCTTCAATGTTCTGAACATGATAAATTCATCTTAGCAGTGTATCGTTTGGATGGTGATGCTGATCAATGGTGGAATCTTATTAAGAATACGAGACAAATGGATGAAATTGAGTCCATGGAATGGGACGAGTTCAAGAACTTATTTTTCAATAAGTACTTCCCTCGTATTCTTCGAACGAAGATGGAGAAGGAGTTCCTTGAACTAAAGAAAAAGGATGATGAATCTGTTGGTATATACGAAGCGAATTTTACAAGACTTTCAAGGTATGCATCTGGCATTATCATCCAACCTAAAAGTAAAGTTGATCGATTTTTCAGTGGCTTAAAACCAAGTCTTCGAAGGGCATTAGCTATAAGAGACTTCAGTAGCTATGAAGAAATTGTGCGTTGTGCTATCAAGGTAGAAATGGATGTTGGTGTTACACATCCATCTCATGGTTTTGACAAGAAACGAAAGATGGAGTTCAAGGAGAAATCTCAGAATAATGGTGAAAAGAAGATGAATGTTTCCTTATGCACAAAGTGTGGAAAGAAGCATGGTAGAGATTGTCTTGAAGGGACTATAAAATGTTTTACGTGTGGAAAAGAAGGCCATCGAGCAGCTGAGGGTCGAAGTAATGGAAAAAGGGTTTCTAATGATGTGAATAAAGAAAACACTACAGAGAACACACCACCAACACTTCAATGCTTCAAGTGCAAGGAAATGGAGAATTATGCTAATAAATTCCCTAATCTAAGGGTTATTGATGATCAACATGAGAAACCACTTAAGGAAAAGGACAAAGGGAAGTCACATGCAATCACTATTGGCGATGTTGAATATGACAACGATGTAGTGGAATGATTAACTGTTTATGTAACGGGAATCCAAAATAATGTTGTATATAGTATCGTGGAATATTGGAATATTTATGTTTTGGTCTATTGTGGTTTTCAATAATTTTATGGTACCGATAACCATGAAAAGTGATTGAGACATTTTTGGTAAACAGATGATATGAGCATAATGAAGGGATAAGAAGATAATGAGATGTTTGATTGTATTCATGAGCTCATGATTGATATAAGGACTAAGTGATATCATTGTTTGAGTATATAGAATTTTGAGGATTTTGGTATGTGGAAAGTGTTAACTTTTAATTGCATTCATGTTTTCACTAAGGTTCAATGGGTATTCATTCTTCAAGAGAATACATGATTAAGGTATTCACATGTTTGTAATTTGACCAACAAGATATATCTTATGATATATGGGGGATAAATGATGGCATTCACGTGATCATTTTCTTTATACTATGAGCTTGGACCGAAGTATTTTAGATAAGCCTAAAGATTAGAACGGATTATGTTGGACATAAGTTAGGATAAAACGTTTTTCAATTTTATTGATGGGATGTTATAGTAATATAGCTTTAGAAAAAGGACAACCTGCAGGATGGGTGACAGCCCATCATGTCGGACAAGGCTGTGGGAATCGAACCCACAACCGAAGTGAGACTGGCCTTTATCGCCTACCACTGGCCTACAGGAAGTCCCTGTTTAGTAGAAACTAGTTTTATTATATTAACCAGTATGATATATGAAGTATAAGTCCATTTTAGGAACCATATATGATTAATCTCACTATAGAATGACTTATGTATATTTAATAACTTTTTCTAACCTTTTGTTTGAGACAGATGGAATGACCCGTCATTCTATCACATGATCTGCTAACACATCACGAATAACAAATTCAACTTCATTTATTTAAGAGATGAAGTGGAAATTGTTCAAGGCACGAACAACAGTGAGATTGTACCAAAATAAAGTAAGTATTTATTCTAATTCAAATTCTTCAACTTTAGGGAAACGATCTTGAAAACCAAAAATGTTGTCCTAGTGCTATTATATCTGATTAATCAGATGGTACCTTAGATCGTCACAAATTTATGGATTTGTGATTGTTGTCTTTTCCATAGCCATGTTATCTACCACTCTCCATCAGAACATGATGGTTAGATTTTTCTTCCATATCCATATTTTCACCTATGTGGAAACCCAGTGATTAGTTTATTTGGGTAACCGTTACATTTCATAATTTCGTTTTTAAATATTGGTTTTGGTATTACTTTTTACGATGTGGGTTTCTATTAAAGAAACTTTCTAATAGTAAACCATTTATAACCCCGATGAATTTCGAGGGCGAAATTCATTTTAAGGGGGGTAGAATGTAACATCCCAAGATTTTATGAAAAATATTCTTTTTAATTTCACTAATGTCTTGTGTAGTATGCTACACCAAAAGGAGCTTGCACAACACACATCCTTGACTTGCCTTGCATTACACGCAATCGCGACCTTCCTCGATAGCATGTGTAGTACGCAGTAACGAGTTTTACTAAACAACAATATGCTATTAAAATATTATTAAAACTAGCCGTTATGAATAGTAATAACCACTTTTTGAAATTTTGTAAATTTTATTTTTCAAAATGGAATTCATTTTTGGATTCGTAATATTGAAATTAGCTTAGGGTGAAATTTTGGTTATTTTCGGATAACTTTCTTATTTTGATGAATAGTGAAAATTACTAAATTTTAATTAAAAACAACTTTTTCAATTGAAATAATTAATAGTGATAAATTATTAATTTGAGTGGTTTTAAAGTATATTTAGAATATAGTTTTACAATTTAATACAATGTTGGTCATTGGATGTAATTTCACATTTAAACGAGACATAAATAAGTGTCAATCTTTTGATAGTTATTATTTATTAAGAACACACTATTTGTTTTGACGACGGGAATTAATTTTTAAATTAGTTAATGCAACTGATATGTTTTGAATTTGGTAAAATAGACATAATTTTTGAGTTCATAATTTCAAATATAGCTTAGGCCTAATTTTTGGTATTTTTCTGAAAACTTTCAATTTTTGATGAATAGTGAAACCACTAAGTGGTAGTTAAAAAAAACTGAATTGTTCATAAAACTTAATTTTACCGCATATGTGAGTGGAATTTCAAAAATCCGAGAGACACGGTTGATGTCAGTAAGTAAAATGTGGTTCAATAAGATGAAAATAATTTTTGGTGAATAGTAACTTTTTACTTTTTTTTACCACGCCTAAAAGTAAATAGGGTAATTAAGGGTAAAAATGATATTATTATCCTAAAACAAGTCCTAATTCTATTGGACAAGTGTAATTCGAACAAAAACAAACTTAGGAATAAAATATGACCATTTAGGCCCACTTGGATTAGATTATGACATTTATTATTAATTTATTTAAAGAAGGGTTAAAAGAGTTAAAATCAATGTTTATTGACTAAAACATTTTTAATATGGGGTTATACATAAGATAAATTCGACTATAAATATTAATTAGAAATCTAAAAATATTTCCTACATAATGGTATTTTATTTGTAATTTTTATACATTAAATAATTTAATTTATTTATGACACAACGATGATGCAGTAATTATCTTATTAATGAAATATTGACATAATTGATGTTATAAATACCCAAATAAATATAATTTGAGACTTTTTATGAATTCCACTAATTTCCTAGGTTAATATGACTTGTTATTATTGATGTAATTAACTTTTTTCTAACCTATCATTCTGTTATGATTTTCACAAAAATCAATTACTAAATAGTGTCAAAATTGACATAAAACTGTTTTTAAAAAAAATATTATATTATTAATTGTTATTTTATTCCTAAAAATCTAAGGTTCGTCCAAATACTTAGATAAGGTTATATATATTAATATTAAACAACTTGGGGTTCGTTTGGATTCTTATAGTATGTTTATTAACCTTATAGTGTAAGAACACAAAAAGACACGGTAAAAGTAAAATTATTTAACTTAATGTTAAATCTAAATGATAAGGTTAAAATAGGAACCTAAACTTGTCTAAAATATATTGGATGAGAGGGTTTTGACCCATCCCCACCATATCCACGAAATAAATCAATTTGGAGCTATTTAAAACTGAACATGACTTTATAATAAAATAATATGTTTTGTTATTCCAAAGGTGCCCCTCTCCTCCCTTATAAAAGGGCACCTCCTCCCTCTCTTCCTCACACAACTTTGAGCCTTAAAGCTCGGCCAAAACCTGCCAAATTCTCCTCTCCACTTCCCTAGAAACATCCTAGAGGTTCTGTTCTTCCTCAAAGACCAATTTTAGTTCCCTAAAAGAAGGTCTCAAAGAAGCACTTCAAAGAAGAGGTAATGTCCGTTACCGATTCTTTCATCTTTATTTCTTCTTCCACTTCTTATTATTTAGTTGTTTCAATATGAAGTAATAACATTAGTATCAATCATATAATGATATGTTATTATATGTATGAAAAAACCCTATTTCACCATCTATCCATCCTACGGAAAAAGAAATCACCGAGCGTGCGTACGTACGGAATACCGTCTCCACGCCGTGGTGTAATCTATTTTCCACCACCACCGTACTTGGATGGGTATAATGGTGTAAATAATGAGTATATATGACTATTATAAAGTGATATTGATTCTGAAATAGTATACATATACTCCAATACAGTTCCACGATCATAGGTACGATGTCATCACTCGTGCGTACGTACGGAATACCGTCTCCACGATGTGATGCGACTCGTTCTACATGATCTTCATTTCATAATGATTATATAAATGAATTTAATGAATGAATATGATATATAATACACTAATAACATTCTGGAAATGAGGTATCTATAACCTAAATAAATTAATAAGAATTTATTCGACAAAACACGCATAATAACAAAATGTTATAAACACCCGAATAACAAGTAGCAATGAAATATTACTACTAAGAAGCTAAGAATATGACCATATATCATAAAAATAAGTATGATTATGGAATAAGTCAATAACATTATTTAAATCATTATACAAGAGGTTCGGACACTTACAAAGTAAGTCGGACCTAAGGTAAGGGAAATATCACAATCTCATTTTTATCCGAGATTGTTTATACTTTGGTATTTACTGGGGTGTATTTTATCATCCACATCCATGTTTCCTCAATATGTAATATTATTTCCATTCAGCTACAAATGTTTAAATCCTATTTTACCCTTCGGTGAGTTTTTAGTAAAGGATATGAAAGGAATCTTTTGTCATTTTTCGTACGAGGTACTTTTTGACTTTTCCGACAAAAGTACGAGAAGAATGTTTTTTTAACTTAAACGGAACGAACGGATTTTTACGGTTTTATAAAGCCTTATTTTCATGAATCTTCCTCCAAAACATTTCATGAATATTTTCAATAAAATCTCTTTCTTTTAAAATTGCATGATGTTTTGTGAAAAGAAATTTATTTTGAAGAAGAAAGGATATTTTCCTCAAGAATTCATTTCAAGTGTTTTATCAAAATTATTTTCCATCTATGATAATAAAGGGTTATTTTTTATCCCTATTATTAAATTGATTTGATTATGTTTTGATGGAATTATTTTTATGAATTCCTTTATCTTATAAGAATTGTTTTATGATTTCATCCCATTTTTATTACATGGGTTATGCAATGATGTATGATTTATGATTTTGTGGCACACATAAGAATGGTATAATTATGAGATGGGTGGGACCTATATCTCCCTCAAATGCATTGGGTAAAGATTTTATATCTCATGAGATAGACATGGCTGGAACGGTAGGTTATACCGGTTTAGTGAAACATGACTGAAACGAGGGTGACTCGATTCAGAAAGGGACTTTGTCCACTAAGATAGGCTTGGAAATGAGTCTTGACTAACAAGAAATGATTTTCTATGATTATGTGTGAATGCCACAAAGTTTCATGTTTTAAGTTATGATTATTGTGATTACATTTCACTGACATGATTTACCCCATGTTATGAAATTATGATCTCTTTTGCAGGTTATGATTTCCAAAAGTTATGTGCTTATGTATATGATGTGATTGATATTTCTTTTGTTTACCATTACTGAGCATTTGAGCTCACCCTTTTATGTTTTCTTTTCCCCAGGATATAAAGAAAGGTTTTAGGTAAAATAAAGGAAGATCTTTATGGGAGATGTTGAAGATCTTTCACCAGGATTAGAAGATTATATTCTGAGTTTCCAAAGACACTAAACTATTACGATCCTTGTGTGTGTGTTTTTGTTATGTACTAAGTATTCCGCAAATGTAATGTAATGTCAATGCATGTCAAGCTTCGGGTCTCTACATAGGCAGTGCTCAAATGAAGTTTAGTATCCATGTCTTTCTGAGGACATTTCCATAATCATGATGTAAAATGGGGATCACGATCAGAAATAATCGATAGTGGTACTCCATTACCTCTTACAACTTCATTAATATATAGTCCTTTCAACCGTTCATGTGGTAAATCTTTTCTAATAGCAAGAAACTATGCTGACTTGGTAAGATGATCAACAATGACCCATATTGCATCGTTCTTTCTAGGAGACTTTGGTAGTCCCATGAAAGAGTCAAACGTAATATTATCCCATTTCCACTCCAGTATGGGAATAGGTTTCATGACTCCTCCAGGCGGTTGCCTTCCAGCTTTCACTTGTTGACAAACCTTTCATCTTGACACAAAATCAGCAATCTTCCTCTTCATGTTGTCCCACCAAAAATGTTCCTTCAAATATTTATACATTTGGTACTCCTAGGGTGTGTTGAGAAATTGGAACTATGAGAATCATCCAAAAATTCTCTTTTTAGATCAGGTATATTGGGAACACAAACTCTGTTCCCAAATTTCCAAATTCAATCTTCATATAAGAAGTCACTCAGTCTCCTATCATTCACATCTTTAATCTTCTTTTGAAACTCTTCATCATCGGTTTGAGAACTCTTTATCCTTCCAGTAAAGTTGTTTTGGAAACCATTGGAAAAAGTTTTGATGTTTCACCTTCCATGGGGATTCCAATATATATCTTTACTAGATCCATATATATAAGATCCTTTTCAACTCTCATTTTGTTCAAAAAACCATTATCCTTTCTACTCAAAAGAGTCATACACGTTATTTTCCTTCCTCAGGTGGTAGTGTATAGTGCAATCATAATCCTTGAGCAGTTCAAGCCATATTCATTGCCTCATGTTGAGTTCTTTCTATGATAAAATATACATCAAACTCTTGTGATTGGTACATATCTCTCATTTTTCACCATAGAGATAGTGTCTCCAAATATTCAAAGTAAAGATTACAGCTGCAAACTCAAGATCATGATTAGGAAAGTTTTTCTCATGAATTTTTAGTTTTCGTGATGCATAAGAAATAACCCTATAACTCTGCATAAGGACACAACCAAGTCCTTTCTTTAAAACATCACTATAAATAACAAACCCATAATTCTCCAATGGTAGAGTCATGAAAGGATAATTGACTAATATTCTCTTAAATTCTTAAAAACATTCTTCACACTCATTTGGCCTAAAAAATTTAACCCCTTTTCCTGTGAGTATTGTTAATGGTCTAGCCAATTGGGCAATATTCTGGAGGAAATGCCGATAATAACCTATTAAACCAATAAAACTGCGTACCTCAGTTATACACATCGGTTCTGGCCATTCATGGATTGCCTTGGTATTAGAAGGATCAATAGAGATTCCATCCTTAGAGACAATGTGGCCATGAAAAGAAATCTCCTGAAGCTAGAATTCACACTTGCAAAACATCCCATATAATTCGTGTCTTATAAGAGTCTTTAGGATAATGCGCAAGTAATTTTCATGATCTTCATATCTTTTGGAGTATACCAAGATATCATTGATAAATACAACTACAATGTCATCAAGATATTCCTTGAAAACTCTATTCATTTGATCCATGAAGAAAAGGGGTGCATTAGTCAACCCAAAAGGCATTAATGTAAACTCGTAATGCCCGTACCTAGTTCGAAATGTTGTCTTCGGAATGTCTTCCTTCTTCACACACAACTGATGGTATCCAGATCTAAAGTCAATATTTGAAAAGTATTGAGCTCCATGCAGTTGGTCAAATAAATCATCAATGTGATATAGGGGATACTTGGTCTTTATTTTTATAGCATTGATCTTCCTGTAGTCAATGCACAACCCTCATAGATCCATCTTTCTTCATAGATAAAAGGATAGGGGCTCACCATGGAGAAACACTAGGGTGAATAAATACCTTAATACTAAATTATTCTAGTTGTTTCTTTAGTTCCACTAATTCCACAGCGGCCATTCTACAATGGGTCTTTGATATGGGCCTTGAACCAGGAATTAAATCAATGGAAAACTCAATTTGTCATTTTGGAGGATGTCCAGGTAAATATTATGGAAACACATCAACATATTCTTTCACAATAGGTATATCCTCTATTTGATCATTTCTTTCCTCACCCACAATTATTTCATTCTCTTCCTCCCCAATAATTGAATTTAGTTAAGCTACTAGGAGTGGATCTAGATAAGAATTATGTGGGGACAATTCTGCTCTAAATATAAGGTGTTCTTTATCATCATCATAAAAAATTGTTACCCCTTTCTTCTTACAATTAATCGTCACATCATGGTCTGAAAGCCAATCCATACTGAGGATTATATAAAATTCAATAATGGATATGGTGATGATATCAACATATAAATAACAATTATATTCTCTTATGGGTACTTATTAACAAAACTTTGTTGCGATGATACTTCCATTAATAGATTCGACAGAAAAATCCCTTGTAAAATCAAATTGGAAGTATCTAATTTTCTTATCAAACTAGGAAGATATGAAACAATGCGATGATCTAGAAAAAATAAAGCATTTTCTAAACTTGAGGAAGCCATTAAATTACCTGCCACCATATCTTTCAGAGCTTCAATCTTAGTAGTAGTGATAGCATAATAATGGCCTTGATCCCTTGGCCTTTTCTAAGGTAAGTTCCCCTGACGCTTAGAACATTCATTCACATAATTCACCCTTTCCTTACAGTTGTAGCATTCAACATCGAGCGCCTCTTTTTC
This sequence comes from Viscum album, assembly GCA_963277665.1. NCBI lineage: Eukaryota > Viridiplantae > Streptophyta > Magnoliopsida > Santalales > Viscaceae > Viscum > Viscum album. The sequence goes on along the minus strand of OY728159.1, from coordinate 650,857,879 downwards.
CCCCTTATAATCAGAAACTTGGTGGAATTTTCACCTCATTTTTAACAGACTCTCAATCCCCCCAGGCATGTACCATGGTGATTTTTCCCACATGTACTACATGTTTGATATTCAACTTCACTCTTCTTCCCCATATTTCCATTTCCAGAGTGTTCATCAGATCTCTTTTTCTCTTTCTTTTCTTTAAAGTTCTAAGACTTATAGAATTATTTTATATCTTGATAGCTCATGAGACAATTTCTTCATACGACGAGAAGGATTGTGAAACTAATACATGATGGAGAAATGGTTTTATCCCATCAAATAAACGATCAATATTACTTCTTGGGTTATGTATATAATCTGCATAATGCATCACTAAACTTGTAAAGTAAGCCTCATACTTTTTTGACATTCTCATCCTCCTTTTTCCTCAGACTCAAAAATTGCATTCCCATATCCGCTCGATGGTCACGAGGAATGTATTTTTCTATTAGAATATCTTTAAACTCACTCCATTCAATATTTTATACTTCATCATCTTCCTTTTTGTTTTTAATCAATGACCACCATTGATCAACATCTCCAGTGAGGCTGTAAACTGCCCTGACATCTTTTTCCCTTTCACTACTTCCTAAGGCATGGAATATTTTCTCTAAGGAATTTATCTATTTCTCAGCTATTAATGTATTTTTACCCCCATTTAATTTTGGTGGTTATTTCCTCAGGAAGAGATCTAACATTGATCCTCCATGCTGTGGATCGGGGTGCTCTATATGGGTAAGGTTATAATTAATAACTTGAGTGTGTTGTCCCAGTATGGTGATTAGCTGATCAGCACCAGTTGTATAACCATCTCCACTATAATTATCTTGAGAAAGAGGTAAATCCCTACATGGAGTGCGTGCATTGATACGGTTTCCATTTCTTCCAATGGGGCCATTTCTAAACAATGGCATAAACTAGCTTGTTTTATGAATCAAAATACATAATTCCAAACTCGTAAAACACTTGACATAAATTGAACAATTTATGGATATAATCCATAATCATAAAAATGTATTCATCGAGGAAGTATATACTCATAAACCCTTAATAATGGTTTTTAATGAAAATGAGAATTATCCTAAGCATACAGCCAAGAGTGTTGTAACCAAGAGTGTTGCAAGGCCCGTTGTTGTGCACCAGTTCCCATTCGAGTGTAGCTCAAAGTGGTATTTTGGGGTTTTACCCCTAGCTACATCTCTTCCAGAGCCACCTCTACCAGGTCGTATCCAGACACGGATGTATTTCCCAGAAAACTCACAAAATCTCTAAAATACCAAAATTCTAGGATGTTCTTCTATACTAATCCTCAATGTATATCTTTGGGCTATGTGCTCGAATAAGAGTTTATCTAAATCTAGTTTCCAAGGTTTGTACTAAAATTCCTCTAATACCAACTATAATTCCCCAACACCAAAATCCGATATTCGGTGCATTATTACCTATCATTGGAATGATCACAAATGACCATGTCTCGAAATACCAGTTAGTTTATTAGCCATGGAAGTACTAGAAACATTGATATGGATTATATTACATCATAAAATAAAAAACTACTACAAAAATGTTTCCTTAGACCACACTCATATCCACTCAGTCTATCCCTACAAGTAAGTCATAAAATACTTCTTCGCATCCCGAAAAAAATAAAACATAGAAAGGGATGAGCTCAGATGCTCAGTAAGGATAACAATATAGCAGAAATATTCATAAATAAGCATAAAAATTTTAGGCAATGTATATGACTAAAACAAAAGCCTTTTAAACATGAACTTCAGCATAATAAGGCAAAGATAAAATCAAATAATTCCATTTACTTACTCACATGGATGTTCTACTATTCAAATAGTCACATGCTATATCAATAGACGGTTTCATAATGATGGAATGCATAATGCCTGAATTTCATAACCATATATTCAGGGCCTTGTGCCAATACTAAAAATAAGTTATTATCAAGGCCTTGTTCCAAAACACTAGTTCGTATCATGAGACCTACCGATGCATCGAGGAGCTATAGAGGGATCTACCCATCACTTACTATGTCCAATGCATTCCTCATAATAAAATGTTTAAACATAACATAAACATTCATATCAAAACTAGCATACGAAATGTCAATAACTTATCCATAAACCATGAATGGTATAAAAATAACACATCCATAGTCAAACATATCAAAAAACCATCAATACAATATGGATGTTTTGTATCATAATAAATAAACTTCAAACAAACTTAAAATCCATCAAAGGATGTTGACATTGATGAAATAAAAACTTTTTTAGAGAAATAACTCTTTATATTTTGAAATCATTTAAAAGTCACGTAATTATAAAAGGAAACATTTATATTTGAAAATATATTTAATTGATTTTAAGGAAATATTATATGATGTTATAACTATGGAAAATAGCCGCACCTTCCGTATAAGTTAAAAAAAACATTCTTACCTTAATTTTTTTGAAAAGGTGAAAAAGTAACTTGTTTGGAAAATGACGGAAAGATTCCTTTATAAACATTTTATAAAAGTCAAACAAGGGTATAAATGAATTTAACGTATATTTTATTAAATAGTAAAAATGTTTTGGAATACATTTTTAAGAAACATGGATGTGGTTGATAAAGAGGTCCCAGTAGATACTTACGTAAAAACAACATCAGATAATAAATAGATTGTGAAATTAACCCTTACCATGTACTTTTACTTGTTCAAGTGTATTTTAACCTCCTTTATAATGGTGAAATAATTTTTATTAAACTTTAAAATATTCATATACATTAATATGATATCATATATGATCTTTTAACATTTCTTTGTTAATAATATCTTAATATTATCAATGTTTCAGGTGTTAACAGATTCGTTCCTTTATATTATTTGTTATGTGAGTCATATTTGTTATGGATGGGATGTATCCTATTCGTATCCAGAATGATATCAAGTATATAAACATTATTTTTAATCATCTAATGAAAATTATTCTTGAATGGATACGATGGGGAATGAATCTCATCACGTTCGTGGAGACGCTAATCTGTACGTACGCACGAGCGACAATATCAGTCTTTTGATATTAGAATAATATATAATTGGATGTTATATCATATATGAGAAATCATTATCATTTTATATTTATTATTTACATTAATTAAACATCATTATTATACCAATCTAAATAATAATGTATCGAATAACAATTACACCATGACGTGGAGACCATAAGCCGTACATACGCATGTATGGTGACATGTCATTAAAATGATGGATAGAAAGATGAATTTGGTTGTACCATATTTATAATAACATTACAGTATATAGAAGATACTGGAGTTATTATTTTAGAATGTAAACCAAAAAGAAAAATGAAGTGGAAGAACAAGTGTACTTGAAAGTGGTGATGAAATATTTACCACTTCTTCGGGTTCTTCTTTTTGATTTGATCAAAAGGGATCTTTATTATAGCTTTCTGTCTAAATTAAGGCCTATAAGTTTATGGTAGGATAGTTGGGAGGTTATTTGGGCTGGTTTTGGACAAGCAAAATAGCATTGAAGGTGTGAATTATAGATAAGGGGGAGTTCCCTTTTATAAGAGGGGTGAGGGGCACCTTAGGAAAAGCTAGAAATTTTTTATAAAATAAATTCATTTTAGGTTTCTAATGGCTCTAAAATATATTATTTAAAGGAAAAGGTGGGTATGGGTCGATAACCACTCAACCAACATGTTTTAGATAGGTTTGGGTCACTATATTAACTTTATCATTTAGATTGAACTCTTAGTTAAATATTTTGACATTTACCATGTCTCTTTGTATTTTTATAATATAAGGTTAATAAACATACTATATACTTCCAATATAACCCCAAGTGGTTAATTAATGATACAACTATAATTATATAAGTCATTTTACCGATATTTATTTTTTTATGAATATAATATCAATTAATAATATAATATTTGTTTTAAAAACACTTTTATGTCGATTTTGACACTATTTGGTATTTTGATTATGGTAAAATCCTAACAGCATTATTACTTCTAAAAAATTAATTTAACAATCCATAATATGTAATATAAACCTAGGAAATTAGTGTAATTCATAAAAAGTCTCAAATTATTTTTATTTCGATATTTATAATGTTAATTATTTTAATATTTCATTAATTAGGTAATTACTGCATCATCCTTGTATCATAATTAAATTAAATTGTTTAATGTCTAAAAAATATAAATAAAATATAATTATGTAGGAAATTGTTTTATCTTTCTATTGAATATTTATAGTAGAATTTACCTTATGTATAACCCTATATTAAAAATGTTTTAGTTATTAAAATTTTATTTTAACTCTTTTAACTCTTCTTTAAATAAAATAATAATAAGTGTCATAATCTAATCCAAGTGGACCAAAGAGGTTCATATTTTATTCCTAATGTTGTTTTTATCTAATTACAGTTATCCAATACTATTAGGACATGTGTTAGGGTAATAATAATATCATTTTTACCTTTAATTACCCAATTTACTTCTAGACGTGGTAAGTAAAAGTCAAAAGATACTATTCACCAAATATTATTTTAATCTCATTGAATAAAATTTTACATACTAATATCAACCATGCCTATTGGATTTTCGAAATTAAACTCACATAAGTGTTAAAATTATGTTTTTTGCGAATTTTTAAATTCTCCTAGGAGGTGGGTAAAAGAGGGTCAAAAGTTCAATACAATTTATATATATATAAAATTATTATAAACTCACTCCAATGAATTAAATTGAAATTATATAGGTATTATGTATATATTTTGACATAAAATAAATTTAAATAAAATAAATAATTATTTAAATAAAAATTTGGTTTTAAACTATAACTCGGTGTTTTTCACTATTCATTAAAAATTGAATGTTTTCAGAAAAATACCAAAAATTCACCCTAAGCTAATTTAGAAATTCCAAATCCAAAAATGAAGTCCATTTTTAAAGGTAAAATTAATCAAATTTCAAATAGTGGGTATTACTATTCATAAAGGCTACTTTGATTGGTGATGGTGTGTTAGAACTCGAAGTTTCATACAATACACATTACTGTATTATGAAAAGAGAAGCATATAGTGGAAGCTTTGGGTGTTACACCCTTAAATTCAGAAGTTATTATCTTGACCGCATAGAATACAACATTCCTCTATTATCAATGTTTGACCTATAACCATCAAATAACACCACCGATTAACTCATATATTCTTCTATTAGGATTTAAAACTCCCATAATCATACTATTATATTGGATTCAAGTATTATAGGTGTTACTTATCTATGAATCATACCCATTTTTAAAGAAATATTATGAAATTGTACACAATTACCCTTTAATCATAGGGTATATATCCCACATGAATACCTAACTTCATTAATCTACAAAATCCCTTTGGATGCCCCAATTCAAATTTGATTCCCCAGATACATATAATATTTTTCCACAATGTCCACAAGTGTTTAAGAAAGTCTCAATGGTTTATATCATCATATTTCATGTTATGGAGGAAAAATTTGAAACTGCACGACAATATATCAGAATTATGCATGGCTTGATTATTGAATCCATGTGATACATAGTGACAATAGAACCTCAAATATTGGTTCTTTTTATGATGTAAAGGATAAAAGGCCTCCTTCCTTAAGTATGGTTAATACCTCCAAAAGTGAATATTAAAAATAGATAACTACATATGGCTTCATTCCCATACTATGAAATTAAGTAGTGATATAAGGATATTCCATTTTAGGCCATACTACAAAATATCCCAATTATTTGAAATTAAATTGAATGATAACATCCGTGGTGCATGATTTCAAACAAGATTAAAGGATGTATTAATGTTGAACAGATCGTATCCACTGATGATTGTGCACCCATGAATCACATGTTTTACACCTTCACCTCGAGATGTGTTCAATAAATGCTAACATGGCCTTTAGGGTTCTCATGAACTTCTTGAATATTATGTTCTCTATTAATTAACATAATATATTGGATATCTATATTAATATCAACCTTTTCCTTCAGTTTTTATCTTTCTATAGAAACCTCATGGACAATAAGATCCACTAATCATAGTTATCCCTTGTAGAAAACTAGTAATCGAGACATGGTTATATAATGGAACATCACTAATATTTGATAATTTATAATGAAATTCCTTAGAATGTGAATTTGATGGATGTTTTCATCTTAATGGATATCTCCCGTTAAATCTAATAGGTATTATCCCGACTATATGGAATAGAGTATTTTTAAACAATTAATGGTTGACTTTGACACACCTATTTCCACCTTCAGTAAACTAATATAATCTTTTTCATTATTTACACTTCCCATAAAACAATTATTTAAGTAGATTTAGATACTTTTGATGCTTCACATCTATGAATCACACCCATTGTTGAACCATGATTATGAAATCAAATTCTTATACACACCATTTTGGGTATGCATCTCTTTTGAACACCCAGTTACCCTGATTTGGTTACCACTATCACTGATACATCATAATCTCGGGGTGTTAAACTATAAGGAAGTGTCCTAATGGCATGCCATTAAAATTCATGGTCGATTCCTAGCAACATAACATTAAATTACATCACAATGTCTTAGTCATGAGAAAATAAATTTCATGACATATGGTCCATCCTATAGGAAATAAAATTGATTAATATGGATCATCCTATCAATGAATCTATTCTTAGGAATAATTTTTCAACTCCATAGAAGAATGAAATATAGAAATACCCTATCTATACATATGATCATGTTCTATATATATGAACCATATTCCAACCATTGTGTTGATACTCACTAATGGAGGGCCTTAGAATAACCCTCTCCACTATATATAAGTTATATTTTGGGAGAGATATCCCATTAAAGGATATGGAAATGACATGATTTATTCCCTTATAGTATGTATAGGGAAACCCAAGAAATCCAATCCATAAAATATTTCATATAAATTTTATTGAAAATGACTAAGTCATATAAAATCACTCATCTAATGAATGACTTAGTTTCATATATGACATTAATGAAAATGAGATAAATTTATCCAAGAATGGATTCATCATATTCCTACACATCAATATTCTTTTCCATGGATAAATGATGTTTCACAAATATAATTTACATCAACCAGTGTAATGTTTTCCCAAGGATATCTTTCACAGTTTCGGGGAATTACATACGTTATAAACTAATAATGATAAACTATAAAGAAAACAACCTTGTCAAATGATGTTAAATTCAACAAAAAATAAATCCTCAGAACACGATGTTAAATTTTTTATATCATCAACCCTCGTCATTCCTTATAAAGGGACCATAAGATCCACACTCTAGCTAACCAATGATTGGGGTGCTTCCATATATTTATTATATCCTCAATCTATAGACTAAACTTTAGGTCTTGAATGACATGAAGTTATGGAAACCTTCCATGGCCTTTGGAAAAAGAAACCAAGATTCATCGGACCTTTTGACTGAATATGCATGTCTTTTTCTTGTTTCAACATATGAGATCCCACGCATCAACCAAATGTGTATTTTCCTTGAAAAAAAGGATTATAATCCTTGTGTTCTATTCCATTATTGCAGTGGAGCTTTATAATATAGAGTTATTCATGATCATCCTAAAAATTATTATCCCATAACATTACTAATGATTATAGAAACATGATATTTGATTTAAAACATTCACATCCTCTACTTGGGAAGATATGTGGGTACTTCTAACAATGGGAATTATAATACAGATTTTTTGTACCAATACCCTCAAACGAGGTCCATGTGCATAATGAACATAAACTCCATGCACTTTGGTCAATGATGTACATCCCTACAATTTATCCATTAATGGTTAGAAATAAAAGGCCCTAAACAACTAGTGAATGAAAAAGAAAAATTGTCCATATGAAATCCTATAATGGTAGGTATGAGAAAAATTCAAGTAACTTTACACTAAAAATATCATCACTACAGTTTAGGAAAAATTAACAGAATAAATAAAAATAGGTACAAATCTATTAGGGTTTATCCTATGTGCCAAGTAAAATTTGAAATATGATATCTATACCACCCTGGTCCAGGATAAAATTATAGAAATGATCATCTACATATCATAGCCATGGTATTGTTTAGACTAGGTCGAAATAGAATTTTTAAGATGCTTAAACCCTTATTTAATATTACATTTTCCATAGATCACCTTCAAATATTTTATGGTAGAGTTGATCTTGACTGATTTCCTAAGTTGATATTATTATCATGGAACTTCATGGACCTTGGGCTCCCTTTCTCAACGTCCACTTAAATAGTAAAATATTAATAGATATTTGTTAATCTAAAAGGACCCCACTTGGTCTAATTATAGAATTTACACAATTCAAAATAGATTGTTCCTAGAGTAGATAAACCCCTTAAACATTGGTGTTATTGTCTTGAATCCATTGAATATGAGAATCCACATTAAAAATATTTGAACCATACCCACCCTTTTCAACATAAAATTATCCTAGACATTCCTCGAACAAGATTATTAATCCCCATTAAAATACTAGTCAAGAGTATTCAACATCCTCAAAATCACCTCACTGTATATTGTACTCTTTTTTAGAGAAGAAATGTGATATTCCATTCTCAAATATTTTGCTGGCCCACACCATGTGACTCGAAACCACATTTAATAGGGACTGAGGATCCCAAATAGAAAATAAATATCCCTAGGGTTCCAAAACCATTATTTTATATATATTATCTCTCTACCAAAAAACATCTTCTAAACATTTGAATCTAAATAAATATCTTATGGCCCCTATAAGAAAGATGGGATCCCATTTTCTTGACAATACATGTAAGACCTATGGGATCATGTATATGGTCATATGGCCCATCCACTAGAGGTGTCTCCCCCTTGTAGGAAGGTGACTTCGTATGTTGTGGGTCCTAGAAAAACTACACCAGAACTCAACACCCTAGGGAATACTTTTTTCATCCTCCACAAGTCTTCCCCATTATATATTCATAGGTTCTAACTGTTTTGTTATTAATTACACAACCTGTATTCCAACAATCCAAATGGAATCATCATCTCTAATATTTCACTCTATATTAAATAGAATCCCAATGGGATTGTAGGGTGTTAATACCCATAATAGATATTCATCATTCATATTTTATACAGTAATGTAATATTCTAGAACCCTTCAAGAACATTCTTTCATTATAATATCAATAATGAATGAATGGTATCAGAAACCATCATGGGAAATTTTTATTTAGAATCCCATCAAGAATGAGGGGTTCTTGAATCCTTCATGAATATACATCCTTTACTACATGCTATAATGGGTCCAATATAGAAGTCAATAAACTAAAAAACTAAATAATTCATTATAGAAGGAAATAAAATATAATAGTATAAGTTCTACACTAAAAGAACCTATTCTAAAATAATAGATTAATAGAGCTAACCGTCCCAAAAAAATACCGCTATAAACTTTTTTGATATTGTTTTAAGTTCAAAAATAGATGGTATGAGCTAAAATACATTAAAATAAAACATTATATGACCTATACTAAAAGGCCAAAAACAAAAATAATAAATTATATGACCTAAAATACCACATATAATAACAATTAAAGCTCTAAGATAAATGACCATATATTACAAAAATAGAAGGCTGAAGTTAAAATAATCTAAATTAAAAGATATCTATGTTATTATCCAAAAAAAAATACTACAATATGTTGAGATGGTATATCTGAGTATGATATACTCTATAATACCAAATGCAGGATCAAAATAATAGAGATAATGTTTGGAGTATCTAATGATGCTCAATATACAAGAGGGGGTTGAATTATATACTTTTAAAAATTCCTTTGGAACTTTTAAAGATGGTTATGTTTAAAAAGGTTAAGCAAGGTAATTTACAAAAACTCTTGATCTACAAACATGCTTGAATCAGGAAATATGATTCTGAGAAAACAATTTCAGAAAAGATGGTTCCAGAAATAAAACTTAATGAAAGTTTACAATGATGAATATTCTACCTTAAAGCGTATAAAATCTAACTAAATCTGAGTACAAGTATAAGGAAATATATGATACTTAAACTTTCCTCAACAATATAAATGTAGCAGAAAAAATGAATCAAACAAGTAACAGGTATTAATTCTTTTAACCCTAAGAGAAGGGTATCTAACATCCTTGGATAAAGGTCCCATGATTTATACATTCAAGAAAGTATGTCTTACCCACACCAGGGTAAGCCCTTGATACGAAGATTAGAGTCTGACTTTCTATCCCCGCAAGCCATCAACATCAAGGTAGTTGGAACCTTTTCCTTCCTCAGCAAGGAAGCCCTCAACTTCAAGATAGTCGGCACCTCTGTCTTCCTATCCCCAAAATCCCTCAAATGTACTTAGCAACATTTGGAGTTGCACAAAGCAAATCTGAACGAGAAGTTCAGTACCCACAAGGAAATGTGAGTCTCTCTCTAGAAATCACTTCAACAACATGTAATCTCTAGAGTCATAGAACAGTCATCAAAGTTGTGAATTCTTTAAAATGAGCTTTAATTTATAGTCACGACTTTAATGGTTGGCTCCCTCTTCCAAGGGTCATATTATTCCTTGAATTTCGGAGGGACCTGTATACGTGTCACTCAAAACAAAGGTTAGTTAGTAACTGAAATAATGACATCATTTTATAACAAAACAAGTGTATGAAAAAATATGGTTACATAACTACAGTCCAATATTCAGAATGTAAGAAAATGAATGTTCAAAGTCTAATAATAATTGAATTAGGAGTTTATAAAAAAAGGATACTTGGATTCTGCTTTCTAGGAATTCATATCTTGAAATCTATAGAATTCTGGAGTCTGAATTTTAGGGAAACTCAGAATATAGATTCACAAGAATTTAGAACCAAGACTTAAAATGTTTGGAGTCAGAGTTCATGAGAATTCGGGGTCAAAACTCATAAGATTTCAGAGTCTATATTCAGAGAACATGGATTCAGAACATAGAGAAGTTCGTAACCAGAATTCGTATTCAGAATTCGGATTCAGAACTCAGAGAAGTTCTTAACCAGAATTTGTATTTAAAATTCAGAGTCAGAACTTAGAGAATTTCATATCTAGAATTCGTATTCGTAATTTGAAGTCAGTATTCCTAAGAGTTTGTAATCATAATTCATAATTAGAATTCGGAGTCAGAACTCAAAAGTGATCGTAACAAGAATTATAAGAATTTAGAATCTAAAACAGAATGCTTCATATATAGGTATTTATAGGATTCCGAGGTTTCAGTTTCAAACTGAATTTTACACTTAGAAAAATTATGATATGAAAAAATGATAAGTATAAATTTCCTTGGGGAAGGAAATTCTTCCTTATAGAAGTAAAACATATGGTAAAAATAATTTTTCCTTGAGATAAGGTGTTTCTGATTTTCAATAAAAGAAGTAATGGTAATGTCATAAGGAAAGCCTGAATGACTCAATTGTCTCCCCCATCTATGAAGGAATGAAAAAGATATAAGTAAAACCTTATTGTCTCAATAATATCCCCCTTTTTTGGAAAGCACAAAAATCCTTACCGAAAAATAATATAAGGACTTATTAAAAACTTTATATACTTTGAAATAAATCCTATCTCCCTTTTTACATTAGAAATGATGAATACAACTACCTCCCCCTTAGGATTTGGAACACTAAAGATCATATTATGGATTTCCGGAATGATATTTTTCATTATCTTGAGTACGAAAATCTCAATATAAAAACTCCCCCTTTCGTAGGGATATTTCATCTTTACAAAGAATTATTTTCCCTTCTCCCCATTTTTGATTTTCAAAAGGAGGTTGAGGTAATGGAAAAAAATATGGTACCCGAAATATTAGTATAAATAATTCAAACAGAAATGAGAAACCCAATATTTCATTAATATTGGAAGAATTTATACAAGGGAAAAAATCAACAAAAGATCGGATTAATCTATTTTCCTTCATTCTCCTTGGGTGTTACCTTCTTTACTATTGTTTTCAGCATCTTCAGCTCCTTTTGATCTTCCTATGCTTGTTTTTCTAAGGCTTTGATGCTTTCATCCCAAGCCTTTAGAGTCTCTGCCTGAGCCTTCAACAGTTCATCTTGCTTCACTAACTTCTCTTCAATATTGAACTAGAGATACCTTTCTATTTTCCAACTTTGGACAACAAAATTCAACTTCCCATTCAGATCTTTGACATCCTGAATCCGTGAATTCTGCTCAAGATTTAGCTTTTCCTCAAAGCTATTTGTGAGATCCTTGATTTTTTTTATCTTGAGTATCCAAAGTATCATTAACATCACCTTGAAAGTAATCAAGCTCTCTCAAATCTTCAAAAACATTCTTTGACCATCTCACCATTTTCTTACAAGATTTTATTTGGGCATCGTAAGTTATAAGGAAGTTGTTGTAATCATACTCAATCTTTATGCACCTAACCATCACAATGGATATGGAATCTGATTTATGTTTCATACTATGTTGAAGCATTTGGCATCTAGAGTCAATGTTCGGAAAGATCATACTGGTGTCAACAAGCTTTTTCAGAGATTGAATGAAAAAATCTTGTCCTAAAGCTGATGAATCTGAATCTCACACTTTGCTTGGTGATGGTTCTTCCTCTAGCTCGACCGGCTTCCTCTTAGAAGATGCACCAGATTCCTTCATTCTTATAATTTCTTTTTTAGGGTATCAAAAATAACTTGATTCCTCTTATCAGTTTTTAGAACAACTTCTTCATCTAAAGACTCATGCTCACTCTTAGATAACTAAAAAATATTATCTTCATCAATTTTTTCTTTCTCATCTCCTGCGTCAATATCCATAGGATGAATAAAGTGATAATTATTGATTTATTCCTTAGATAACTTGTTCATTTCCTCTTTAGACTTTTCATCTATTCTAGGAGTAGAAAGTTTCAAACATCCGGCTTGAGAAGTCCGGATTATCAATTTTTCATAAGAACATTCCTTCTCATGAAAGTATTCAACTTTCTTTATCAGATAAGTTGTATCATCACCGCTTTCATCTTCTTGATCATCTTATACACCTTTATTTTCTTCAAAAACCTTCTCTTGTACTTTTTCTGGAGTCATGAACTTCTTCCCCGGCGTCCCATGTAATGGTTCTACATTGAATTTTTTCAGTAGATGAATGTTCTCGGATACTTTTTCAGTATCCCTTAGAAGGGATTGAAAAACATTAGTCTCAAACATTTTCTTCTTATGCTTATTATCTTTGACTTGCATCTCAAGATCTTCAGAAGTATTTTCTTTTAGATCCTTGGCCTCAGCAGGATCCAGACCAAACTGTGGTTCTCCTTACTTCCGATACTTTTTATCCTCCCTCAATTTGGCTACTACCTCAAATAGATAGGCTTTTTGTTTCATTGTATTTGGAGGTGCGGTTTGAGCTTTCGTAAATTTAGGAGTTTCTACTTAAAATTATACTTCATTCAATTTTTTTTATTTCTTCTTTTTTTTGGTGGTTCAAAAACCTCTTGTTCCTTCAGAATAGCTTAAACATATTCCTCTTGTAGGTCATTGAATTCTCATGACTCCTTAGAAAAACCAACATTAATCCTCTTGAGGGTATCATTACTGATAATCATTACTTTCTAATTCCTCGTCATGGAACTGTAAGGAATCTTGAAAGATTCAGGACACTGAACAACCAACTTGGAGTGTAGGATAGGATACCTGATTATCTATGCTCTCAAATTTCCATTCTTGATATTATCTAACATAATGAGAATATTCTTCATTATATTTATCTTCCTTATATTTACCAAAAAAAAATCTAAGATATACATATCACTTTTCTTCAGGGTGTCCTTATCACCATTTTTCGGTACGATGAAACCCTGAACCAATAACTCAAGAATCCGATTGTTGGTTGAAAGATGAGGAATTTTGAGTGTCCTTACATCTGTAAGTCCATGAAACTCCATAGCCCTCGCCTTTACAAAACATCCTTGAACATCTGGTAGCTTGTGGGAACAAAACTATGCTTCTCCTCCATAGGATAGACCTACCAAGATAGCATCCTTGGTATAAGAAAGTGAATAAGTTTTACTATATTTGATATGGATACACTCTCCCATCCATTAAGCATTATATTCTTTGAAATACTGGAGTCCTATTGTTGAAGAAATTCGGATGCTCTAACCTCTCTCTGTATACTTTTCCATTCCGCAATCAGCATGACAGAAAACATATCTTGAGAAGGAACTTCACCAGATATTTAGAATTGAGAAACTTTTCAAAATCTGGAATGGGCTTTTGAAGTGGGGCAGTGCTTCGACATGCAAATGCTTTGAAAACTGATGTGGGACAACCATCGGGGGGTCCCCTTTTATAGGTGTTTGAAGAGATGGTTCAACTTCCCATCTCAATCCAACGGCTGAGAATTGTTCTCATCAGATCTAATGGTTGAAAAGATAACTACAAGTAAAATTTAGTAGGATATGATCTTTTGAGGATTTTAAAGAAAACATTCAGATTTAAGGAATTTAGAATTCAAAAAATTTTAAAAACAAAAGAAACTTGCAGCTTGTAAAATGTGATTACGAAAAACTTAAGACAAAAATCGTACCATTCGGATTATTAGGAAAATTATTCTTATTGAGGAAAATTATTCTTGAAGAACTTTATATTTCAAGAAAATCATGACTATGAAAAAAACATTTAGTACACAGATATTCATTACAAAAATAATCATTACGAAAATCATCATTATGAAAATATTCATTACAAAAATCATCATTATGAAAATCTTCATTACGAAAATCTTCATTACAAAAATTTTTGACTACGAAAAAAGAAAATCTTCATTACAAAGAATTTTGAAAAACTTTATTATGGGAATTTCATGTACAAAAATTTTCATTACGAAAATTTCAAGTACGAAAATTTCAAGTATGAAAAAATATGAAAAACTTCGTTATGAAAAATATGAAAAAACATCATTATGAAAAACATGAAAAACTACAAGGAAATTTACTACCCCTATGAAAAGGTGTTTATTATTGTAACGAGATTTATTTCAAAAGAAAATATAACAAGGACGATTACCTCATGGTTATCATTCTTAACTTTTGTTTAATGTATTCAAACTTATCGAAGGGTAAAGATTTTGTGAAAATATCATTAAGTTGATCTTTCATTTTGATAAATTGAAGAATGATATCACCTTTTTGTGAGTGATCCCTAAGAAAGCGATGCCTAATATTTATGTGTTTTGCACGAGAGTGATGTGAATGATTTTTACTAAGGGAAATGGAACCTGTATTATCACACAAAATTTATGTTTTGGTAAAACTCATACCATAATTTGTGAGTGTGTGTTTGCATAGGTTCTTAAGGTTACAGTGTCCTATCCTTCTATGAAAAATACAAGAATGATCTTCTATTGCACTAAGGAAAGGTAGATCTTGGATCCTAAGGTCTTATAAGTTTAGTGTGTATACATTCTCATTCCTATGGGCAGAAAGAATAAACTCAGCCTTGGAATTGTGTACTAAGAACTTGTCATTCCTAAAATTCACAAGGTAACCTTCATCATATAACTAGATTATACTAATGAGATTATGCTTATGACCCTTAACAAATAAAATATTTGAAATCAATGTTTTTCCAAGAATAATGATGTTACCTATACCAATAATTTATCCTTGATAATTATCTCTAAAAATTACTTTCTCTTCTTTCATCTTGATAATCTTTTGAAAATAGTTTTTGAAACCAGTCATATTCCAGGAACATCCACTATCCATGTACCATGTTTTTCTGTTGGTACCTTATCTATTTTTCAAAAAATAAAAGAGTTAGTCGTTTGGAATACAAACATGCTTGGATCCAAAATTCTCAGATAGAAAAATTTCAGGAACCCACATCTTTTTAGAAAAATAGGCTTTATGAAATCTTAAAGACCGAGTTTTGTTTAAGGAACATTCTTTTCCCAGTGTCGACCACACTGAAACTTAGTGCAGAATGGAGCACTTTGAGGAACAAAATAATTGTTACTAAAAATAGGTTTAGAGCCAGTGTATCCAAAACAAGAACTATTCCTTAGAGGTTGGATTTGTGAATACATTTTATCAAAAATTTCCTTACCTAAGGTAAAGTTTGACAAACACTTCATTAAGGAAAAGATTTTGGATTTTAGTTTGATAACCAGGTTATTTCCTTCCAACACATTTTATTTTGAACTATAGTTAGGCTCGAAAACATTTTTATTAGAAATTAAGTTTTTTAGATCTTTAGAAATATTTTTCATCTCAGAATTTACATCCTAGAGATTTTTTAAAATGATTTTAAAATCAACATTTTTCTTATCAAGATATTTAGAAAGATCTGATATTTCTTTAGTAAGAATAGTATTCCTATATTTTTATTTATCATGATTTTTCATGTGTTTTGAGTTCTCAATCTCAAGGAGTTTGGAAAACCTAGAAACTTATTCATATGAAGGTAAAATATTATCTTCATAAGAAGAAGATTCTTCATCCGAAGAGTTATAATATTTAATATAATTATAATTCAATAAAATATTGGTTATAGATTCAGAATTCTATACCTTAGCCACTAAAAAATGATTTTCAATATGTAGTATGGATATTAGACCAAGATTCTCCTGTCCAGAGGATTCATAATATGAAGATTCATCTGAAGAGTCTCCACCACTGGCACTCCAGGTGTCGTCAACTTTCAAAACATTATTAGCTTTATCCTTGTTGTACTTCTTTATATTTCTCTCATAATGTTTTTCCTTCCTTTCTTTTTTTTTGAGCATGGGAAAATCAAGCCTTATATGTCCAGCTCTCTTTCATTCATAACATGTAACTTCTGAATTATTATTATCTTTACATTCTTTCTTCTTATATCTGAATTGAATGTTCCTCTGTCTAGCTATCTTATTCATCCTTTGAGCAATATTTGCTCACCCATTATCTGGGGATTCACTTCCACTAGATTTGGATTGGATAATAACCTTCGTAGATTTAAATCTAGTAACTCTCTCAGGAGTCTTAGCTTTCATATGATTTGATGTTGTAGTAAAATAAACAATTCAAATTCCATTATTCTTCTTTACATTATTACCATCTCTACTCATTAAATTCTCATGCTGTAGAAAAGTTCCAAAGAGTTCATCAAGAGTAATCTGAGTAACCTTTCTGTTCTCATCAATAGCTGTCCTCTTTGATTCCCACTCATTGGGAATAATGTCTATGATCTTATCAACAGGATCTTCATCATATAATACATTCTCACCCATGGATTGTAAAATATTCACAATAGTCATGAATCATTTTTTTTCTTTACATATGGGTTCTCCATAAGAAAAGTTAAATCCATGTTATTCAGCTCTCAACATAGCTCTTCTTGTCTCTATAACTTAAGAAGTACCAAAATGTGTAACTTCATGTTTCTTACAAATACTGTTTTCTGCTTCACAAGAGGAAATTTGGATATATATATTTCTAGTCCTGGAGAAAAGAAAAGTATTGTTTACCATATAATTCAATTGATATTTATGCTTCTCTTGATTGGTAAAGGTACTAACTTCTTTTTCAAGGATTTTAAATCCTCCAGTAAGAATAACAAAATTATTAACACCAGTATTGACAATAAAAGTCTTCATTCGATCTCTCCAATATTCGTAATCATTTCCATAAAAAAAAGGCGGTCTAGTTGGATTGAGATTGTCTATGGAGGCAACATTGATTCATGCCATCTTATAGAAAAATATTTCCACAAAAATATATTAATAATTTTTTTTGTAAAATAGAAAAATATTCCACAACATGGAAAATAAAACTAGTGTATCTCTGAGAAAAAGTTAATCTGAACTTTATGAGTCTAAAAATATATGATTCCAAAAAACATAGAATAAGAAGATTTATCTTCTGAATCTGAATATGAGATTAATTCAGATTGAACCAAAATTCTAAAGCCAATTGTTATATTGGTTTAGGATTGAAGGTCACCTCCCCTGATACATATTGTTGAGATGGTATGTCTGTGTATGATACACTCTACAATACCAAATGTAGGATCAAAATAATAGAGGTACTATATAGAGTATCTAATGATGCTCAATATACAAGAGGGGGGGGGGGGTGAATTGTATACTTTCAAAAATTCCATTGGAACTTTTAATGATGTTTATGTTTAATAAGGTTAAACAAGGTAATTCAAAAAACCTCTAGATCTATAAACTTTCTTGAATCAGGAAATATGATTTTGAGAAAACAATTCTGGAAAAGGAGGTTCTGGAAATGAAACATAATGAATGTTTACAATGATAAAGATTCTACATTAAATTGTATAGAATCTATCTAAATCAGATTACAATTATAAGGAAGTATAATATAGTTATACTTTTATCAATAATACAAATTCAGCGGAAAACCTGAAACAAAAAAGTAACAAGTAGTAAATCTTTTAACCCTAAGAGAAGGGTATAAAAAATCCATTGATAAAGGTCCCATGATTTATAATTTCAAGAAAGTCTGTCTTCCCCACACCAGGGTAAGCCTTCGATATGAAGATCGGAGTCTGTATTGATATCCCTGCAAGCCCTCAAATTCAAGGTAGTTGGAACATCTATCTTCCTCAGCAAGGAATCCCTCAACTTCAAGGCATTCAGCATCTCTGTCTTCCTATCCCTAGAATCCCTCGAATGTACTCAGCAACATTTGGAGTCACACAAAGAAAATATGAAAAAGAAGTTCAGTATGCACAAGGCAATGAGAGTTTCTATCTTGAAATCACATCAACAACATGTAATCACTGGAGTCATAGAACAATCATCAATGTTGTGAGCTATTTCAAATGAGCTCCGATTTATGGGCACGAGTTCAACGGTCGGCTCCCTCCTCCAATGGTCATATTTTTCCTTGAATTTCGGAGTGACCTATACACATGTCACTTAATCAATGGTTAGTTAGTAGCTTAATGAATGACATAGTTTTATAACAAAACAAGTGGAAGAAAAAATATGGTTACATAACTAAAATACAGTATTCATAATGTAAGAAAATGAATGTTTGGAGTCTAACTAAAATTTAATTCAAAGTCTATAATACAATGATATTTGGATTATGCTTTCTAGGAATTTAGAACCCGAAATCTATAGAATTTTGGAGTATAAATTTCAGGGAAATTCAGAATCTAGATTCACAAGAATTCGGAAGCAGAACATCCAATGTTCGGAGTCAGAGTTCATGAGAATTTGGAGTCAGAAATAATAAGAGTTCAGAGTCTATATTCATAGAACTTGGAGTCAGAACTCAGAGAAGTTCGTTACTAGAATTCATATTTGGAATTTGGAGTAAGAACTCAGAGAAGTTCGTAACCAGAATTCGTTTTCAGAATTCAGTTTCAGAACTCAGAGAAGTTCGTATCCAGAATTTGTATTCGAAATTCAGAGTCAGAATTTAGAAGCGTTCATAATCATAATTTGTAATCAGAATTTGGTGTTAGAACTCATAAGAGTTCATAACCAGAATTCTGAGAATTCAGATTCTAAAATAGAATTTATCATATCTAGGTATTTATAGGATTACGAGGGTTTGGTTTCAAACCGAATTTTACAATTAGAAATATTATTATATGAAAACATGATAAGGATAAATTTCATTGGGGAAGGAAATTTTTTCTTTATATAAGTAACACAAAGGGTAAAAATAATTTTTCCTTGAGATAAGGTGTTTGTGATTTTCAAAACAAGAAGGAATGGTAATGTCATAAGGAAAGCCTTAATGACTCAATAATCCCCCCCCATGTATGAAGGAATGTAAAAGTCATAAGGAAAAACTTATTGACTCAACACAATAATGGTCTAATTTTAAATACCATAAGAAACCATTTTAAAGAGACTTAATGATTTGTCGTCTGAAAACCTAAAAATGGGAACCCTTGAAAAAATTTGATCTTTTTCTCGATTGAATTTTACATTGTCTAATCTTGGAAATATTAATAATGTATAAAATGGAAAGGGAATAAAACATTCCAATATTAGGACCCATAAAATCTTGGTTTGATAAATATCTAAGTCCAAACTTATTAATATTTTCCCAAATGAAAATTATGAGAATAGTTTGGGAAATATTGAAAAATATATACAATGTATATAGTGATCATTATTTTTTCACATGAAAAATTAAGATAGTCTTGAAATGTCATCTGAAATAGGTAGAAAATCATGTTCTCTCCCTACAGAATATATTCATGTGGAAATTTACATTCCTCATAATTGATTTGTTATCCATGTAATCCATACTTCTGGGGGAGGGGTATTTTTTATACTTTACCAATGAGCATTGAAAGTTTTAGAATCGATGAAATACAGGAATCATAGGTATTATTTCCTTTAAAAAAATTGAAGGATAAACAAGATACATGGAGATCAGGTAGATAGGTTACATGGTTTGTGTGACCCCAATTATGACACATGATTTCATGACCTTGAGAACATAATGAGAGTGAGTCATGTGTTTAATGTGATAAATTCCTGATCATGTGATGTCGCTCCAATAATCAGATATGATAATGATAATATTTTACATGAGTTCCCTAAACCATGTGAGTAGTCAACTAAATGATTCCAAATGATCACCCAATTCCCCTTGTGAAATAAAAGGTGTAAAAGCTAGAATCTTCATGAAATGTAAGTTAAGATTATTTTCACATGAAAGGATCAAACAACTCATGTGATCAGTTCCCTGGTCACACAATATTCCTATCATCCTATCAATTATACCATGTGATAACTTTGGGAATTTCATATTCATTTTGTGAAGGCCCTCAGACACATCCATGGGATCATGAAACACCCCCCAGATTTATAGACATACAAAGATAATATTTGATAATTTTTTGACACACTGTAATGAGATGTAGAATATATTTCCTAATGCACCATGAAAAAACATAAAAACCTCCCCTGAAAAATCTCACACTCCACCACAAAATCGATTATTGATCATGCAACATGAATAAATACTACCAATTTGAAAATTTTGATGTCTTGGAGAATTTTAGATGAAAAGATGTAAATGGAATAATCCTCATGAAAATGGATATGACACTATTTTTCATATTAATAGTGTTTTAAATCAACATGATCAGACTATTGATCATGAGAAACCTGCACCATATTATTTCCTTATAATGATTATACAACTGGACATGCCACATCCATCATACAAACGATCTTTGACATGACAATTTGATCATGGGGAACCCTGAAATAAAATAAATGGGTGAGTACCATAATAATTATAAAATAATATCTTAAAAAGGATTTACCATTATATAAAGGGAGAAAATATTTTTCATGAGAATTCCATTCGTTGATCAAACACAATCTCATGAAGGTCCCCTTACAAGTATCTCTTGATCACATGAAATAGTCTTCAATAGTCATATTGACCTCAACATGAATCATTAAAATGTTAGCCTAATCATATGAAGGCCCATTAAAATAATGATTTAAATATGAAAAATTCCCATGACATGCCAAATGGACATTAAATATGGAGATGATAGAGTGATCTCGCATTTACTATTTATCATGAGACAAAAAGAAGATACCATTGATGACCCGTGGAAGAATAAAATGAAATAGGTGATGCTCTAATGAATCAGGAATATATCTATGATACACATTCCCTGATAGGTAGTATAAACCTGGGGTCGTAATGCCTATAAAATATCCCCCTTATCATAAAACACATACACACAAACAAATGAGCACAGATGTACACCATCATTTTCTGATACATTAACCTTTGTTCTTTTTTGCATCTATATATTATTCTAGATATGTTTTGGGATGTTCCAAGGATGATCCGAAGGTTTTTTAAGTTTTTATTGATGTGAACATTTTGTTCATGATTATTTAAAATCATGTATTATCTCTAGAAAACTATAAACACGAATATAGTGGAAAATAAGATGTACGGCTAGGGTATGGTTTTTC
The DNA here is from genome assembly GCA_963277665.1 of Viscum album. Classification (NCBI taxonomy): domain Eukaryota; kingdom Viridiplantae; phylum Streptophyta; class Magnoliopsida; order Santalales; family Viscaceae; genus Viscum; species Viscum album. The sequence goes on along the minus strand of OY728159.1, from coordinate 650,835,767 downwards.
CAAATCATGAAAATTCATAAGATAAATTTTTCATCTTGAAGAAGATGGAAATTCAAAGTTTTTTAATGGTTTTCATAGTCGTATCACCACTACGAAAAACATGCCTTAAACAATGAAATAATTTTCCTTTAATAGCACTAAAAAATAATAGACTACTACAACGTGATTAAAATCCCTAAGCATTTATCAGCACTTGAAAAGTTCAGATAAATGGGTCGTTCATCAATTATAAAAAACTACTGATAATGAAAACCATTATAATTTATTTCAGAAGTGTATATAAAAGACCCAATTTAAGAGCACTTTTTTAGCACAAATAAATGACCCCTTTATCAGTGCTACCCAAAGTGCAGATAAAGGAAGGCTTTATCAGTAGTTTAAGAATAGTTTGAAAATGAGTCCTTTATTAGTGTTTTTAATATCACTCATGAAGCCATTATTTATTAGTGCTTCTAGAAGGGATGACAATGGAAACTATTATCAAAGCTTCTAAAAGTGCTGATAATGAATGTCATTATCAGCACATGTTGTAGCACTGATAATGGGGAGTATTTTATTGTATCGTAATAGAAAATTGAAAAACAAAAAATCATACAAAAAATTACAAAATTAAGGTAAAAGTACACAATTTAAATGAAATAAAATATATAATAAAAATAAATGAAAAGAACTATATTATAGAGAAATCAATTCACCTATATAAAAGAACAAACAACCCCTTATCATGAAAAATAAATAAGACGTATAAGAAAAAAATTATTAAGATAGTAATAATATAAAAAAATTAATTAAATAAAATTGGATAATTTTAAAATAAACATTAAGTCATTTTAGGAACAATATGTATTGGTTTCAGTCGTGGTTATTTATTGGACATCACACCATTTCTTGTTCTTCTTCATGCATTACCTCTATGAAAAGTAGTTAAATAATTATAAGATAAAAATGATAAAGAAAATAGTAAACTAACAAAGTATATAATGACAAGAAAATACTCTAAGATTATTTTTTCAGTTTTTTTAATGTGATGTTCAGTTTAAATAAAAATGACACTTATATATAGAAAATATTCACATAAAGTCATACCAGTCACACTATGCAATATATTGAAGATCAGCTGATTCCTACACATCCTAATTGGACTATGGATCATTGTACTAAAGTATCAAAATAATCTAAAAGTGTTTTATTGGTTTCCAGTACATGAAGTGAGTTTTTTAGGAAAATGGTATTTTAATTTGGGAACACACAGTTTGATTCATAGTGATCACATCGTGTGTTGGTTTAATAGTAGACTAATTCCTACACATCATAAATGAATTAATAATCATATTTTGTAAATTATAAAGAAAATCTATGTTTTTTATTATTATTTAGCGAGTGACACATTTTAAACTAAAAAAGTCAATTTTAATCTGATAACATAACTTTGAGTTACACTGTGAACATCTTGTATCTGATTCAATAATTTTGGATTCCAACACTTCAAAAATGACTTATTTGTTGGTTTGAAAATTTATAATGACTATCCAAATTAGTATTCATTGTTTTAAAATGGAATATTTCCTATTTTACCTTAATTATTGTGAATTTTAAAAAAATATACATGGAGTCATAATGGTCATACCATGCATTATATTAAGGTGAGGATGATTCCAACAAATAATAAATGACAAATAAAATATTTAACTAAAGTATAATATCAATCCAAATATTATTTCTTAGTTTTTAGTATGTCACCTGTTCCCTTTATAAAAATGTAATTTTAAACTAGAAACATGCACTTTGAGTCATAATGGTCACATCATGTGTATGTTTTAGTTTATAATAATTCTTACACATCCCAATAGAATTATGAGTAAATTTCTTAAATTATCAAGATAATATGATAGTTTTTTATGAATTCAGTGAGTGAAACTTTTTGAATTGAAATGTCAATCTTAAATAGATATAAAAAACTTTCAATCATAATGGGAACATCATGTATTAGATTTATGAGTTTCAAATTCATAAAAGGAAAAAATAACTTATGGATCATTTTTCTATAGTATCAAAACAAAATGGATGCATTTTATCAGTTTTGAGTATGGCTATTGTATTTTTCACAATAAATAATGTCAATTTTAAATAAAAGACTCCCTTTGTGTCATAACTATCACCTGATGCACTGAATTAAGATTTAAATGATTCCAAAACACCCCAAATTATACTTTGATGGTTTTAATAACAGCACAAAACAATCTAACAGTGTTTTCCCAGATTTGAGTACAACACATTTTTTTTATAAAAATTTCATTTTAAACTCAAACAAACACTTTGAGTCATAACAATAACATATTTTGTTTTTTTGATGTGATACTAAATCCTTCCCATAAAAAATGTCTTATTAAGCATTTTCTTAAATTATCATGAGAATCTGAGAGCTTTAATTTTATTTTAGTGAGTGACACTTGTAGAACAAAAATGTTTTTTAACTACTAATACAGACATTGATTCATATATAGAAAATCATTTATATGATTGTGGTTTAGATGAGTCTTATATATCCCAAATGTGATAAAGATTTCATTACTAATGTATCAGAAAAATTTGAATGAGATTTTAAGGTTTCAATATATCATCCATCTTTTTAATAAAGTTAATGTCAATTTTATAAAAAAACCTTCATTTAGAGTCATAATCATGACACCATAAATAATATTAAGGTGAAGATAACTCTTAAATGTCTTGAATGACATATGTATCAAAATAATATGAATGCATTTTCTCTATTTTTTGTTCATCAATTGTGTTTTTACTAACATGTTATTTTAAACTGGAAACACACACATTGAGTCATAATAGTCACATCTTATGTTAGTTTGAAGTGAGAATAATTACTACACATATCAAAGGACTTAAGAATGTTTATACAAAATTATCGTGAATAACCAAGCATGTTTTCTTGGTATTTAGTGAATATCACATTTTTTACAAGAATGCCAATTTTAAACATATAAGAGACACTTGTAATTATTATAGGACCATCATGTACTGTATTAAGGTCGGGGTGATTCATACTTGTCAAAAATTACTTATAGATCAATCTATTAATGTATCAAAGCAATACAATGCATTTTCATTATTTTTATTATGATAGTTTCCTTTTTACTAAAATTAATGTCAATTTCAAAGAAAAAGATACATGGTGTCATACCTGTCACACTATGCGTTCTTTTATGGTGAAACTTTTTAATATTAATCAAACATGGCTTATGAATTATTTTCCTTTTGTTGGAAAAAAATCCTAATTCATTTTCATGGTTTTGAGTACGTTACTTATTTTTGTTTACGAAAATGTCATTTTAAATTGGAAACATGCACTTTTGAGTCATACCATTCACATCATGTGTTATTTTGATGTGGGATTGATTCTTATATGTTATAAATGACCTATGAATTATTTTAACAAATTATCACGACTGTATGAGCAATTTTTCATAGTTTTTAGGGAGTAAAACTTTTTAAAGTAAAATGTCAATTTAAAACTAAAAATAGCCACAATGAGTAATAATAGGAAAACAATACATCAGATTAAGGTCACACTAATTACTACATCTCAAAAATATAATATATATAGTTTTACCAAAGTATAAAACCAATCCAAAGTGTTTTGATCATGTTTTGAGTATGTGAGTTTCCTTTTTTAATAAATTTAATGTCGAATTTATATATAAAGAAACACTTGGAGTCATACCGACCACATTATGCATCGATTTAATGAATGGGTGATTTGTACACATTCAAATGAATTAATTATTTTTTATACTAATGTATCAAAACAATTCTATTATTTTATCTTATTTTGAGCATTCCACTTGTATTTTTTACTAAAATGTCATTTTAAACTGGAAATACACACTTTGTGTCATACTGGTAACATAGTGTGTGGGTTTGATTTGAAACTGATTATTACATCTCACCTATAACACATTATAGATTTAAAAATAAATTAAAATACATGAAATATTAAATCTGTAAATAATGATAATTTTTATAAGGGAATAATGATAACGTATTCATTAAACTTAATTTTTTTTTCTTCTATGATATGAATTTCGAAAAACGGACATCTACGGTTGTGATCAGTAACTTATTTGGAGTTAGATAGAAACAACATGTTTTTTGGTAAATAGTTACAAACCGTTATAAATAGTAATTTGAATAGTAATACAACCCTTATTAATAGTAAATCATATTATTATTTTATTTTATTAATATTATAAGATGAATATGTATTTATACATTTTTCCTGGGAATATAAAATTAGTTATAGTTTTAAAATTGGTGTTTTTTGAAAAAAATATGATTTTATATAAAAAGTAAATTATTAATATTAATAAAATAATTCTAAAAACATAGAGTTTATTTAGGAATTATAAACATAGATAAATGGTTAAGTTGTATTTTTTGTATTTGTTTTGAAATTAATGATTTTTTTTCAATAATAAAATAAAATAATACACTGTATATACATTATCAGTTAAATACAATATTCCTAGCATAATGGCTGATGTAATCACCCTTGGTTAAAATTCGCATTCTCTAATTACTTTCTGGAGTGACATGATTCAATATTATTCATTTTCTTTAGAAAAATATTAAACTAATGACTAAAATAATGGTAAACCCCTCTCCTCCACTATAAATACCACCCCACCCCCTCTTCCTCTCACACCTATCAAGCATTGATCATTGTCTAAATTCATCACAATCCACTTAACAACACACTTCCACACGTTCAATACCTTTTGGTCTCACCAAAAGTGAAAAACCAAAGGCCATAAAGGGGATCTCAAGGAGAAGCGATCAAGAGGTAAAAATACTCTTTCATTTTGTTGCGTTTTATTTTCAATTCATTTTTTTCTTATACTCTGTTATCCTACATTGAACCAGGCAGAATGAAAGATACTATATTATTTATATTCTAGATTTTTATTATATATATGTAAAAATTCATTATTATTCTTAATCTCCTCTTCATATTATTCTAAAAATATAAACACTATCCATGATGAGTCGATTTACTGACATTATGGATGATGTGTCATCAATTTCCTTTACATCCTTAGAATCATATTCTAAAACAATTTTAATGGTTAAAATATATTTTAAATTTTATCTTATGACCTATATTATGTTCTATAAATAGCATATATTCATAATATTAGTGGTATATGATGAAACAATTTCATGATAATCGAAGAACCTCCAAAATTATATAATGAGTAACACAAATGATTTATCTAATGATTCATCCTCAAAACATATAAAAAATTATTTATGGAATCATTTAATATTCTGTAAACATATGAACACCATTTCCATCCATTTTTGGAGTTTCACTTCCATTCTATAATAAAATTCTTTATAATCCAACCATGTATATCATGGGAAGCATGCACCCAAAACAATGAAAATAATAAAATATTATTAAAAAATAGGTCAAATGATGTTATAAAATGATCATATAAGGTGTTATAAACATGAATATGTTTTTTTTAAATGTAAAACTTTTTTTATCTAATATTTATTATGTTTTAGCAAGTTTTATGTAAGAAAAAACCATAGTAAGGGAATTATTAACCTAATTTCTATACATTGGGTTAACCTACTACATTATTTATTATGTGGTATTAGAATTAATTGTGAGATTAAATGTTTATATATTATGATTTATTATTTTTATTTTTAGTGTATAAACATATTAATTTCATTCTATTTATTTCACACATCCATTGTATGATATTGGTAAGGGACTATTCTTTAAAAAACATCTTTTAAAATTATACTTTTTGAAATTCAAAATCAATGTTTTAATGAAATTATTCATGTATTATGGTTATGTTTTGGTTCTTGGGAATTTTTTATAAAGATTTTGGGACTTATATCTCCCTCAAATTCATTTGAAATTTCTATGTTTGAGTTCGACTATTTGGTTACTCCGAGTGTAACTACAATGGTTACACCATAATGTAGCCGTGAAGGATACATTATAAGGTATCCAAGAGGGATAAAAATCATAAGGTTTCTATGGGTGTTTAAATATATTTAATTAACCCCCCAAAGATAAATTTATGGTTTTATATTTGTTCTTTAATATTTTATGTACATTTCATGTCTCGCAAAGTATGTATTTAAGGGTGAGAAGTGTATCTTTGTGAAAATGTTTTCATATGCTTATAAGTTCTCATGAAAAAATGTTTTCTTTCCCTTCTTTTTATATCCCTTATTGATCCTTTTATTATAATCCCATGTTTTTAATGTTTTTTAAATTGTATAATTATGTGTAAGATAAATAATTATGTTATGATAAATGTTATGATGATTTTTCAAAGAAATAATGTTGTTATTTTGTGTTAAAAAATTTATGTTTTGGAAGAAATGGATTCTGCTTTAAGGGTACCCACATTTTATTCTTGTGGGGTTATGTGTAATAATTTTCATACTAACTTTTTGAGACTCTAAACTGAAAATATTTTTGGGATTTTGATGATTTTAAATCTAGTTGAAATAGGAAGTTATATAATGTTTAAGGACGTGTCATTTTAGTTGGAATTAGAGTAAGGTTTAAAAAATGTTAAAGAACTTGATGATGCTAATATAATATGAAATAAAAATTTACCATATATTTCCATTGAAATAATATAGAATTAAATATTAAAAGGTTATTTTTTCTATGATATTTCTATTTAGAATGGTTTTCCACAGAAGAAATAGGGAAGCTGAAGTTGGAGGGAACCAAGAGGCTGATATCTTTATGAATCCACAATCAGGAATGGTGGGAATTGGAAGCAAGAAGTTTTTAATAGTAATGAATTACAAGATATATGAAATAAATGACCGTGTAATTCATTCAATAGAATAAACATAACTAACACAAATAAATATGAAGATAATGGAATATTTTATGAGGCAACACCAACCTGTATTTGTGGATCTTGTGACCTATTTGCAGCAGAGGGATGGATTAAATCCCTTTAAAAGATATTCAATGTTATGGGGTGTTTAGATAATAGTAAATTTAGTGTTTATAATTATCATTTGTAAGGATAAACAGATAAATAGTCATCAATGGTCTATAATATCATTGATAGAGTTGATATTTAAGCCTTAGAGTAGGATGAATTTAGAACATTTTTCCATGAAAAATATTTTCCTAAGGATTTTTAACGTAGGATGAATAACTAATTCCTTGAATTGAGGAAAAATGAGGAGGAATCAAAATTCATGTATGATGAAAAATTCACCCGACTCGTAGGGTATGATCTATTTTTTATTCTAGATGTTGGTAGATAAATCAACCATTTTTACTAAGGATTGAATCCAATATATAAATGGGAATTAACTCATAAGAATTAAAAAGTAATGAGAACCATGTACGTTGTGATGAGAAGGTTGAAATGGTGTTATCTAATGATCATGTGTTCTTTGAGAATAAAGAGAACAAGTGGTCTATATGAAAAGTGATGGGTAATAATCAATCAAAGAAATATGATGGTAATAATGTTTAGTTTCCCATTTTTGAAATATGTGGTACAAAGAACCTTGGGAAATTCCTTACCAAAACCGAGAAGTTTTATCAAAATGGTTATTTTACACATATGCCCTGAGATTGTAATGAAATTTATCCTATGATTGACATTAATAATGAAACTGTAATGTTTTTCAAATGTGTTGAGATGGGTCATTATGAAAATTCCTATCCAAAGAAAGATCCAAGTGATGGAAAAACCATACTATAAAGATAAATGTGTAGTGACTTACTTTGTGACTATATCATTAGATTTTAGGCCATCCAATTAATTGGTATCAGATACTTTGTTTACTTAGATTTTTCTAATGTCTTGTTTGATACAGGGTCTACACATTCCTTTATTTCAATGTTTTTTTGTAAATTGGAAATGAAACCTCAACTAATAAGACAAAAACATATTGTTAATAAACAATGTGTGAATTTTATAGGAAAAAGGAGTTTCAAGAGTCTTCCTATTTTTATATGTGGAAATGAATTACCAAAAACCCTTTTTGTTTTTTACTTAGTATATTTTCATGACATTCTAGGTATAGATTAACTTTATATTTATCAATATATGGTTGATACTATAGATAAATACGATATTTTCTAGAAAGGGTTTCTATTATATTCATGAAAAAACCCATCCAATTGATAACATTTTAGGGAGCTGAGAAACTATTGAAATATAAGAATTAAAGTTGTCTTACTGATATTGTTGAAAATAAGGTAACTCGTCTTATTAATTATGTTCCAATGGAAAATGAATACATTTATGTTATTCCTGATGAGTTACCTATTGTTATACCTTATTGGGAAGTTTAATTCACAATTTACATAGTTCCTGATGCTTAGACAATTTCAAATCCTCCTTATAGAATGACACAAATAGAACTTATCGAATTGGGAAATTAAATGTAAGTGTTTTTTGATAATGTCTTTGTTCAACCTAATAGTTCACCATTGAGGGCTCTTGTTTTGTTTGTTAAAAATAAATTTGGTTCCATGATAAATTTTATTGAATATAGAGATTTGAATAACATTACTGTTAAGAATAAGTATCCATTTCCTCACATCGATGACTTGTTTGATCTTCTCCATGGAGCTCATTATTTTTTTCAAAGATTGACTTGAGATATGGGTACCATCAGCTGAAGGTGAAGGAGGATGAAATTCCAAAAAAAATATTTTGAAACTAGATATGGTCATTATGATTTTTTTTGGTTTAACTAATTCAACTTCTGTATTCAAGGATCTTATTAATAAAATATTTCATGAGTTCTTTGATAAATTTTTGGTTGTTTTTATGGATGAAATTAATATATATTTTATAAATAAATAGGATCATGAAAAATATATAAGGGTTGTTTTGAAAAACTTAAATGAAATGAAACTATATGGAAAATCATAATGTGTGAATTTTGGATGAATTTTTTTTGTTCCATGGTCACATTTTTTATAAAGTTGGAATAACTATTTATTTAGATAAAATTAGATTTTTTAAAGAATGGGAAATACCCACAAATATAATTGAGATTCATATTTTTCATATTTTGGTAGGATATTATCGGAGGTTTGTTGAGAAAATTCAATGATTATCTAGTCTATTGGCTAAGTTAACTAGAAAGGATTTAAATTAATATGGACAAAAGAATGCGACGACAGTTCTGGGGAATTTAAAAGGAGAGTGGTGAATGCTCTAGTTATGACCCTACTATTCATAAATGGTGATTTTCTCATATGAATTGTTGATTTGTTGAAGATACATGGTTGTGTTCTGATAAAGAATGATTAGGCAATTAATTGTGATTCAAGATAACTAAAACATCATGAGTTAAATTATCCCAAAAATTATTTGGAATTAGAATATATGGTTTTTTCTTTGAAATTTAAGGGGTAACATTTTTACGGAGAAAAATATGAATTATAAACAGACCAAATAATTCTAAAGTATATATTCACTGAAAAGGAATTAAAAATGAGGTAGAGAAGATGACCCAAATTGATAAAATATTATTATTGTATGATATATTACCATATTGTAAATGAAAGAAGGTTGTATATTACTTGAGTCGAAAAAATATATATTGAGTAATTAACTAGGTAACGGTTGGAACAAGACCCTTTGGTTAATTATTTGATGAATATTGTTATAGAAGTTGTTGTTGTAGAAAATTACACTATTTTGTTTCGGCATTAATTGTAGACATCATTATTAAACCGGATTAAGCATGCGTAGATAAAAGACATAGAGTTACATAAAAAAGAATAATTTGTTAAAATTGTTAGGTTTCCCAAATTTAACATTGATAAATAATTTTTGTTGGGATTTGGAAAAATATTATACGTTCATTGTGTTTCCCAACTGAAGAAACAATTTTTTGGGGAAGCTCATAGTTCTCTATTTTCAGTTCATCCAACCAGTACATGGTTTTACAGAGACCAACAAGAGTATTACTGGTGGGATTGAATGAAAAATAGATATTGTAGATTTTATAGTAAAATGTTTGACATGTCAACAGGTCAAAGAAGGGAGATAGCTACCGAAGGGGATTCTTCATCCTTTACCAATGATAGAGTAGAAATGTAAAAATATATCCATGGACATCATTGTAGGACTACTAAATAATTCTCAAGGTAACACTGCAATCCAAGTTATTGTTGATCGACTGAATAAGTCAACTCATTTCCATACTATCTGAGACACTATGTATTTGGACCATCATTCTTGATTGTACCTCAAATATATTTTCAGGTTCCATTGAGTTCCACATTACATTGTTTATGACTATGATCGAATGTTTACATACAACATTGGGGAAGGCCTTTAGTAGCTATTGGGGAAATAAGTAAATTTCAGTACAAATTTACATCCTCAATCAAATAGGCTATCATAATTAATGAATTAGAATTTAGAGTATATTCTTTGAGTTTGTTCAATATATTACCAGGGAAGTTGGGATCAACATATTTCTTTTGATGGACCTTCTTATAATTATAATTTTAATTCAAGTATATAGATGGAAACTTTCGAGGAATTATATGGGTAGTAGTGTTGAACTCCATCATTTGGAGATGAAGTTTGGGAAATGATATTGATGGGACCTGAATTAGAAGAGGAAGTGGATAAGAATGTGATGATGTTACAGAAACACCTAAGGATTGATCAAAGATAGTAGAAATGTTATGCAGATAATAGGTAAAAATACATTTCTTCTGAGGCAGGTGGTCATGTTTTTTAGAATCTCACCGTGGAAAAGTGTTATGCATTTTGGTAAAAAAGGAATGTTATGTCCAAGGTTCATTAGAACTTATGATATCCTAGATTATGTTGGATTAGTTTCCAACTAAATATCATTCCCTCTATTTTTATCTCTATTACACAATTTTTTTTTTCAGGTTTCGATGTTGAGAAAGTATGTGCCTGATTAATCTCATGTTTTTATATCAGAATTAGTTTAGCTCGAAGAGAAAATTTATTATGAAGAAAAAACAGTTCAGATTCATGATCGAAGAGAACATGTATTTTTGAATTTGGTATTCAACCATGTAATGGTTTTTTGGAGAACCAACATGGTTGAATTAGAAGCATGGGAATCTGAAAATGATATGAAGGAAAAGTACCCTCACTTGTTTAATAAATAAATAATATTTCGAGGTCATAATTTTCCGAAGGTGTGTAAAATGTAATGCCCCATGTTTTTAAATATAAATTGAAATTAATCCAACGTTGAATCTATTCATAATGAAACCTTTTAAGGAGATATTTATAAAATTGTAATTAAACATAATCTTTATGCTTGTATGATTTAAATTTCGAAAAACAGACATCCATGGTTGTGACCAGTTACTTATTCAGAGTATGATAGAACGAACATGGTTTTTTGGTGAATAGTGACATACCCTTATGAATAGTAATATGAATAATAATACGATCATTATGAAGAGTAAATGATTTTATTATTTTATTTCCTTAATGATTTAAAATAACGAGGTCTTGAATAATTTTTCAAGGTGATATAAAATGAGTTATATATTTAAAAGTGTTATTTTTAATAAATTATGACATTATATAAAAATTAAATTATTCATATTTAAAAAATTATTTTCGAATAATATAGTTCATTTTTTAGTTCTAAATATCAAAAAATTCTTTGATTGAATATTTTGGATTTATCTGAAATTCTAGAATTACCGATGAATAATAAAATATGGTAATATAATATATATATACATTTTCAATTAAATTCACTATTCCTAGATTCAAGGATGATGTAAGAATCATTGGTCTAAAATCACATGCTCTAATTAATCTTTAGGGTCACATAAACCAAGATGATTCAAAGTCATGAGAAAAAAATATTAAACTAATAAAGAAAATAATAGTGAACTCATCCCCTCCTCTACTATAAATACCACCCTCACCCCCTCTTTATCTCAAACCTCTCATGCTTTTAAAAATGTCAAGATTTTACCCAATAATCTTAAAAAGTCTCTTCCTCCGTCAAACACCTTTTGTTCTAACTAAAAGGAAAAAAAAAGTCCTTAAGGAGGATCTTAATGAGAAGAGATCAAGAGGTAAAAATCCACATTCATTTTCTTGTATTTTCATTAGAATTATTTTCTCTTATTATACTCCCTTATCCACTCCTCATCCAAAAGGAATGAAAGCTCTAGTATTATAAATATTATGTATTTTTATAACATTTGTTTAAAAATTTATCATCATTCTTCCACTCATATTCATCTTATTCTAAAAATAAAAAGATTATATGTGATGTGTCGATTTACCGACACCATGGATGATGTGTCTTCAATTTCCATTACTTCCTTAAAATCTATTTGTAAACAAATTCATTGGCTACAAAAATTATTAATGTGTATGTTATCAACACTCTTATTTTTTATTATTAGTTTATATGAATAATATTGACGTTATATGATGAAACAAGTTTTTGATAATCGAATAACATCCAAAACGATCTAAAAGAGTATCAATAATGATTTATCTAATGATTTTTCCACATAACATATAATTAAAATTATTTATATAATAATTTAATATTATGTAAAAATATTATCACCATTTCATTTTGTTTTTTTTTCATTTCAATTCAACAAGAAAATTCATTATGAACCAACCATTGATATCATGGGAAGCATGCACCTGGAAGAATGTAAATAACAAAATTTTATTAATAAATGGGTGGAATGATGTTATAAAATGATCATATAAGGTGTTATAAACATTAATATGTTTTTTTATATTATTAATAACACTTTTTTAAAAATTATACAAGAGGTTAATACAATTTTTATGTACTATGAATCCCTGGTAAGGGAATTCACACTCAATTTCCATTTATTTGGTTAACCTTATACATTATTTATTATGTTGTATTAGGAATATTTGTGTGATGATTTAATGTTTATACATTATTGTATTATGTTTATTTATATTTTATACACATACTCATTTCATTATATTTATATATCACATCAATTATATGATATTTGTAAAGGACATTCCTTTAAAAATTTGATTTTAAAATTCTATTTTACAAAATTCAAAAGTAATGTTTTTATGAAAGTATCTATGTCTTATGATTACGTTCTCGTTCTTTTCAACTGTTTATGATTAATTTTGGGACCTATATTTTCCTCCAATTCAATTGGTATGTCTATGTTAGAGGTCGGACGTATGGTTAGTCCACGTGTAACTCGAATGTTTACACAATAAAATAACAATTAGGGTTTTATTGTAAGGTATCAATGAGGGTTACAAACCATAAGGTATCTGAGGGGGTTACAATATATGTAGGTAATTACCCAAATATACCTTTAGGGTTTTATATATGTTCTATATTATTTTATAGAAATCTCATGTTACAAAAAGTATAAGAGTTTGAGAAGTATGTCATTGTGAAAATGATTTTATATGCTTATATGTTTTCATAGAATAATGGTTTCTTTACTTATTTTTATATCCAATAAAAGTATTTTTATGATCATACCATGTTTTTATAAGTTTTTCATAGGTTACAAATATTTTTAAGAGAAATTAGGATGTCATGTTAAATGTTATTATGTTTTTTAAAACAAATTATGTTGTTGTTTTGTATTAAAAATTTAATGATTTGGAAGAAATTTTTATTATTTTAATGGTTCCCACACTATATTCTTATGGGTTGATATGTATGAGTTTTTCCCTAAATTACCAAAAATAAAAAATAAAAATCTCTTTGGGATTATAATAAACTAAAACCAAATTGAAATTTCTATGTTATGTAATGCTTATGGCCATGTAATTATATCACCAATAACATATGAATATTTTTCCTAGACTATAAAGATAGTCCAAGCGTGTTTTCCTAGGTTTTTAGTCTATCACATGTATTTTTTATTAAAATTAATATAAATTATAAATAAAAATAAACAATTGGATCCATACTAGGAATAAGTTTTATAAGATTTATGTGTTGTTGATTCATACACGTCAAAAATAAATATTAGATTATTTTCCTAAATAATGAAAACAACATTAATGAGTTTTCATGGATTTAAGTATATGATGTGTGTTTTGAAATCAAATGTAAATGATATTCTAATGAAATATGGTTTGAGTCATTCTGGTCACATCATGTGTTGGATTGAGGTATGATTGACTGAGTATTTGATTTTATTTTTCATTCAAATCGCTATACCAAGAAAGAAACAAAATGTTCTATTTGGGTGGAAAAAAGACACCCCATTCCATCTAAAACAAATCATCCAAAATAAACATGTTCTATATTTTTTGTCTTTTTACATATGAAGAAAAGAAAAAATATAACATCCAAATAGATGCATTAGAATAATAATAATAGAAAAATAATAATATAATAATAATAAAGAAATTAACATAAAAATAATAGATAAAATGGTCAAAAAATTAACTACATAAGAAGTATGAATTAACCTTTTCATTATGGTTGTATAAATTATTAACCAATTTTTTGTTGTTGTTATCTAAATTGTATCATTAAATTCCAATCTCTCATGAAAAAAATAGAATCTTTGAAAAAATCACCCCAATTCGAGAAAAATAATCCATCTATATAAGAAAAAAATTATTATGATTATAATATTATATATAAATAAACTAAACCTAAATATAATACAATACATTAATTAAATTTAAAATTAAAATTAAAACCACACAATTTGTGTCATACCAAAATCATTGCGTATTTGATTGTGGCCTGGTTGATTACACTATTTATATCAATCCTATATAAATTCAAAACTCTTGATCATCTAACTATATTGTTGTTGGAGAACACATAATGTAGAATGAATTGGAGAATAAAAATAAAATTACATCATCCTGAGTGAATAGTCCTTATTTAGTAAATTATAATAGTACAAGAGTGAATAATCCTTTTTAATGGATTCATTTATTCCTATAAAACATTAAACATTACATACATCCTATTATAATTCCTTAATTAAACTAAAATAAATATTTACATATCAGTTTATAAGGAACATAATAAAATATATATTTCTCATTCACCATCATAGAGAGTACAAACTCTAGGATAAACCATTTCTCTTGTTCGATAGAAAGACCTCAGTCTGAACCATTATGTATATTCAAAAGTCACTGAACTCCATTATAAAATTTTTATTTTCTTGACAATATTATACATTAGTATAGTCTTTTATAGCATCCAAGTTTTACTAATATCATGTGCATTCATTAAGTAATCCTAAATTTTGTTATATATTATTACATCCCAAAACTATAGTTTATGAGAAAATATAAAATAACATAATGATTATATAATCATTAAAATGAGAATATTCATTTTCAAATGTATTTCATCTTAATAATGATGATGAGTTTTTTATTATTGATCTTGTGAACATGGACCATTTTACATAATTAATGTGCACATGAATAATGAATGTTACATGTGTGGATTAATTTATTATTGAATAGATGTAAAAATTACACCACTAACAAATGTGAAACCAATATATTTTTAAATTTTTAAAATTTATGATCATGTCAATGATTTTTTTGAATTTATTTATATTTTACATGTTTTGGATCAAGATACTCGATTCTTTTTCAATGGGGTCTTCATTTGGGATTTTCAATGATTCGTGATTGTGTTTGAAGTTGGTTTTTAATTTTTGGGTATTTATTCATAAATAGGTTTCATTTCATTTGATTCCCTGTTTACATTAACATGATGCCTCCTCAATTACCATGATATATGATTTTTTATTTTACACCAGTAATTCTCTTATACACCTACTAGATTTAGTGGTTAATTACAAAAATATTTATTAAAACATTTGAGTAGGATTATATAACTATAAACTGATTGTATTGGTGGTTTATGACACTTAAATGACTATTGGATCCTTTACTAAGACCCTTTATTTGTGGTGTAATGAAAACATGGTTTGTAAATTGCTGTAATTCTTTGTTGTTGTGGTACCTTTTAATCTTAGCGAGGGGCTGACTTCACACATCTGTAATATTTGATAGTACTTTAATTGTGCTAATTGAAAATATATCATATGATAATCAGTTTGAAAATTTAGGTGGAGTTTTTTCTTAAAAAAACCACTCCACATAAATTCATGTTTAAAATCAATTAAACATGTTTCTGAAAAAAAATAAAAAAAAAAGAAAATATTTCATAATGGATCTTGTATTATGTGAAAATTGTTGTGTCCCCTTTTCAACAATTATTCTAAAAAAACCCGTCATGATTCCCATTCAACTCTATTACCCATCAGATTTATTTTTTTGTAAGCAGGCACCTATTCTTATCATATTCTTCTATCCCTTCCTCAACCTTCTCCATCACTTCAGTCTCCAACTACTAATCGGCCTCCTGATCCTCTTTTTTCTCAACCTCTTCCACATCCTTTGTCTCTACCTCTATCTCTACCTCTGAATCTATGTCCACCTTCACTTATTCAGAATAATTTTATTATTTTTATTTCCACACTTCTAAATAAATTAATTTCCTCAATTATTCTTCCTATTGAGATGCAAATAAAAAATAATATATAAGAAATTTAACCCCAATTGTTCACACTCCAAATATATTTCTCTACTGATAGACTATACTAGACCACAAACAAAGTAGGTAATCACCTAAATTTGTTGTCGGAAAATATAATGACACCCTATACACTTCCAACTCATCTCTATAAAAATTTAGGTCTTATTTTGAGTATGATGTCTATTGAAAATCCGGTAAGTACTAGGAGAATATATAAATAATTGATTAAGGAATAAATTTAATAAAATTTTAATTGACTTCAAAAATATACTTTTTAGGGATACTAGTATTTTGAGTTTTTTATGATCACTCTCATAAATTTGAAAACAAAATATCCACAATTATTTCAATTATATTTCTTCCAAAAAAAATTCTACGAAATAAGTATAATATTTGAGATTATGTTTTAATAGTTAATTATTTATATATATTCCATAATCTATCTCAATTTATAATAATCCACCTAATTTTTTTTGTTCAGTCACCAACCTCATTCCATGATTTATCCTATATTTATTGACTACCCTATTATAAAAAATTATTGTTAAAACACATACTAAAACATATAATTATATATCTATATAATTTTTTCTGATTTAAGTGTATTATAAATTCAAAATACAAATCATGTGTTACAATTTTGTTTGATATCCATACATTGGATCCAAAAAAATAAACACTTGGTGTATCTGTATTTATTAATATCACCATACAATGATGCCTAAATAATAATTAAATAATGAAAAAATAATAATATGTTTTAGGTGAATAGATTTTATAGATTAATATTTTCATTATTGGCATCAAAAATTTTATATCGTCTATTATTTTTTTCTCAAATTCATTTCATAACTCATCTATATTCATCTTAATTTATTCTTTATACGATGTAATTTTTTTTTCCTAAAAATGAAATATGGATTATTGTATCCAAATCGTGATTTGCATGATTTTAGTTTTATATAGTAATAATATAAAATCTTATAGAATATATGAACAATTATTAGATTTAATGAAAATATTTTCTCAGTATTTGGACATAAGAATTATGAAAATGTTCCTTATGTATGTATTCAGAGTTGAGGTTTCAATCCATTAATGGTTGAGAATATCATTTATACTATCATGAAAAACTACGTATATCATGGAAGTTTCATATATTTCATTTTCGTGTGAAATTTGAGATATATTTGAATCTTTAACATTGATATCTACATGAACTTGTAGTGAAGATAAATGTTCCTATGGGACTATCAGAGAGAATGTACTCCTAGAAGGTCATTTTGAATTCTTGGTCTTTATCATAATCATTATATATTTAGTAATAATGAAAGTTATACAAACAAAATAGGGACTAAAAAACATAATAAGGTCTGGGGAGGCCTAATATAATGAATTCCAAGTTCATCCCCTCTAATAAAATTAACCCACACCAATTTTAGGAAATGTGTACTTGGGAATCATGTGACACTGGATCCCTGATCTTCAACCACAATGGAAGAAAGATGATCTACTACCCTATTTCCTTATATCCATGTACGACGACCAGAATATTCTTGTTGAGTATGTAACTACATTTTCTTATCATTCAAGCTATTGAATAAGGAGTGGAACCTTTGACATTCATAGAGTCGTGAATGATCGTGTAATCTGTTTCTACATTGGTAAAGTTTATATTCTCTTGGTTATAAAATTTCATCCCCGTGTACAATGCTTTGGCCTCTTCCTTTATATAGCTTCAATGTCTGTAATTGTAAGTGAAAGGATGTATGGAACTCCCTTGGTAGTCTTAAACAACCCATCCACATCACATAACTCTCGAAATGCACGAAACATCTACATTGACATTGAAACAAGTGACTGGTTGTTTCGAACCAACCCATTGGCCCCGAAGTCCATCATTGGTTGGTATCCCAAGAGAGGGACTCACATGTAGAGATATTATATAGCGAGTTTCATGACATTTTCTGATTCCAATGAACATGTTAATGAGGAGGGACCTATTTCTTATGATGATGGATCTCCCTATGGATAGAGTCCCTTCATACCTAGCCTTATCCTAGTAATGACAAATTCATCAGCATCTTATGCTCGTAATAATAGATATTTCCATTTTTTGTAGGCCCATAGCATTAAATCATTGAAACATTCACTTAGAAAACATGGCTTCTTGAAGATCCGAGTTGGAGAGGGTAGTTAAATCACCAAAAAAATCAAATAGTTAGTTCCCAATATCCCACAAAGAATATGTGATTTATTATGTCATCTTAGTTGGTGTTGTAGTAGTGTAATCTAAATACTATATTGATGCCCATCTTTTTAACATTGTCTTCCATGGGAACCACATGGTTATTTATCCACCATCTTATAAAGTAATTTTTTTTGGAAATTTATTACCCTAGATAATATTATTCCAACAATCCCACTATTCCCAGGGAATTGATGTCCTTATGAAGTCCCTTGTTGTGAAATTTCTAGAGTTGGAAGAAGAAAACACACATTTTTCTGGTTCAGAATTAATGGCAATGAGATCAAACAACTTTTATTGATTCTCCACCAAAATATATTAGATAAAGCATGGATGTAGGATTGCCTAAATTAAATCAAAGTGGCAGGCCACCATGGAAATATGACTGTAGAACCCACCCCATTGTGATTTCAGATTATTATATCATGTTCTCTAAGAATTAATCTAGAGTGTTGTAGGAGGGTCATGATAAGTGGGTAAATCATAGATTAAAAAGGGGATGTTTTAGAACTAACATTTTCTACAATCCCAAATTATTTATAGTTTAGGATTTTACCCCAAAAAGTGCACTCTTCTATGATCTCCCAAGAGATCTTCACATTCATGTAGTGAATATTATTTTTTTATGTTACATAAATTAATCTATACATCAAGTATGGGATTCACTAGACTTTACAATGAGGTCTAGTGAAATTTACCTTTAAATAGTCCATCCCAGATGAAGATATGGATGATTTTATCAATGGTATTAATGAACCCATTTGGATCATTGATGGAAGAGAGAGCATGGAGAGGGATGGTGGAAACTACACTATTGAAAAAAGATATCCATCCCCCAAATGTAGGTAAAATATTTTCCACTTGAGAATGTTCTTTGTTATCTTGTTAACTATGTGATCTAAGAAATGTAGTTTCTTCTTGAAGAGATTTTGGTTCCAAGGTAATCCAACAAAAATGATATGTTTTTATGCCCAAATCAATATATATGGAAGTGACCCATTTGGTGTTGCATCTTCTTGATATATAGGTATTATTCTTATATTTATTGATAGCCTCGCCACTCCAATAGAAATATTCTTCTCGAATTTTTTTGACACCATGAAGAAATACAATAATTACATTAATAAGTATGATAGGGTCATTTGAAAACATCAAATGGGATATAGAAGGAAGGTTCATTTTCTTGAGAAAAAAGAAGTATGTACTTAGTAGATATATTTTGTTAACAAGGTAGTTAAGTGTGTAATGTATTAGAATAAAAATCAAGTGGAAAATAATAATATTATTTGTCTCATGAGATTCCTCAATCCCAACTCCTTTGTGATATTTTGGGAGATAATTTTGGTACATCTTGTCTTCAGGGATATCCAACACCATTCCCCTAACACCAAGGCAATGAAATGGAGTTGACAGATAGAAATTCCAAAAAACAATACTATGTAGAATTTTAGAAATATAAGGTTATCTGAAGTTGTTGGATTCACATTTAGGATAATGTTTAATAAAAAAATTGATGAGCTCAGGAATGTAATGTAGTTTAGGGGAATTAATAGCCACAATGATTATGGGGTTATGTGGTTCATGTGTGGATATTTGTTCCACCACTGGTTCACTATGATCCTTTCTCTAACATGTTCTTCCAAACTAGACCAAACAATAATATATTGAAAATAACCTATTTATTCCTTAAATCAATTCACAATCTTATAGGTATCATAATTTAGTTTTATCTTCTTGAAATATATTCTAGGAGACACTCCAAAACCAACTCCTCTAACACAACCATATTTCTCTATCTACTTTAATGCTATGGAAAATATTTTTTCTTCAAGAATGATCACTATCGATTCTTATGTCGAAACTATATAAAAAGTTTCAACATAAATAGATATTTTTTTGTGATACTGCAATAACTCATAAAAATTACTATTGTCCTATACATACACATGTTTCCTATATTTATTATGTATTTTAATCAACCAATTAACCTACTTATTTACTCAGGCCTTCTTCTGTAACATATGATGTGGGATAAAAATTGTTTTAGATTTTTATTCGTCAATAATCATATAAATAAAGGAACATATGTTGATTCATGTCACATAAAAATTTTATTTATGATTTAAATTATATACCAAATTCTTATATAGTAAAGTGTAACCCATCATTCCTATGATATAGGGTAAAATTGGTTTTGATGAATTTTATTTATTTTCATCACTCTTGTACTATTTTATAAATTAACAATTTTGAATCAAATTAGATAAAATAAATGATTTCATATAATATATTTTATATTGCAATGCCCCTGGAATATTTTCTCAATGTGAAAACTAAAGAATCTATTCCATGTTTCTTTATTTATGACGCGTTCATAACTAACTAGTTTATGTGTATTTAAATTACCCTCAAAATAATTATGACATAACATGGTAAGAAGAGTTGGGGAAATTGAATTGTATTTTATAGAATCAATTAAAAAAAATTATTATTAATGTGTTCTAAAATAAATAATCTCTTAAAGGAGTAATGAAAATTAATTAATTGTTTTGTTCTATAAATTATTGGTAAGATAGAAAAAATATAATGAAATATTACCATTACTCTCCCCAAAAGGTATTCTTCATTACCAGATGGATGTGGTTCCATGAATAAATATCAATTTTCACAGTCATCTACATTGTGGATACAACATAAAAAATAAATAATTAATTAATAAGGTCAATAGGTGGTACATAATGATTCCAACCAACCTCAAATTTTTTATACATAATTATTACCTTGATAATTTTATTCAACACTGTGATGTTGTGTCATTTTTTTTCAACAACATATTGTTGATACCCTAATAATTTTCCAGTTATAGAATCAACAGTATGTTCTTTCTTGGGATTGGTAACAAAATCATGTGAAGAATACATTATCTTCGTGAGTTGTTAAACATTTAATTTTTCTTGAATGACAATAATGTAAACATGGGGAAAGGATTTGATAAGAATCATATGCACGCTGTACTAAAAACTAGATGAACTCTTTCACTCTATATTTATACCCTGTTTTCAAATGATTATCCTTCATCCATTTTAAATGTAATTGGAAATTTAATTTATGAATAGAATTACTTTACTATGTTAGGTGTTATCCACGAAATTCAACTAAATGTGAAAGTTATATACAACTCTCAACCTCATCATCTTCATATCCTAAAAATTTATTATTTCATTTTTTTTCTTAGGACACATCCTCCAACTCATTTCTACATGAAACTAAGTTTCACAAACAAAACTGACTAGTTGTCATCGCATACTAGGTACCAACGATCATATTGGAGGATTAATTCATAGAGTAGTTAAAGAAACATAGAAGAAATAGGGGATGAGTTCCAAGAAACAAAATTAAATAATAACTATTTTAGTGATGAACCTAATAAGGATTACAATTTTATCTTTAAAACTTTTTGAATAACAACATGTTAATATAAAATTTAAAAACTCATATCAAAATGATAAATTTTTGTTGACAGTACCATGATAAAATCATCTCATCCCCACAGAGTTGTACTGTCTCTAATCTTTCTTACTAGTCTTTTTTCCTCACCATTATCTCAAATAAAGGTGATCTATGTCAACTAATGTCCATGCAATGGGTTTGATTATAAAAATCAATAAGTAAATACTTCAGGGAACCTAAAATATAAAAAATGTATATATTTCTATATAGGTTCAAAGTGGTTACACAAAAAATACACATGTATGTAAATTCATTGAGTACAAACTAGGAAACCAAGATAATAAAATGCACATACTTTATTTCATGCTAGTAAATTATAAAAATCAATCTGTAAGTTTATACCATGTGTTTTCGCTAAAATTAAAATCATTTTACTATTAAGATGTTAAAATTTGAATCATAGAAAGAGAAAATATCATTTATATCCCTGTCTAAATAACCACATCATAGTTACCTTTAGATTTCACCTCAAACCCCTAGAATCAATGAATATCCTTCACGAATATACATCACAAGTAATTATTGCATCCAAATAATGAAATGGGTATAAAATATCCATTTTCATTTTTAGGTTCATTTAAAATATGGATAATTTATACTGTAATCGGCTCACATAGGTAGGAGACACATAATGGGTGCCACAAAACATTAGTTATTCCTGACTTCTAAAAAACTATTATGAAAAAAACAACACAAATGTCACATAACCCTCACCATAACCATCAATGAATCAGTAAGATGTATATATTAACTCATATTATATCATACTATACCTAGACCTCACATAATAACTAACACATTCTAATATACCATATGGAAATGTCATCTATATTATGAATTTATCATATTTCTCAATGACCAATCTTTATAAAATCTCATAGTCTAGAGTATGTAATTTTTCACTTGATGAGATAAAACTATATAAAATGTATGCTACATACCCTACTAATATATACGACCCTTTATGGGTTATCCCTCATCGTTTCAAGGGAAAATACTCAATTTTATACCGCATATCTAATCACTACTAAGGTTACATTATAATCCCTCTTAGAACATCACTAATGTATGAATAACATTTTAGAAAAATTCATACACTATTATACACTTCTGAGCTACTTATATTATCCATGAGTATCCTCATTAGGACTCTTAGGATATAATATATAAACTAATAGAAGATAACTTCCAATGTGATATCCTATTCCAACGTCCTTGTCTCACTTTCTTCAAAAACCATGGCCCATAAGGAAACCATTTAAAAACATAAATTACAAAATTAACTCTAAAAGGCCCCTCTCACCCAATCATATAAGAATTTATTACAATCACCTCTTAATTTTATTTCTTAATATCCCTTAATATTTTACCAACTAACCAACCAGAGGATAATAATGTGAGGAAGCCACCGAGCGAGGCTATAACGATTGCACAAAGTATTGAATGCTTGTTTTATTCTAAATCATTGTTACTTATTCGAAATCATGATCACAAAACCATATCAAAAAATCACTATGATCTCCATTACCCAATTATTTATTCCCACATATCACATTTTACAATGAAATAAATATAAAACATTTTATGATAATTTTTCTACCACCCACCACTTTTATGAAGTTATATGGGAATCACATTTATCATTCTATGAAATCATGATACAATGATCATCAATCAAATGATCCCATATATCATCAATAAAATAGTAAAATACATAATTATAAAATAATTATAATTAATTTACATAATTAATTTCCCTAGCAATAACTTACGAAAACACACTTGGGAGTTCTACAACGTCAGAATCACAACTAACATTATGGCAATGAACCAAAGATTGTTCTAAAAATGATTATGAAAAAAATTGCTCTTATTAACAACCATAATTATTTTAAATTTTTATAAAAATGGAAACTATCCCAAGATGAACTCACTAGAAAATTTAGAAATTCCACAAAATGGAGAAATCAAATGTAGATGGAGATGACATCTTAGTATTATATCTAATTTGAACAGTATGTCTCTCACTAGGGGTGGTGTTTTCATGTTAATTCCAAATCATTGGATGAAGGATGAAATATGTTATACATCCATCTAGTGATGTGGATTTCACCGAGTTCATTAATATCAATGGAGATGATCCTTAACTCTATATGTGGTAAAATATAGGTGTTTAGGCTTAAACACCGACATCTAAACAATGATGTGAGAATCTTATAAGGTATGTAATTCATGATATAGAAGTACAATCCATCCCCATAAATGTAAAATACCCACAACCATTTAGTTAAATCTACCAAATATTGACGTACAAAAAAATATAAGGATGAATCATAAAAAAAACCACCAACTATGTCCAAATAACCTCATGAGGAACTGAATCAAGGCCTATGAACCTGTACCCAAGTGGTAAAAGCTCTTACAAAGATTCTAGAAGACCAAATATCAAATCCTAGGAAGACATATTGGGGAATTTATGATGTGGTAATGAAACAAGGATGATTCTGAAAAGCAGTGACGTATGCATGATGTTTGTAGGGGTGAAATCCCTAGACATACTGATGTATTCGGGCTTTTTGGCCATCAAAGGATTTCAGGCCAATAGGCCTCAATGATATTGGAATGAGGTCCACCAAAATAATAAAAGGTACTAGATAATGAATAGATTTGTAGTAGCCACCAAAAGAGATAACTATATTTAATGTACGGGAGGGTAAGCGAACTTCCATCGGTACGAAGCACCGTGCATCATGACATGAGGAAACTATAGCTGGCTAGCCATGTGAAGTGGGGATCTTGGAACCATTAATAAAGAAGATGATGGGGAGGGGAATTTAATACATCTTCAGTCTCTATACCTTTGGTCCATATATTGGGTCTTGGGCCACTGGGCATATGGTCCATGTAAGTGTTCTCTATCAACCAATTTAAAAAGTGGATTATCCAAAAAAATAATAACAATCTAAAGGCCTTTGTCCATTCGAAGAGAATTACCCAATCAAGAAATCATTGAGTGAGAGAGGAGTAGAAAATAACATACCTTGGATTCATGCATTGTTTCATACAAGAGAAACTAGAAATATCATGCATGAATGCTTGGATTCTTTTGAGCCTTGGATTCATTTGAGACTTGATTTGTCCAAGCATTGGATTCATGTCGTTGTTGCATTCAATACATGATTAAGTGGTTTCCTTAGAAAGCTTTAGAAATCAAGAATAAAATAGACATAGTTAGTGTTCTTTAAAAACATCAAGATATTTTTATTAGTTCCACAGAAAAGAACTCATAAAGTTACATTTTATCATTATAAAATTAATAGGTTCTGATAAAATATGCCTTTATCAATGCCGATAAAGATAGTGCTTTATGAGCAGTTAAGAAGCACTAATAAATTCCATTTTTATTTGTTAAAAACCTTATAATTGATAAAGGATTTATAAATAAAATTATAAACAAACAAATAAATAAATAGTATATATATTTATGTATTTATATATTTTTTCATTATACTTTTATAACGTTTTAAATTTATAATTATTTATTTACAATTACATAAACTGTTTTTATATGAAAATATTTCTTTTTTATAATTATTAATATACAATTTTATAAATATAGTAAATATACATTTATAAATATATTTATAATTATTCGTTAATAATTATAAACATATTTATATCATTAAATAAATTTACAAAATTATATATATATATATAATTAATAAATATATATATATATAAATATTAAAATTGTGAATATTTTCATGATTTTAATATATTTATTATTATTTTATAATTATTTAAATATAAAATTATTTAGTTATAATTATATAAATATTTTTTAAAGTATTAATATATTTATGTAATTACATATATATGTATTTATATAAATATATAAATATATTTAATATACATAAATATAATTATAATTGAATTAATAGAAATAGAAATATAAATATGAATATAAATATGAATATAAATATGAATATAATATAATATAATATAAATATAAATATAAATATAAATATAAATATAAATATAAAAAATATAAAAAATATTTAAATAAAAGTTTTATAATTTTATAAATACTTAAATATATATTCTTATTTATTTATAAATGTTTAAATAATTTTGTTAAACAATATTATTTATTTATAATTATAAATCTATAAATCTATAAATATAGTAAATATAAATTTATAAATACATTTATTTTATAGTATTTGTTTAAAAATAATTTTTTTACATTATTAATAAATTTATAATAAAAAAATAATGCTTTCTAAAAATGTGTGAAATTCAATTATTAAAAATGAGTATAATTAAAAAAAATTGAAAAATGGAATTTTTTGATTATTTAAATTTTAATTATTAAAAAAGTATAAATATATAAGAAAATAAAGAAAAATACATATTGAAAATATAAAAATATTATAAGTAAATATATTTAAATAAATAATTTAAAATGATTAAATTCCCCAAAAAAATAAAATAAATAAAATATTACAAATGAATTAATACCTAATTATAATAATATTAAAAATAAATAAATAAAATACACTTATTCTAAACATATTATATTAAAATTGTCATGTTTTAAAGAAACTATATAGTGAATTCCAAAATTTGAATAAATTACATTAATATTTGGTGTATGTGTTTATATATATATAGGATATCAATATTTATGAAAATAATTTCATGTGTCATTCATACATAAAAATAGATTGATTAAATATATGAATAGGGGATCAATGTAAAAAAATGCTTGATATATGTTTAATTGAAAAATAAAATGGCATTCAATTATGTCCATTACTCGATGCAACTAGTCATAATTTTTTATTAATGTAAACTTTTAATTTAAAACCATTGTTCACTCAATATATGAATTATATATAATTTAAGAATAAATATTTTTTATTATGTAATTCATATTTTATGATACTTTAAAAAATTTTATATATATTGAAATATATACATATTTGAATATATTTCCATATTAAATGTATTAATGAATAATTATGTATAAAACTTATTAAAAATGAATAATAAATTAATATGTTCTTAATTATTACATTTTATTCGTTTTTTATATTTATAATTAATTTAAATTTTTTATTACTTTTTATAATTAATATATATATATATATATAACTTATTCTATTTTACTAATAATTGTTTCATTAATATATTTTTAAAATAATTTTTGAATTTATTCATTTTAATTTTTTTGTTAAATTATTAATATTTATTCATTATATATATATGTACTATTTATTAATAAGTGTAATATATATATATATATATATATATATATATATTAAATATACTCATTTTTTAATAAAAATTTAATTAATAAAATATATAATATTTTTCTTAATTTACTCATTTTCATTTTTATTTATTTAATTATTTAATTGTATTTTTTAAATATATCTATATATATAATATATAATATTCATTAATATTTATAATTTATATATATGTATATTAAAATTATTTAATGTTTTCAATAATTATTTGAATATTTAAAATTCAATTTATTTTTTAAATTTACACATTTTTAATTTTTATTTTTATAATTTTTTAAATTTATTCATCATCATTATTTGTACTAAATATATTGTGATGAGAAAGGGTACCATTTATGAGTGATATACAAAAACACTATTAATAGATAACACTATTAAAGGTCTGTTTTGTTGTAGTGGGGCCAACCCTTAAAAGTATGGCCTTAAGACAGTAGTACATTGTGGTTGGTGAATGGTTTTCCAAACCAGTCATCCTAACCATATATATGATAGTTGAACCTACATAAAAGTGGATCTAATCAAAATAAACTCTATAATCCCTCATTTTCCCTTAGTCTCTTGATTACTCAAATTAGTTTTTATCACGAAACACGTCGGGGTGCCATCCAAACTGACACCAGACCCAGCCCGTGGAAAAACCCGAAGAACATTCTTGATTCCTATATTATTGAAAATAGTTCTTAGGTATCAAAAATAATCTTTTGGGAAGCATCACACCCATGATAATCAACTGAAAATAATTTTAAATAATAAAGCATCTCAACAAGATCAATATGCATTATAGAAAAGATATAAAAAATTCAAGTTAAACATTTTAAAACATTAACCAAAACCAAAATACCAAAACAAAAGGAAACCCAACTAGATCACAACACCAATCCACTATTCTAAAAAATATATACCTCCCTCAAGCCACCTCCACCAACACCTACAAGAAAGGATTACTAGAAACTGGAACCACCGCAAACACCAGAGAATATATTTCCTTTACCTAGGTCGAAGATAAAAAAGTATACAGACACTCGAGAGTGTATGTAGGGTTTCTTCCAAAGCCCAGTAGGACGCCACCCAAAAGATATTCAATTCCATAACATTAGAAGGAAAATAAACATGCATTTTTTAAAATGAAATTTGAAATTATTTTAGGATAAAATTTTATGGATTTTTCTTAAAAACAGGCTCTTCATATTAACATGAGATTATGGTTAAGCATATGCTGATGGTATACATGAAATCACAAGGGAACTACAAGTAATCCCTAAAGCTAATACTAGTAGTGGGACCCTTATAAACCATGTATTTTGATGAAACATGGTATATAAACCATAACCCACAACTTCTCTATGAACATTCCATTATAAAGGAATACATATAATGATTCAGTGGTATGAAATCATCATCAAAATTTAGTTATTGTGGTAGCATAAATATTGCTAGAATAAATCACGACTAGACCACACCGTTCCAACTAGAATACAAGTTCTTTTGTTCCCACCAAGATACATTGAATCCATTTTTTTTCTAAATTCTCATTTCACATGTCACATATATCACGACATTCATATACACACATCATGTAATATGAATAAAAATTAAAACCACCATTTTTCATATGAGAAACCTCACTCAAATCCATATTGTACTAAAATCTATTTTGGAACACACTTATGATCACATATACAATTTATAGAACTCATTTTAGAATCACAACTAAGAGTCACACATGAAACACAATAAATTTATTTTAGAAATACATATTTCCACCAATATTCACCTTGAATCATTTTGAAAACACATTTCACACCACACACATAATTGGAAGAATGAATTAAAGAAGTAAATAATGCATACCAAAATCATCAAATACTGCTAAAAAATTGAATCACCTACCTAAATCATGGAAACATCTGGAATCATATGTTAAACCACATCAACACTAAAAAAGAACCCTATATAGTCAAGATCCAAACATGAACAACAATATTGAATCCATGGAACCATTATTCTACACATTTTATGGAAGATAACCTATTAGAGAAAGTAATACCCAACAAAGTGGAATGAATAACCCTAGAAGAAGGAAGAAACCAAGATAATAGAGAATTTATTGATGATTCATATTGATTAAAATCGAAAACCACCCAAAAATTCAAGGTATAATTGATCAATAAATAAAGGGAGAGGTTCTTTGGGCTATAATTCCTAAATGGGAAAATAAATGGTTGGAATTTTAGTTAAATTTGGGGTGGGTAAAAAGGTAATATTCTTGTTTTATTTACCTAGATATCCCATATGGTTAGCTTACACATTTTTTCAAAACATGTAGCAACTGTATGGTATAATTTGTCCAAGAGGAAACCAGAAAAATTGATTTCTTTTAAAGATATCATTCCCTTATAGTATGTTGTGGTGCCTAGACAATGCCATTGTCTAGGATTCATGGTCTCTCTTAGTCTAGCACACAGTTTTCCTCAAACAGTGTGCTACATTCTATTAGGTTTAAAAACATTATTTAAAAAAAAACCCGTAAGGAATCCATGTAATAAATACAACAGAAAAATGGACAAAGGATTAACTCAAAATAAAAGCATGAATGTGCCACTTTTTTGGAAAATCTTAAGAGATGATTCAATTTTATCTAGGAGAAATATTTAGGTGAATAAAGGTGAGTTGGTGACCCAGATTCATTTAAAAGTTCATGTTATTCCTCATTTTTATTTTATCCAATGTTCTAATCTCTCTTATAATCATAGATCCAATCAATCATGGACATATTAATGTGTTGTAAGTAATTTTAGGATTATATATTATTGGATATAGTTAATCAAATATGAGATGTTATCAGATATTGGAGTTTTATTTTAACATTCATTATTTTTACGAACATTTTTGAGGTAGGTGTCCTATCTCTTAAATCCACATGATTTATAACATGATTTATTAGTTTTAATTGAAAGATTTTCATAAATTTGCTGGGAAATTTTTTTGGACTCTTGATGGAATTTTTTTTTAGAATTGGATCTAATGTTATAGAAATGTTAATGGGTTTTGGAAAACCACTAGTTTATAATTTTTGAAGGATGTTCTAAAATTATGGATTGGTTTTGGACGCATGCAAAATAAATTTGAAATGATTTTTATGTATGAATTTTTTTTATTTGATTTAGTTGTCATGAAATTTATATTTTCGTAAATTAATTAGCATGTTGTTGGAATAAATGGTTAGGTATGTGTTTATTGGGATAAATAATCATCATGATGCTCTACTATCAAAGGGGATAGAGTGTGGATGTGGATTTTCACTATAATTAGTGACACCTTACATGAGTGTCCGAAAATAGAAAATATTAAGCCAAATGAAATGAGAAATAATTTATGAGATGTGTTGAATATTCCTGTGGGAAAATAGTTTATGGATTTGATATAATCTAATTTTTACATATAGAAACATTTTTATTAAATTTTCAAACATGTTTTTTTGTATTGTCATGAAATGAGAAGTCATTGGGGAAATACTTCTTTGTTTAGATAGACCCCATACATGGGTACTCTTGTGAATCTATAGAATTCATCTATAAAAGAATATGTAAAGTCATGGTATCTATATTATATAAGGATTATTATTGAAAGCATGGATTGGAATATGTTGTTAGATATTTGATAAAGGTGGGTTGTAATGTTTGTTTTCACTTGGGATTATTGATTTTTTGGAATTTTAGACCTCTTGGTGTTTGTAATTTGGTTTTATATTATTCAATTTTATGGTTTATTTGTTTGGTTATTATTTGAGTTAATTTTTTAATAATTCATCATTTATAGGATTTTTTGGTTTTTTTTATAGTTTTTATATTTTACAATTCAAATAAAAAATCATCCCCCAAATGCTCTGGAGTTTCTTGGAATTTATTTGAAGCTTTGGGTAATTGGGGATGTCACATAAGGCCTATTAGACCACTCAAAACTCATCATATCCTGTGAGGTCGGGTGGTATGATAAACATTGTATCAGTCTTGATCATTTCAATATATATTTGAGAAAATTTAATTAGTTTGGGTTAGTCCAAATATCTTTTTAAATAAAATTGTATAAATTTTTTTTCGGCCCTTGACATAGAAATTGTTTTAGTTTTTTTGATCCCCATTTTTTAAAAAGTATCAAAATATCTTTAGGGATGGTAGTGAGGTGTAGGATTTTAAGAATATAAAATTTAGAAGATAAAAAGGTATATTTAACCAATTTATTCTAAAATTAATATCACCATAGAGTTTGGGTAAATGATTTCTTTAATAAACATCAAGGTGAATTGTTAGTTCATCATCATGGGTATAGATGGTATGTGTTTAATGGCACTCATTATTTGCAAGAATTCAAAATATGACTTCATTAATAATTCTAATTTAATGGATATTGGAATGAACATAACATTTTGATTTTAAAAATGGTCAAAATGGTTTTTCAAAAAGGCATGGTGAAAATATTTAATAAATGGTTAAAATGATTGATGATGGTTGAATTAAAGTCATATATATTTTAAAATGTGTTTATTTCGTAAATTTTAATTACTATGACTTTAGTTCTATAATAGTTTTGATTAAATTGTGTTTTTTCTAATTATAGTGAATGGAACTAGGTAGGCATCATATAATCCAACTGTAATAGGCTGTAGAAAATGTTGTTTCACCCAAGGCATAGGTGGAAAAAATATTTGTTCAAAAAATTCTCTGTGATTTTTAGTATATATAAAAGGTTAATATGAATGATGAATAGTGTAATGTGGACAATTCAACATTGTTCCTAATGTAGAACCCACCCATATTTTGTGGGAATTTTGACCTAGAAAATAAATGCCAGTTTAAATAGAAAGAATCAAATCTTCTATATTCTTGGGTCACCAGAAGAGCTAAAAGAGTATTTAGAAATGTATATGTTGGTGAATTTGGTATTTAAATGGTTGGAATTACCTATTTAGGCTATATTGGATAACAAAATGTAAAAGGAGGGTTTCGATGTATTTTTCAATGAAAAATTAAATCATAAAACCATTGGAATTTTAGGAAGAAGAAAAAATATATTTTATAGAATGTTAATATCTCAGAGATAGTGTATGAGGACAAATTTTGGAATTTATTTTCATTTTCCCAAAAGTTTCTCTAAGTAAATTGATTAATGAATGCATTTTTGATTTAGTATTACTAAAAGACATTCAACCAAATATTTCCATGCCTTGAAGAATACATTGTATAGAGATAGTAAATAAGAGAGATTGTAGATGAATGGGATGTCTCGAGAAATATTCCAAGAGGGAGATTGTTTATTCATATAAGAGCATGTTAGAACTCTTATTATAGGAATAGAAGAAGAGTGAATGCTACTTACCGAGTTGAGGGATACCTTGAAATTAGACCATGGAATAATAAAATCATCCTACTCGACCAAAAATTAAACTGTGATGTTTTTAGTGTGGTTTACTAGATCACATGAAGTTAGAATTTTTAGAACCACCCTGTGCATGTTACAATTACAAAATAATAGTACATATTTAATTAAGTAGTTGAAGTGCTCCAAATCAGGTGATAGATACACATCTATTGCTTTATGCACATCATATTATTTGTTAGGTTGAGTGTAGTAGAATTACTTTCATCATCAGAATATAGTGAGCCTTTAGGATTCTAGGAACTTTTTAACTCTTCAACCAATATAATCTAAAAAGGTAAATAAAGTGAAAAGAGAAGTGAGTATGTTATTATATGGGATGAGAAAATGATTTTCAAGGATCAACATAGTCCTTTAATGGTGATATGTAAAATTATTTTTAATTACACCCTTATACAATATCTTTTTATAAAAGCACATACAACTCATCTATTTCTTCTCGTGTTGTTGACAATATGAGTTGTCCAAACAACATGACTCCATATATTTTAAAAATAAAAACCCATGTTGGAAAAAGTTAGTGTCAAGAAATTATGTGCAAATATTTTTCTATTACTATCTATGTGTATAAGATTATTGGTTATTTTTATGTACTTGAGATTGATGTTTATGAATTTAAGTTGGCTATGTATTGGTTGACGTCATTAAAGGCTCACATAAACAGTTATGCACAAAAGGTTAGTTTCTTATCTCTAGATAGTGTAAAGCATCCACTTAGAAGATATTTTTTTTGTAAATGAAGAGAGAGGTGAAATTTTGGAACCAGTGGATAGAACAATCTCTTGTAAGTTGGTATCTCTTATCATAAAACATGTTGATGATAAAAGGAATCAAGAATTTACAAATATTCTTTATTTTTTTTATGATGTTGTCCATGATTGTTTTTGGAATTCTATTAAAATGTTTACTGGAGTTTAAGATTGATCTCTTACAAGGGAGAGGACTATATCACATTAATATTATCACATGGAACCAATAGAATTGAGGGAATTGAAAGTTCATTTAGAAGAGTTTTAAGGTAAAGGGTTAATTCGATCGAGTGTGTTTTCATTGTAAACACCAGTTATGTATGTGAAGATGTAATATGAAAAAATTATAAATTAGGTGGATTATCATAAACATAAACAAGTTATGATAAAGAATCTGTATCCTCTTCCACACATTAATGATCTGTTTGATCAACTAAGGTGATCCCAATGGGTTTCTAAAATTTAATTATGTTTAGGATATCACTAATTGTGAGTTCAGAAAGAAGATATTGAAATGATATATTTTATAATGATAACAAACCAACAAGAATATGTCATTATTCATTTTGGTCATATGAATAAACCATACATCATTATAAAATTATTTAATTGAATCCTTCAAATATACTTGAATTAATTTTTTAGTTCTAAAAGGATAGAAACTTGTGTATCTTAATACTACTGAATAATTTATTTGAGTTACATAGTTTTCTTTGTTTAGTAGAATACTATATATTTTTTTGTACTTTAATTTTCATTCATGGAATCACCAAGGATAACATTGATGAGAAAATCGATCCATTTTAACAAAAAAATAAAATGTGAAAGATAATTTCAGTAACATAAGGATATACTTATATGAACCCAAATCCTCTTATTTATAGTGTCTATAAAAGGTAATTATATTCTATTGTGATGAATCTGGATTGGGGTTGGGATGTGTTCTCATGCAGGGAGATCAAATTGTTTCTTTTGAATCATAGTAGTTATGGTTTCATGAGAAGAACTACCCAAAACATGACTTAGAATTAGCTATTATTATATATGATTTGAAAACACGATGTCATTTTATTTGTGTTGATAATTTAACAATGTTTATAGATCATAAAAGTTTGATAAAAAATTTCAAAAAAATATATTTTAAATTCAGACAATGTGGATGGATGGAGTATCCATAGATGTTTGACTTTGACTTTATGTATACACTATGCAAGGGGAACACTATGGTGAATGCATTGATAATTAATTCATATACTTAGTTGGATAAAAAATAATTAGAATAGTTTTAATAATTTCAAATAGACTAAAGATAAGTCTAGATTTACTGAATGAAGGTGGTGTTTTATCTTTATTTCTAGTTTCTTTTGTTCATGATTTTTTAATGAAGGTTAGATTTTCTTAGATATATGATCATAAATGTGTTGGAATGAGGTTAGAATTCAATGGTGTGGAAATCATATATGGTTTCAATATGGATAGAAGTCAATTGTTTTAGTTTGTAGATCTGTTGATCATACCTTTGGCTTTTGAGGATCAAATTCTCAATTCCTACCACCATTCCATATTTTTTTCTCTCCATGGGATTCATAAAATGTATACCACAATGAAATGACTTATCTTGTGTGTTTCCATGGGAATAGCTATAGTGATATATGTCTTGAGATTCCACACCTAACAATAGGAAATGGTAGAGCCCAAATGTTTAGTAGCTATCTTCAAGTATTTACAGATTCCTATTTAAAAATGCGAGCATCTAGTTGCGTATTTTGAAGCAGTTACACCAAGGATGATTAGAAGACATGAGGTCATGTGTGTGATTGTGGATCAACTCTTGAAGTGGGGTAATTTTATTCTTATATGTGGAAATAATTCATTTTACGGCTTGTTAAAAATATATATTCAAAATATGATAAAGATGAAAAACATTAGAGTCATGATACTATTATATAGAGACCCCAATTATACATCTCATTTTTGAAATATATATAACATTCCTTTGGAGAAAATATGACTATGAGTATGAATTATCATCCCTAAATGGATGGAAATTCTTAGTTGACAATACAAATGTTGTAGGACATTATTAGGGATTTTATAATGTATTTTGAAAGATAATGGGAAGTTAATTTACCATTAGTAGTGTTTTCAAATGATAATAGTTACCAAGATTTGATACATATAAAAACTTTTGAATCACTTTATTGGAATCATTGTCATTCCCCAAATTGTTAATTAGCAATAAGTGAATATTTAGTTATTGTACCCGTATTTGAAAAATAGATAACATAGAAGATTCAGTTGTTTATAAAGAGAGTGAAGATAGTTCAGAGTTGTTATAAATCATATGAATATCATCATCAATGACCATTTTTGTTATATTTTAGTAATCAATGGTTCTTGAAATTCACTCAAAGTCTTGAGAAATCAAATTTTGTTATGCTGTGAATGTAATTTCTTTGATACATAGGCCCTTTTGAGATACCTGCAAGATTTGGGGAGGTAGAATATTTGTTGATTTTTTTACCATGGTTCATTTTAATGCACAATTTTTTTATTCGTCTTTCTTAAATATGTACCAACCTTATCATGTCCTTATGATTCATTGGGATCACATTGACCAATTTTTTTATGATACATTGATTCACATTCTTGTATAGATTGTGAATCGGAAAGAGAAAATATTGTCTTGGAAACGAATAGGTATAGTGTGGATTTTAAGGAGTGAAGGTTGGATTCAGAATGAAACATGGGAGTGTGAGAAGTAAATAATGGATCTATTGTGAAAAAATTACAGGAAAATTCTATTTTTCTACATTTTGGTGAGGGGAGATCAAATAGTTGGAAAATTTATCACCCCTGGTTTTATGTAAATTACCCTTTATTCATATTTTTTAGAATATATAATGTTCAGGTAATGTTTTTTTGATGTTCTGAAGGGCATTGGAATGTTTTGGTGGCATTTCTGGAGTTACACGGTTTGGGCATTGTTTGTAGAAACAATGAAGAATATCCAAGAAACTATTCAGGTGTGAAATGTGGGCATTGTGTAGGTGCACAATTTCCACACATTTTATTAAAACCTTGTGAATTCATGGGTCAAACAATGCATCCGAAAATAGAGGGTAATTCATGGATGGTTTGTGGTTTATCTAACCATTTTATTCAAGAATACGAGGTCTAGCCTTAATATAGTAGTACCACATAGTTGGCACACATTTTTCCAAATGGTGTTCCCTAACCATGCAGTTTATAGTTGTACCTCCACAAAAATTTTATCTAATACGGATTAAACTTTTAATACCTTATTTTTTTCATAACAGGAATTCCATTTTGTGCCAGAGGTGTGGCAGAAGACTCCCTCGATCTTGGATCAATCCTTAAGATAATTAATGTGCGTTGGAGGCCCAAATTAATTGGTAAGTGTAGTTATTCCCCATTCTTCTTAGATCTTAGGTTAATATCTATCTAATAAAAATATATCTGGTATCTTATGGATATATATGTGTGTGTTATTAATGATTAATGGTATATTTTTGGATCTAGTTAAGGGAAAGTGACATGCGATCAAGTCTTGGTGTTTTTTGTGTCATTCTTCATTTACTCCAATGACTGTGAAGTAAGAGGATTCTATCTCAGATCTATTAAATAATACTTTTATGTATTAGTTTTAAATAAATTATTTTTCTATTACTTGTGCTTAAATTAATATGTGGATCTTGATGGAGAACTCGCCTGGTATTGACTAATAAATTAAGAAATTTTGATTTTTTAGAATAACACATATTTATAATTACAAAATAATGTTTAAAATTTTGGTTCAGTTTTGGATGCATGTAAAGTGGTATCATAAATTATTTAATTATAGGAAATCATTTTTTGTAGAATGGTTGGAATTTAAATTCTATTTTGTAAAATAACATGGCATGATGCTGGCATACACAGTTGGGTGTGAGTTGATTGGGGTGGATAATGCTCATGAAGTACCACCATCAAAGGGGATGGAGTATGTACATGAAGTTCCTCTATAAATGATGACCCCAATATTGAGTGTGTGGTTGTGTGTGTGGACATGAAAATGATTATTTCAAATCAAATGAGAAATATTTTATGATCATTATTGATTCCTTCATGGCAAAACTAGTTTTTTTAATATAAATTGTTTTACTACCTCAAACTAATTTAGAAAATGTGAGAACATGTTTTTTTAGTTCAATGAGTCATGAAGTCCTTAGATATGACATATAGAGATTATAATAATCCACTTACAAGGTACTATTGTTTGTTGGAAGATGTCATCTATTGAGATACAGTTAAAGGTAAGGTATTTAAGTTCTCTCGTGATGATTCTTGATACTATGCACTGTCATATAGAGATGGTGCTAGAAGTGGCTGGGATGTGGGATTTTGTAGTCACTTGGGAATCTTGATAATTGTATAATTTTCTCAATTATTGGATATACCTTCAGGTTTTTATTTGATCTTCGATATGGTTTGTGTGTTTGGTTATGTTTTGAGTAACATTTTTTACTCAAGCCTCTCATAAAGGAATATTTGTTTATTATTTCTATGGTTTGGATATTTTATCATCTAAAGGGATAATATTATCATAATTTTACATAAGGCCGTTGGAATTTATTTCCAGCCTTTAGTGTCTTGGGATGGTCATCTAATGTATTGTATCTCTCCCATCACTCCTCAACCCAAAGAGGAGGGGTGATATGTTATAGGATATAAGAAAGTGGAATTCACTGAGCGGAAGTCCATGCCATGAAAAGGGTATTCCACTAGATAAACTAGGTAGAATGATATAAGGTATTAGAAAAAAATGTACATACTCTTTTGTGTGATCACCCTATTAATATTTATAAGGACTTATGTTGTTTTAATTAGATCATGTAAAGGATTTTTTTCATGTCAACCTGCTCATGTGAGATCCCAATAAGACCTTCATAATGTTCATTTTGGAATTTATGGAATAATGGTTGAAAAAAATAAAATCCTTGTGAGTATATGGATAAATTAATTTTTATGATAAGGCATAATGTGTTTTTCATTACCCATATAGATCATGTGAAATCACATAGACATGTTATCTAGGTCATTCAGCGACACCCAAGATGTCAGTTAGATCATGCAACAACACCAGGAAAGCCATCCAAGTCAAGAAAATTCACCTAGACATGTTAGGAAACTCAAATTAATCCCTCTAGATATTTCTTCCATTCCAAAGAAGGTCCTCTAGACATGTCATCTTCAATTTTTGGAAGCCCTTCGACAGGTCATCCCTGATCATGCAAAAAAATTGGACATGTTTACAACTATGACACAAAGGCTCCCTAGGAATGTCAGTTAAATCATGGGGCATCCCTATTACATGTATGCATGAATCCTGAAATTAAACATGGACATGTTAACCAGATTAAGCTATAGCCCCTCCAAAAATTTAGACCTAATCACAGAACACAACTAGAAATGTTTTTGTTGATCATGCAATGGATACCTAGAAAATTCATGCGAATAACAAGACATACCTCTAACATGTATGCATAAATTATGAAGGATCCTTTGACTTTTCATCCTTTTCATGTAGTGGACCCCAATCATATACTCCATATCCTCAAGAAACCCTCCAATATATCATACATAATCATTCAACAACCAAGGAAATACCTTTTTTAGTCACAAAAACTCTCCCTGGGGAAGTCAGTTGAATCATACATAATCCCTATGAAATGTCTGCATTAACCTTAAGAACTATCTTTGAAATGTAATCCTTGTCATATGGAGTCCACTAAACAAGTTAACTAGATCACGTGGTATACACCTCAAATATTTCCATTGTAAATTGATATACATGTTAGGAAGACAACCAATACATGTCTAGACTTCCGTAGATATATCAAGAAGAGAAACAATACATGTCTGGAACATATCCTTGCATGTCTAATATATCAGGCATATACCATCTAATTTTTCAATCAAGTCAGGTAGACACCTTAGGATATGAAAATAATTTCATGTAGACACACTCAGATGCAAGTACTCACTCGAACCCATGGGAGAAAAACTCTCTCATAGTTTTATCATTCGTACTCACCCCATCATTAGATTTAAAATCTAATTAACCTACAAGGAAAAATATTCATACTATAATTATGATACATATTATGAATTCATATGGACCTATATCTATATAAAACACCCCTTAGGGATTCCCTAGTTCAGAAGCCCCAAATCAATATATAGTGGGCCTGATCACTTATTATCCACTATTTCTGAAAGTCATCCTAACTCCCATGGTCTTAGGTATATGAATTGATCATACCAATTAGCATCATTAAATTTTCCCCAGCTAGGGAAACTCAGAGTCTAAGGAATGATTAGTGACCATATATGATTTACCTATCTAAGAGAATCCACTATAGTGTAAGTCCCAAAGTTAATCTTATATTGGAAAACCATAGGAAATAACCCTCACAAAAATTAATTATATTTTACCACCCATCAATGGGTTGGTGTAAAATCAGTCTATGATGAATCTGATTCCAATTATAAGTATGATATGTTT
Organism: Viscum album; assembly: GCA_963277665.1. Classification (NCBI taxonomy): domain Eukaryota; kingdom Viridiplantae; phylum Streptophyta; class Magnoliopsida; order Santalales; family Viscaceae; genus Viscum; species Viscum album. The sequence goes on along the minus strand of OY728159.1, from coordinate 650,795,318 downwards.
GAAATGTTTTTAAGGCTCGATATCCATACCTAGTTTCTATGATCCCTTATATATTTACTTTCATGATGTAATTAAACATATGGTTTTGCAATCAAACAAACAAAGAGTGTTTTTATAAATATTATAAACATGATATGCAAGACACACCATAAAGGTTTAACCATATCCTAGAAACACCAACTATGTCCCTTGATAGTAGTAACCAAGAGAGTTCCTTGTTATAAATCAGCCAAGTATAAATAGATATCCATTTCAATGAAATAATGGGAAAGATATGGATAACCTTGGATATATAAAGATGTTATCCTTAATATATCCCCTTTAGACACAAAAGTATTCAAATCCTGATCATTTTATTAGGATAACTTATCCCACATCAATATTTGGTAGAGATTATTGAACATATCATTAATCTATAATAGAGTACCAAAATAGGCAATAGTCTCCTCCAAATTGTGATATGAGACAAACCCCTCATCCCCTCGAATAATGTGAGTTCCTAAGTTCTATTTGTCTAAAATCCTTATAGGCCACCTACCTTTGGAAATAAGGTTTTTACCTTTTCATGGATGTGGGAGACCTTGGGTGTTTCCAAAAAATATTAAAATAGTGAACATGACGTACATTTTTCTGTAAAAATATTTTGACGCCCATAGTCAATTTCCATACTCTAGTCCTCAAATAGGAAACAAAAATAGTGAAATAAGATTGAATACATGTAATGATAGAATAACTAAATCATTATAGGCCATGGGCATCTTTTATTCCAAACCTAGAGAACCATTCCATCTCCAAAGGAAATAATCACCTGAGCTATGAAGATGTCAATGAGGGATCATGACTCTATCAAATTATAATTATCAAATCCCTTGTGCATAAGTTAGTGGATTCTATACTAGGAGGAACTGAAGATGAGGTGTGGAGGGATCATATCATTAATATAAATTATTTTTATTGTTAGGCTAATGATTAGAAACATCATTAGTTAATAATAATGAAATTATTTATTCATTATACCTTATATGAATTTTTCTTCTATGAGTTCTACTTACCATATTCACTACTATATTTGGGTGTGCAAATGAATTATTATTAATGGATGTTATATTATTTATTCCATATAATGAATATAAAATTAAATGAGGGTTTTTAATGTATTAGGTGAAAAAAAGTGTTACCAAATATGTGGTTCATGAAATGTTGTTTCAAACTTCATTTATTTACTAAGGGATGTTCGCTGACATTTATATATTTTGTATAGGTTTTCTATCGAATAAACATGGTGATGATGGTTTATTTTTAGATGATACATTTTTATTACATATTGGGAGTTGTTTGATTTGTTTTTTATGGTAATAAGAAATTCCATGTGGATTCATGATGTAAACTATAGCTGAAAAAATGTTCTGGTATTCAGTGTTAATGATGTAATTTAGTTAATTAAACAATGTGTAAGATTAAATTACACACATTGTAAATTCAAATATTATATAAACCTAACATTAATTCAAGAAGTCCTAGAAGACCATGTGTATCAATGATCATCCATAGGTTTATCACAATAAATTCTTTTGAATATTTGAAAATGGGTGTGTAATAAATTAGTGTTTTTGAATTGTCATGGGGATTCACTTGAGTGTCTCTAAACCGATAAAAATTAGTTTGAAATATTAATAATAAATGTTAGAGTAAATATTTCATATGTATGATTCATCAACAAAGTTTAAAAAATAATAAAGGGTTATATAATTTTAGAAGTATATAGTGGTAATAATACTGATTTGAGAAGTCAATTCATGAAAATAATGATTTAGAAATTATATAAGGTCCTTATTTTATATTCTTAAAATTTCATATATTATGATTTAATTTATGATTTTTCTTCATTCAAGATGATATGTTATTTTTAATGATGAATGAGAATGTTATTTCCTGATAATGAATATATATAATGGTGAATAATAAGATTCAGATGGACAGAACATTTGATTTGATTCCATGTTTTCATGAGAATTATAATGTATGGTTTAGGATGAAAATGGTTTCACATGGAAACCTCATATCCTTCAATAATATGTTGTTAGTTTGGAAAAATTATTGATATAATTAATTAGTTACCTCATACAATAATAAATATTTACAATACATAACCATATAGGATTCAAATAAAGCTAGATCATAAATAGATTTTATAATATGAAATCATGGAATGATTTACATAGGTATCATAGAGTGTGAAAAAATATTTATTTGAGTTACATCATGGAATATGGGGACCATGATTTTTGGATAATAAATGGTGATATTTTTAGTATTCAGTTAAAAAGGATTTACAAAGAGTGAAGTCATTGTACGATTAAGAATTTTGTAAGTGAAGAGGATTTAAATTTAATATATAAAAATCATATCATGGAAAAGTGATAAGAATAAAAATTATAAACTGATGTTAGAAAAGTTTTTAAAAAATGTGTTACAATTCAGAATAAATATAGTTAGTGGAGAACAACCATGTGTATTATTACTAAGGGAGAAGAAAATCTAAATGAAATTATCTTATTTGTGGTTCAAAAAGTACTTGTAAATTTTTTCATAAAATTATTTATATTCATTCAAAAATTTTATCATTTCTTAAATACACAATATGTAATTTTATTTTCATTATATTTATGTTCATATGCTTCTCTTCAAATTATTATTTATAATTTAAGGCAATTGTTGTGTCGTGGTGTGAAAACCACTATACAGTAGGGATATATTCAATCATTATAGTGAATATACTTACTAAAACTTTCTTTTTGTTTTTATTTATACTTTAACATTTGTGCATTCAATATTGCTATGGTAAAATAAAAAAGAGAGTGATTTTTATTTCATTAAAACACAAACACTAATTAACCCCAATATAGTGTTTATCATATATGGAGTGATCGTAATAATTTATTTCAAAGAATAAGTCTACAATTGACGAAGCCTTTTATAGAATATTATGGATGAACCAAACTCAATCAACAATAATGGTATTCTAGGATTTTATTTAAAGGGATTACATATTTTAAAGTAGATAATTATACCTTATCATTATCTCTTGGTCAAAATGTTATTAATTGTATTCTACATGGTTCTAGAATAATACTTAAGAATGTTATATACCCTTTTTATTAGAAAAATAGTAGAGGTGGTTGATAGTTTATATTTTTTTCTACCGCATTATCCATAGAGTGACTAGAAAAATACTTTTTGATTTTTTTATTTGTGTAAAATATTGTAGTAATTATGATTATAAAAGATATTTAATCTAAGTTGTGCTATAAATTTTTCTAAAACCTTTTAAGGAGAGAATTATTCAAAAAGAATAATCAATTGATGAATTCATTACTAGATTCATTTTATTTTTCTTATAAATCATAGGGCCTATAGATAAACTATATTATTTTACTATTTTTGAAAAACATATAGTATCTAACATCTTGAAGATAAAATTATTCATTATTTTTATATTGAGGAACTATACAATACTCCAATAAAAGATCAAATAATAAGTGGGGTTTCAATCAATACAAATAGAATAAAAAATAAATTAAAACTATCATTAACCTGAAGAAATAAAATAATGAAATAGATTCAGATTAAGGATACATTTTGCCGTTTTTTTTTGAAATACCATTCCATGATGTTAAGAATAATGAAAAATAAGAAGTTATTTAATGAGGGAATCATACATTAGATTATATTAAATATGTATAGACTTTCAATTTTTCAATATGGTTCCCCAAAAATAAAATATATGATATTGATAAAAAAACATGATAGTAAGTTATCCTAAAATAAATAAGGACCAATAAAGATAACTCAAACACAATATGAATATATAATCAGTGTCATATATTTTTTACATAACATATATTCTCATCCATTGATGTTATTGTTTTTATAGTGAATAAATTATTGATGGCATAGATATATCTGAGGAGGATTATCCTATGGTTATCATAACTCTAGAGGATGAGGTATTTAATAAAATAAAAATGGATCAAAAATTAATTCTGAATTTTATATCATAGATAAAAATCATAAAAATCATACAATATGAAAATTGACAACAATATTTCCATAATATTGATTTCACAATACATATTTGAAAATTTACCTCTAAATAAGATCTCAACAATGTGTAGTAAAATCATGTTTGAGTGGGGAATTATATCCAAAGATGCTAAAATAGATAAGATATAAATTTTTATATGATGAAGCATATCTATGAAATGACTTGAAAATCATTTTTGGTGATGGGGTGGTTTAAATTTAGATGAATAAAATTATTGAAGTTGATAAATAGATAAAAAATTTCATTTTTAATTATCATTGAGAAGTGATAATATGAAGAGAGTGGTCCATTACAAAGAAATCATGTAAATTGTAGCCACATCATATTTCTCATGAATAGAAGAATCCTTATGGTTAATAATTTCAGAAAAAATTCATGATATAAAGATAATATAGAGGGAAAAACATTTTCAATTAGTTTTACTTCTAGAAGAAAAGAAAAATAATTATTGTATCTATGAAGTGAAAAATTCTAGAATAATATCAACATCAGCCCCATATTCACAATAAAGATATCGACTGATTGGTTTAGTGAAATAGTTTTATTAGAATTATTTGAGTGTATATAGACAACAACACATGAAATGATTTAGTTTAATTAAAATAAATAGTTTTGAAGGCTACTTTTAGTGATGTGTAATGTATGATCACAACTCTTTAATATATTTTATAATAATCATTTCCCTATTATAAGAAGAGAGTACCCAACATTTTTGATTTAATAACAATAAATAAGAATTGATTATATGTTTTAACAACAAGACATGGATAATTTCATAAAAAAACTTATGGATTTCATGTTTATTATGGGAATTTTGATCAGGATGGACACATATAAAATGAGTGTGTAGAAATCATACATTAACCATTAAATCTATGATAATATCTTAATATTTAATGAATAAGACATTGTTAAATCAATGGGTTTATTTTATTAATGTACTATTTAATTCTTCAAAAGTATTTTAATCCATGGATTATAAGTAGTATTTGATCTTTTATAAATTTTTGGAATAAATGAAATGATGATTTTTGAAAGATATATAGTTTGAGATATAACCTTTATAAATGTTATCTCAGTGGGAATCCAATGATTAGGTATTGTATTATATCAGATAATCTAGGAAGATAATTTTATTCAAGATAGAATAAAATGAAACCAATTCAGTGTATCAAAAATCATTGATGAATTAAATGGGGTGATATTCACTAATAATGTATTTATATTAAATATATTGAAATATGATGTTATTGTACCAAAGATTTTGAGAAGCCAACAAAACAAATTTCAAGCTGGAGTTTTAAAATTAGACTGCTGCTTTAGTATGCAAGCATAAAATAAATAGTTTCATTAATGTACTGATCATGTTATCAAAAATATTATACCATAATTAATCAATGCAGAATTTTGGATAAATATAATGGTTCTAAAATAATATACTCACCCAATTTGGGAAAAATTCCAGAAAATAATAATGTTAACTAGATGTCACAAATGAGCTGATATCCATAATGAAAGGGAATTAAATAAGATATACATTATTTATTGTTTGTGACCAATGGAAAATAATTCAACATGTGGATAAAGCTATTTTAATTCATTCATTGATTAACTCAGCATAATGACATGAATCATTTTTATGAAATTCAAATATCATACTATAAGAACATGTAATGTTCTTAAAATACGAGTTAAAAACAATAAATATTTTTCTTCGAAATTATTTTGATCATATAAATATAAAGAGTATGAAAAAATATATTTTTAAAAATGTCTTTAAATTAATTTTAAAATAATTTAGATTAGTTCACCCAACACGGTATAATGAAATAGAGTAGAAAAAAGATTGCATATGATCTTTGTTAATATGGATAGACCAATACTAATATACCATGTTACCTAAAGATATTTATATCTACAAACTCTTAATATCGATATAATTATTCCAATAACGCATATATAGAGTGAAAATTTGGACTCATTCCAATATAAAATACATATCTACTATATTCAAAATTTTTATAACATTGCAGTATTTAGGATACCTATATTGTTCAAGATGAAACCAGAAAGTGGACATATGTTTTATGAGAAACTTTATTATAGAATTCTATTTCATTATAACCCAAATTGATGTTCTTACAAAAACTATGTTTATAGACATGACATAATCTTGGACTATGTTTCTATGAAATTATCTAATAATATATAAGAACATAAAAAAGTTGTCATAAATATTGAAGAGGATGTTGTGGTCACCATTTTACGTACTTATATTGTCTATGTAGATATCAAAACTCCATAAATTCAAATTATTATACATATTATTCATACGCAGGGGTTTTCTGAAGTATATGATAATCCTATGGAAAATCATAAGACATAATAGGTAATGTGTAACAGCCCGAGATTTTATGAAAAATATTCTTTTTAATTTCACTAATGTCTTGTGTTGTACGCTACACCAAAAGGAGATTGCACAACACGCATCCTTGACTTGCCTTGCATTACACGCAATCGCGACCTTCCTCGATAACATGTGTAGTACGCAATAACGAGTTTCACTAAACAACAATATGCTATTAAAATATTATTAAAACTAGCCGTTATGAATAGTAATAACCACTTTTTGAAATTTTGTAAATTTTATTTTTCAAAATGGAATTCATTTTTGGATTCGTAATATTGAAATTAGCTTATGGTGAAATTTTTGTGATTTTCGGATAACTTTCATATTTTGATGAATAGTGAAAATTACTAAATTTTAATTGAAAAAAACTTTTTCAATCGAAATAATAAATAGTGATAAATTATTAATCTGAGTGGTTTTAAATTATATTTAGTATATATTTTTACAATATAATACAATGTTGGTCATTAGATGTAATTTCACATTTAAACGAGACATAAATAAGTGTCAATCTTTTGATAGTTATTATTTCTTAAGAATGCGCTATTTGTTTTGACGACGAGAAATAATTTTTAAATTAGTTAATGCAACTGATATGTTTTGAATTTGGTAAAATAGACATCATTTTATAGTTCATAATATCAAATATAGCTTAGGCCTAATTTTTGGTATTTTTCTGAAAACTTTCAATTTTTGATGAATAGTGAAACAACTAAGTGGTAGTTAAAAAAACTGAATTGTTCATAAAACTTAATCTTACCACTTCTGTGAGTGGAATTTCAAAAATCCGAGAGACACGATTGATGTCAGTAAGTAAAATGTGGTTCAATAAGATGAAAATAATTTTTTGGTGAATAGTAACTTTTTAATTTTTTTTACCACGGTTAAAAGTAAATAGGGTAATTAAGGGTAGAAATGATATTATTACCCTAAAACATGTCCTAATTCTATTAGACAAGTGTAATTAGACCAAAAACAAACTTAGGAATAAAATATGACCATTTAGGCCCACTTGGATTAGATTAGGACATTTATTATTAATTTATTTAAAGAAGGGTTAAAAGAGTTAAAATTAAAGTTTATTGACTAAAACATTTTTAATATGGGGTTATACATAAGATAAATTCGACTATAAATATTAATTAGAAATCTAAAAAGATTTCGGACATAATGGTATTTTATTTGTAATTTTTAGACATTAAATAATTTAATTTATTTATGACACAACGATGATGTAGTAATTATCTTATTAATGAAATATTGACATAATTGATGTTATAAATACCCAAATAAATATAATTTGATACATTTTATGAATTCCACTAATTTTATAGGTTAATATGACTTGTTATTATTTATTTAATTAACTTTTTTTGAACTTATAATTTTGTTATGATTTTCACAAAAATCAATTACTAAATAGTGTTAAAATTGACATAAAATAGTTTTTAAAACAAATATTATATTATTAATTGTTATTTTATTTCTAAAAATCTAAGTTTCGGCCAAATCACATATATAAGGTTATATATATTAATAATAAACAACTTGGGGTTCGTTTGTCTTCTTATAGTAAGTTTATTAACCTTATAGTGTAAGAACACAAGAAGACACGGTAAAAGTAAAATTATTTAACTTAATGTTAAATCTAAATGATAAGGTTAAAATAGGAACCTAAACTTGTCTAAATTCTATTGCATGAGAGGGTTTAGACCCATACCCACCTTAGCCACGAAATAAATCAATTTTTAGCTATTTAAAAACGAACTTGACTTTATAATAAAATAATATTTTTAGTTATTCCAAAGGTGCCCCTCTCCTCCCTTATAAAAGGGCACCTCCTCCCTCTCTTCCTCACACAACATTGAGGCTTAAAGCTCGGCCAACCCCTAAAAAATTCTCCTCTACACTTCCCTAGAAACATCCTAGAGGTTCTGGTCTTCCTCAAAGACCAATATTAGTGCCCAAAAAGAAGGTCTCAAAGAAGCACTTCAAAGAAGAGGTAATGTCCATTACCGATTCTTTCATCTTTATTTATTCTTCCACTTCTTCTTCTTTAGTTGTTTCATTATGAAGTAATAAAATCAGTATCACTCATATATTGATATGTTATTATAAGTATGAAACAACCCTATTTCACCATATATCCATCCTACGGAAAAAGAAATCACCGCACGTGCGTACGTATGGAATACCGTCTCCACGCCGTGGTGTAATCTATTTTCCACCACCACCATGCTTGGATGGGTATAATGGTGTAAATAATGACTATATATGAATATTATAAAGTGATATTGATTCTGAAATAGTATACATATACTCCAATACAATTCCACGATCATAGGAATGATATCATCACTCGTGCGTACGTACGGAATATCGTCTCCACGATGTGATGCGACTCGTTTTACATGATCTTAATTTCATAATGATTATATAAATGAATTTAATGAATTAATATGATATATATTACACTAATACCATTCTGGAAATGAGGTATCTATAACCTAAAGAAAATAATAAGAATTTATTCGACAAAACACGCATAAGAACAAAAAGTTATAAACACCCGAATAACAAGTAGCAATGAAATATTACTACTAAGAAGCTAAGAATATGACCATATATCATAAAAATAAGTATTATTCTGGAATAAGTCAATAACATTATTTAAATCATTATACAGGAGGTTCGGACACTTAAAAATCAAGTCGGACCTAAGGTAAGGGAAATATCACAATCTCATTTTTATCCGAGATTGTTTATACTTTGGTATTTACTGGGGTGTATTTTATCATCCACATCCATGTTTCCTCAATTTGTAATATTACTTCCATCCAGATAAAAATGTTTAAATTCTATTTTACCCTTCGGTGAGTTTTTAGTAAAGGATATGAAAGGAATCTTTTGTCATTTTTCGTACGAGGTACTTTTTGAGTTTTCCGAAAAAAGTACGAGAAGAATGTTTTTTTAACTTAAACGGCACGAGCAGATTTTTACGGTTTTATAAAGCCTTATTTTAATTAAGCTTCCTCAAAAAGATTTCATGACTATTTTCAATAAAATCTCTTTTTTTTAAAATTGCATGATGTTTTTTGAAAAGAAATTGATTTTGAAGAAGAAAGGATATTTTCCTCAAAGATTCATTTCAAGTGTTTTATCAAAATTATTTTCCATCTAAGATAATAAAGGATTCTATTTTTATCCCTATTATTACATTGATTTGATTATATTGTAATGGAATTGTTTTTATGAATTCCTTTCTCTTATAAGAATTGTTTTATGATTTCATCCCATTTTTATTACATGGGTTATGAAATGACGTATGATTTATGATTTTGTGGCACAAATAAGAATGGTATAATTATGAGATGGGTGGGACCTATATCTCCCTCCAATGCATTGGGTAAAGATTTTATATCTCATGAGATAGACATGGCTGGAACGGTAGGTTATACCGGTTCAGTGAAACAGGACTAAAACGAGGGTGACTCGGTTCAGAAAGGGACTTTGTCCACTAAGATAGGCTTGGCAATGAGTCTTGACTAACAAGAAATGATTCTCTATGATTATGTGTGAATTCCACAAAGTTTCATGTTTTAAGTTATGATTATTGTGATTACATTTCACTGCCATGATTTACCCCATGTTATGAAATTATGATCTCTTTTGCAGGTTATGATTTCCAAAAGTTATGTGCTTATGTATATGATGTGATTGATATTTCTTTTATTTACCCTTACTAAGCATTTGAGCTCACCCTTTTATGTTTTCTTTTCCCCAGGATATAAAGAACGGTTTTAGGTAAAACAAAGGAAGATATTTATGGGAGCTGTTGAAGATCTTTCACCAGGATTAGAAGATTATATTCCGAGTTTCCAAAGACACTAAACTATTACGATCCTTGTGTGTGTGTTTTTGTTATGTACTAATTATTCCGCAAATGTAATGTAATGTCAATGTACATCAAGCTTTGGGTCTCTACAGTTGGTATCAGAGGAAAGGTTTAGTCATCCTTTGGAAACTGGGATGCGAAAACGTTAGTGAGATCCCTAGAGATATTTCTAAGGTATGTCTAGGGATGTCCCTAAGGTTAAGTATACGTATAGGTTATAGTACCAGAATTACGCTAACGATCATAGAATTAAACCTAAGATGTTAGATATTGAAGGTACTCCCCCTTTATTATGTTGTTTTCCCTAGCATGATTTTTGCCTCTCACATTATTCTTTTTGGGTTTTAGATGATGGCTGGAACCCGAAGGAACCGTGTTGATCAATGCAATGAAAAATGCAATGATTGTCCTCCTAAACAAACAAATGTTATGAGAGATGGAGTGCAAAATCTTATTGCTATACTTACACAAGCTATGAATCATTTTGGACTTCCAAATGAGCATAAAAGGGAACAATATTCTATTTAGTCCTTCATGAGGCAACGTCCACCTTCTTTCAGTGGGTCTTGTGATCCACTTGTTGCTGAACAATGGATCAGTACCACTGAAAAGATATTTTCATTTCTTCAATGTTCTGAACATGATAAAGTCATCTTAGCAATGTATCGTTTGGAAGGTGATGCTGATCAATGGTGGAATCTTATTAAGAATACGAGGCAAAGGGATGAAATTGAGTCCATGGAATGGGACGAGTTCAAGAACTTATTTTTCAATAAGTACTTCCCTCGTATTCTTCGAACGAAGATGGAGAAGGAGTTTCTTGAACTAAAGCAAAAGGATGATGAATCTGTTGGTATATACAAAGGGAATTTTACAAGACGTGCAAGGTATGCATCTGGCATTATCATCCAACTTGAAAGTAATGTTTATCGATTTTTCAGTGGCTTAAAACCAAGTCTTCGAAGGGCATTAGCTATAAGAGACTTCAGTAGCTATGAAGAAATTGTGCGTTGTTCTTTCAAGGTAGAAATGGAAGTTGGTGTTACACATCCATCTCATGGTTTTGACAAGAAACGAAAGATGGAGTTCAAGGAGAAATCTCAGAATAATGGTGAAAAGAAGATGAATGTTTCCTTATGCACAATGTGTGGAAAGAAGCATGGTGGAGATTGTCTTAAAGGGACTAGAAAATGTTTTAAGTGTGGAAAAGAAGGCCATCGAGCAGCTGAGTGTAGAAGTAATGGAAAAAGGGTTTCTAATGATGTGAATAAAGCAAACACTGCAGAGAACGCACCACCAACACTTCAATGATTCAAGTGCAAGGAAATGGGGTATTATGATAATAAATGCCCTAATCCAAGGGTTATTGATGATCAACATGAGCAACCACTTAAGGAAAAGGACAAAGGGAAGTCACATGTGATCACTATTGGCGATGTTGAATATGACAACGTTGTGGTGGAATGATTAAGTGTTTATGTAATGGGAATCCAAAATAATGTTGTATATAGTATCGTGGAATATTGGAATATTTATGTTTTGGTCTATTGTGGTTTTCAATAATTTTATGGTACCGGTAACCATGAAAAGTGATTGAGACATTTTGGGTAAACAGATGATATGAGCATAATGAAGGGATAAGAAGATAATGAGATGTTTGATTGTATTCATGAGCTCATGATTGATATAAGGACTAAGTGATATCATGGTTTGAGTATATAGAATTTTGAGGATTTTGGTATGTGGAAAGTGTTAACTTTTAACTGCATTCATGTTTTCACTATGGTTCAATGGGTATTCATTCTTCAATAGAATACATGATTAAGGTATTCACATGTTTGTAATTTGACCAAATAGATATATCTTATGATATACGGGGGATAAATGATGGCATTCACGTGATCATTTTCTTTATACTATGAGCTTGGACCAAAGTATTTTAGATAAGCCTAAAGATTAGAATGGATTATGTTGGACATAAGTTAGGATAAATTTTTTTCGATATTATTGATGGGATGTTATAGTAATATAGCTTTAGAAAAAGGACAACCTGCAGGACGGGCGACAGCCCATCGCGTCGGACAAGGCTGTGGGAATCGAACCCACAACCGAAGTGCGACTGGCCTTTATCGCCTACCACTGGCCTACATGAAGTCTCTGTTTAGTAGAAACTAGTTTTATTATATTAATCAGTATGATATATGAAGTATAAGTCCATTTTAGGAACCATATATGATTAATCTCACTATAGAATGACTTATGTATATTTAATAACTTTTGCTAACCTTTTGTTTGAGACAGATGGAATGACCCGTCATTCTATCACATGATCTGCTAACACTTCACGAATAACAAATTCAACTTCATTTATTTAAGAGATGAAGTGGAAATTGTTCAAGGCACGAACAACAGTGAGATTGTACCTAAATAAAGTAAGTATATATTCTAATTCAAATTCTTCAACTTTAGGGAAACGATCTTGAAAACCAAAAATGTTGTCCTAGTGCCCTTATATTTGATTAATCAGATGGTACCTTAGATCGTCACAAATTTATGGATTTGTGATTGTTGGCTTTTCCATAGCCATGTTCTCTACCACTCTCCATGAGAACATGATGGTTAGATTTTTCTTCCATATCCATATTTTCACCTATGTGGAAACCCAGTGATTAGTTTATTTGGGTAACCCTTACGTTTCATAATTTCTTTTTTAAAGATTGGTTTTGGTATTCCTTTTTACGATGTGGGTTTCTATTAAAAAAACTTTTGAATAGTAAACCATTTATAACCCCGACGAATTTCGAGGGCGAAATTCATTTTAAGGGGGGTAGAATGTAACATCCCAAGATTTTATGAAAAATATTCTTTTTTAATTTCACTAATGTCTTGTGTTGTATGCTACACCAAAAAGATCTTGCAAAACACGCATCTTTGACTTACCTTGCATTACAAACAATCATGACCTTCCTCGATAGCATGTGTAGTACGCAATAACGAGTTTCACGAAACAACAATATGCTATTAAAATATTATTAAAACTAGCCATTATGAATAGTAATAACCAATTTTTGAAGTTTTGTAAATTTTATTTTTCAAAATAGAATTCATTTTTGGATTCGTAATATTGAAATTAGCTTAGGGTGAAATTTTGGTGATTTTCGGATAACTTTCATATTTTGATGAATAGTGAAAATTACTAAATTTTAATTAAAAAGAACTTTTTTCGTTTGAAATAATTAATAGTGATAAATTATTAATTTTAGTGGTTTTAAATTATATTTAGAATATATTTTTACAATTTAATACAATGTTGGTCATTGGATGTAATTTCACATTTAAACGAGACATAAATAAGTGTCAATCTTTTGATAGTTATTATTTCTTAAGAACACGCTATTTGTTTTGACGATGAGAATTAATTTTTAAATTAGTTAATGAAACTGATATGTTTTGAATTTGGTAAAATAGAAATCATTTTTGAGTTCATAATATAAAATATAGCTTAGGCCTAATTTTTGGTATTTTTCTGAAAACTTTCAACTTTTGATGAATAGTGAAACCACTAAGTGGTAGTTAAAAAAAACTGAATTGTTCATAAAACATAATTTTACCGCTTCTGTGAGTGGAATTTCAAAAATATGAGAGACACGGTTGATGTCAGTAAGTAAAATGTGGTTCAATAAGATGAAACTAATTTTTTGGTGAATAGTAACTTTTTACTTTTTTTACCACGGTTAAAAGTAAACAGGGTAATTAAGGGTAGGAATGATATTATTACCCTAACACATGTCCTAATTCTATTGGACAAGTGTAATTCGACCAAAAACAAACTTAGGAATGAAATATGACCATTTAGGCCCACTTGGATTAGATTAGGACATTTATTATTAATTTATTTAAAGAAGGGTTAAGAGAGTTAAAATCAAAGTTTATTGACTAAAACATTTTTAATATGGGGTTATACATAAGATAAATTCGACTATAAATATTAATTAAAAAGATAAAAAGAGTTCCTAAATAATTTTATTTTATTTTTAATTTTTAGACATTAAATAATTTAATTTATTTATGACACAACGATGATGCAGTAATTATCTTATTAATGAAATATTGACATAATTGATGTTATAAATACCCAAATAAATATAATTTGAGACTTTTTATGAATTACACTAATTTTATAGGTTAATATGACTTGTTATTATTGATTTAATTAACTTTTTTTGAACTTATCATTCTGTTATAAGTTTCACAAAAATCAATTACTAAATAGTGTCAAAATTGACATAAAATAGTTTTTAAAACAAATATTATATTATTAATTTTTATTTTATTCCTAAAAATATAAGGTTCTGCCAAATGACTTAGATAAGGTTATATATATTAATAATAAACAACTTGGGGTTAGTTTGGCTTCATATAGTAAGTTTATTAACCTTATAGTGTAAGAACACAAGAAGACACGGTAAAAGTAAAATTATTTAACTTAATGTTAAATCTAAATGATAATGTTAAAATAGGAACCTAAACTTGTCTAAATTCTATTGGATGAGAGGGTTTCGACCCATACCCACCTCAGACACAAAATAAATCAATTTGGAGCTATTTAAAACCAAACTTGACTTTATAATAATATAATAATTTTAGTTATTCCAAAGGTGCCTCTCTCCTCTCTTATAAAAGGGCACCTCCTCCCTCTCTTCCTCACACAACATTGAGCATTAAAGCTCGGCCAAACCCTACCAAATTCTCCTCTCCACTTCCCTAGAAACATCCTAGAGGTTCTGGTCTTCCTCAAAGACCAATGTTAGTGCCCTAAAAGAAGGTCTCAAAGAAGCACTTCAAAGAAGAGGTAATGTCTGTTACCGATTCTTTCATCTTTATTTCTTCTTCCACTTCTTCTTCTTTAGTTGTTTTATTATTAAGTAATAACATCAGTATTACTAATATACTTATATGTTATTATAAGTATGAAACAACCCTATTTCACCATCTATCCATCCTACAGAAAAAAGAAATCACCGCGCGTGCGTACGTACGGAATATCGTCTCCACGCTATGGTGTAATCTATTTTCCACCACCACATTACTTGGATGGGTATAATGGTGTAAATAATGACTATATATGACTATTATAACGTGATATTGATTCTCAAATAGTATACATATACTCCAATACAATTCCACGATCATAGGAACAATATCATCACTCGTGCGTACGTACGGAATACCGTCTCCACGATGTGATGCGACTCGTTCTACGTGATCTTCATTTCATAATGATTATATAAATGAATTTAATGATTTAATATGATATATATTACACTAATACCATTCTGTAAATGAGGTATATATAACATAAAGAAAAGAATAATAATTTATTCGACAAAACACGCATAAGAACAAAAAGTTATAAACACCCGAATAACAAGTAGCAATGAAATATTACTACTAAGAAGCTAAGAATATGACCATATATCATAAAAATAAGTATGATTCTGGAATAAGTCAATAAAATTATTTAAATCATTATACAGGAGGTTCGGACACTTACAAAGCAAGTCGGACCTAAGGTAAGGGAAATATCACAATCTCATTTTTATCCAAGATTGTTTATACTTTGGTATTTACTGGGGTGTATTTTATCATCCACATCCATGTTTCCTCAATATGTAATATTATTTCTATTCAGATACAAATGTTTAAATCCAATTTTACCCTTCGTTGAGTTTTTAGTAAAGGATATGAAAGGAATCTTTTGTCGTTTTTCGTACGAGGTACTTTTTGACTTTTTCGACAAAAGTACGAGAAGAATGTTTTTTTAACTTAAACGGCACGAACGGATTTTTACGGTTTTATAAAGCCTTATTTTCATGAAGCTTCCTCCAAAATATTTCATGACTATTTTCAATAAAATCTCTTTCTTTTAAAATTTCATGATGTTTTGTGAAAAGAAATTGATTTTGAAGAAGAAAGGATATTTTCCTCAAAAATTCATTTCAAGTGTTTTATCGAAATTATTTTCCATCTAAGATAATAAAGGGTTATGTTTTTATCCCTATTATTACATTGATTTAATTATGTTGTGATGGAATTATTTTTATGAATTCCTTTATCTTATAAGAATTGTTTTATGATTTCATCCCATTTTTATTACATGGGTTATGCAATGATGTATGATTTATGATTTTGTGGCACACATAAGAATAGTATCATTATGAGATGGGTGGGACCTATATCTCCCTCTAATGCATTGGGTAAAGATTTTATATCTCATGAGATAGACATGGCTGGAATGGTAGGTTATACCGGTTCAGTGAAACAGGACTGAAACGAGGGTGACTCGGTTCAGAAAGGGACTTTGTCCACTAAGATAGGCTTGGAAATGAGTCTTGACTAACAAGAAATGATTATCTATGATTATGTGTGAATTCCACAAAGTTTCATGTTTTAAGTTATGATTATTGTGATTACATTTCACTGCAATGATTTACCCCATGTTATGAAATTATGATCTCTTTTGCAGGTTAAGATTTACAAAAGTTATGTGCTTATGTATATGATATGATTGATATTTCTTTTGTTTACCCTTACTGAGCATTTGAGCTCACCCTTTTATGTTTTCTTTTCCCCAGGATATAAAGAAAGGTTTTAGGTAAAAAAGGAAGATCTTTATGGGAGATGTTGAAGATCTTTCACCAGGATTAGAAGATTATATTCCGAGTTTCCAAAGACACTAAACTATTATGATCCTTGTGTGTGTGTTTTTTTTATGTACAAAGTATTCGGAAAATGTAATGTAATGTCAATGTACGTCAAGCTTCGGGTCTCTACATAATGTGATACTAAAAATAGCATAGTCATATGGGAATAATGATTGTAAATAAGATGAAACATTATAGAAATTAGTCATAGTATTCTACTATAAAGAGTTGGACATAAAACTACACATGAAGCATTTGACCAAAAATAATTTATTCAATCAATGAATAAAGAGATATATCATATGTTATTGGATGATATATGGGGCTATCAATTTATACAAAAGTAAAATATTATTGGTATGAAAAAATGTTTTTTACAAGGAGTATAATGATAAATGAAAATTTTCTTGAAAAAATGAATTTATTTTTTTCTAATGAGAAGTTTCTTCCAAAGAGTGATAGACTATGGGTCAAAATATCTAAAAAATATTTGGAAATAGTTTTACATGTTTTTATGAACAATTTTCTCTTAATAAGTTCTAACATATCTAAATTTTATTTTTATTTTCGGGTACCAACACCCATGTTTGAATGAAAATAGTAATAAAATTTCTCCCCCTCAAATTATGTGGCACCAAAATTTTGGTTTTTATGTAATGCAGCATGAAAACCTTCTAGGATGTAGTGAGTTTCATGGATGTGGTGGAGGACTTATTCATGATCAATTAAATATTAAATAATGGGTTCATCTCCAACCAATGGTTTCCATAAATTTTTTTCTAGTAAATTTGAATATCTAGAATAACCCCTTAATATTTTTTTTCATAATAAATAATCCTTCTATAACGTATGTAGAAGCCAGATATTGATTTTATTAAATCTAGGAATATAAAATAATAATATGAGGGACACAAATTATATTTATAATCATTCCCCATATTAATCTAGAAGCATTCTTGAATTGAGGGATGCCAAATAGTGGCTATGTTTCCTTTAATATATTTTTTAAATTTACTTGTGTGTAAAAACTTATGAAGAATTAGTGCTTTCAATTTGAATATATAGAAAAAAAAATTATAAAGGAACATGACTCCTTTATAGTTGTGAGAATGTTCCTAGAAACAATGTGTATATCAAAGTTTAACCCCTCATTACTGATTGAGTTCTAATTCGACCATCTATGATTATATAATAAAAAAACCAAACATACATAGAATATTATAAAATTTATATGTACTATCATGTGTAACTCAACAAAAAATAATTTCATTAACAATGAAAATATTAAAATAGTCACATTAATAAAAGTTTAAAAAATGCACCAAATATATCTAGATAAAGATCACTGATCAAAAACATGTTCATTAAAATCTTTTCCGACCTTTAAAAAATTATATTTGGATCACATATTAATCATATATTTCATGATATTGGTTTCTTTTAATAGTATTATGAAACTATCCCTCAAAATGATGGTGAATCAGGAAGGAATACTACATGGATAATTTAAGTGTTTAATGATATTCACCATGAGCTTTTCTGGTACCCATATAGAATCCATAGAAAAAATTATTTGTGATATCCTCATGGTGATAAGGGTACTATATCATAGTGTCATCCATTTTCATAAAATGATTAGAATAAATGGTACCCTTACACATGGAGGGTGTGGATATAGAGGTTGGCAGATCATCTCCTCAATGGACACTTGGTAGCATCTACATTTCACTACCTACATATATGTTTTCTTGATGAGAGGAATAATTGAGAAAAATATGTAATATTTTATTATAGAAATGGGACTATTAAGGAATGTTTGTTTCAGTATCCCAAAATGATTGAATTCCTAGTCAACATTCTATAATTAATGTGAGATTGATGTGAATTTTTAAATTATGTAAGCCTATTTATGATCATACCCCCACTCTTATAAATATTTAAAATGGGTTTCTATATTGATAGTGATTATTTTATATCAGATATAGATAAACATAAGAGGATTTTCATTATGGATTGACATAGATTCTTTATGAATAATGAATGTATTTTTTTTACCATATAGGATTAGTGAAACACGGGAATAATAACCCCATTAACAAGACATATTCATCCAACAAATTATATTAAATTACATTTCTATGAAATGAGAAAAATTATAACACTAATAAATTTAGTTTTAGACTTATAATACAAAGTTTTACCCCAAAAAATGTTGATTCCTAGGTAAATAAAATTCAATATTCCATCAAAACATTAATATTTATTTTATGTATATCTTCATATAATTTTTGAAATTGTGAATCATTTGAATTTAAGACTTACCATTTCTAAGTTGTTGGTTGGATATGGATACATAATGACCATGGATCCCCTTTATATCATTTATATTTTATATCCACTCTACTGAAAAATAATTACATCTTCAACTTAAAAAATGAGATATGGTACATTTAAACTTATCCCAATAAGAAATTATTTTAGAATACTATTATCAAAAACATTAAAGAGACATCCACACAGTTAATTTTTAACAATTATAAATATAAGTGCAGACTAGGGGTTACAAAGTATAAAACAAAATGATGATGAAAATTTTCATTCAAGGGTACCATTAAAAAGGATATAAATTTTCATAGATTAAAATATGGCCAGAATCAGTTCATTGAAGAGATTTCTTAAACAAAAACATTGAATGACCATATCATGAACTATATTTTTTGAATAAAAATACTTTCTAATTACCATTTTAATATCATATAATCCCTCTTTCCCATGTTACCGAAATATATTTATACTCTTAAAATTAGTGAAAATGCAGTATTGAATTCTATTACAATGGAGAAAACCATATTAATTTGGAGGGTTCACATTATGGATAATACAATAGATTCCATTGGAATGAATATTTTTTAATATTTTCTTGAATAAATATATCTAATAATAAGACCTTAATTTATTTATATTTTTAGTAGAATCAGTTTTGGACAAGATAACGTGAAATTAATAGTTCAACCACATTTGTATGATTACATTTCAAATGAAAAAATAAATCATTTTTGTGAGATCATTAAAAATAATATTCTGGTATTCCTAAAAGAAAATTTTGTGAATCCATTTTGGAATGGGTCACTTTATGGTTTGAGAGAGAAAATGAATACCTTAACATTAACAAAATAGGGTTTCTTGTGAGTATAATATTGGTAGAGTAATCAACCATGATGTGGGTAATATTCTTAATTTATCAAAATTGACATAATAATGAAAATTAAATACCACACAATAATATTGTTTTGTATGAGTACCAATATCCATTTATATAGTGATGATATTATCCCCATTATTAAATTAATAAAGTTTCATAGAATCATAACTAGTTTCATGGAAATTATTGAATAAAGTATTGTTTCTATCTGCATAGTTGAAATACTTTATCCTTCATAACACATTAGGAGAAACCTTCATCAATAGAATATTTTTATTCATCTTGGAGGAGATATCTACCTCCCTTTTGAAGATATAAAGACCAAAAGACTAATTATAGCTATACTGTAGGTCTATTAAATA
The DNA here is from genome assembly GCA_963277665.1 of Viscum album. Lineage (NCBI taxonomy): Eukaryota > Viridiplantae > Streptophyta > Magnoliopsida > Santalales > Viscaceae > Viscum > Viscum album. The sequence continues at coordinate 650,774,640 of OY728159.1, read as the reverse complement.
ATTTCCCATCCATGATTTTCACCATTAAATGTAAACAAAAAATCATTATTTCTAACATGAATCTTGGTTTTTTTACTCCCACGAATAAAAAATTGAATAGAAATCATCATAGAATTTATTTTTAGTTGACACCTCCTAAAAAATAATATAAAAATCTTGTTACATTATTTGGGAATCGTTAAATATGATGAGAGTATACCCCATTCTTTTTTTGATAGAAGTGATTATCATATAATAATTATAATTATTCTTTATAAGTTTCCTTGATTGAAAATATTCCAATTGATTAAAATCATTTACATTGACAATTTTTTCACCATGTTTACTTACAATAATCGTTCTTAACGACTTTAAATTCAATTTAAATATATCTATAAAGATATAAGTTTCTACTAAGTCACTGGAATCCAAGTATTCCATAGATTTTCTAGTAATTCAATTAACATTTTCTCCCCTCCTATCATTTTATTACATGATTATAATATAGTCCCATGTTATCAACCAATGATCACTATTTGACTAATTAAAGATCATTATTTTTTACTATAAGATTCTTCAACCATGATATTTTATAAGAGACTAAATGAAGTAAGAAAAGAGGTTATTTCAAACCATGGTAACCATTTTGGTAAACATATATTTTATCTTGTGAATAAAAAAACTAGCTGGTGAAAAAATAAAGTTAATACCTATAGTGTGTCAATCCCTATTATTGTATGTTGGATAGAAAAAAACTCATCAAGAAATGATAAATGTTATGACCTTTAAAAAAGTTAATATAGGCCATTGGTTTAGTAATTACCATCATTGATGGATGATTTCATTAGAGGAGAATCTTAAAAATTTTAGTAGCATCCTGACAATCAATACCATTATGACACTAGAAGATAATATTCATTCCTTATAGTATAATTGTTTTATAAAGAAACATATAGTGATACTTTATTTTAATTTGTTTCATAAAAATTTCACATATTATCCAAATACCCAAATATAAAATTATTTTTTGTTACTACCCACTTCAGTTCTTTATTATTACAGGGTTTTAAGTTATCTGTGATGGTCTCATACATATGTTCCTTATTTTCATAACTATTCAACAATTCCAAAAAAATCTCATTCAATCAATTTCTATCTAATCCTGAATCATGAAACATGAGTGATGGAAATTATTTCTCTGAATTAGATAAAACTAATAAGTGACCTCAAGATTCCCATTTACAATTTCTTTTTTTCTTATAAAATTATCAAACATATCATTCATTCCATAGTTTAATCCTTATCATTTAAAATGGAATGATTAATAGAATCCTACAAAACTAGAAGTCAATTTATATTTAAAGACACAGATTCATCCTTTTTAGAGGAATCTTCATGAATCATATGTGAGGAAACCATAAGAGACCTTGTAAACCCCACTTCCTCAAAATCCCAAGATCATTCCTATTAGGAACGTTATGTTATTAGGGAGAATTAATATCCCAAATTTTAGTTTCCTAATGAACTATTACAGGAATTTTAGTGTTTATAGTTTCACCATCATAATATTTATATGGGAATGCAATATGAATCTAATTAAATATACTGAGGGGTACCTATAAGAAGAGGGGATTAATTTTGATCAACTAATATTCTATATTTATAGGGTTGAATAAAAATGATTCCCTATATCAAAGAAGTTTTAATCTATTTCAAATAGAAGTAAAATCAATATTTATTTAGGGTTAATTAAAACTTGAAGTTCATATAGGCAAATTTTTTTGTTTCGTTCTTGATGAAAATGAAAGTAGTGTACTCATAATGAATAATTCTTTTGATTAATGAAAAAATATATTTGATCTTTATACCTTAAAATGGATGAGTTAATAAGGATTATTGAATAATGGAATGGGTAGGAGGATAATAATCTATATATGTGGAACAAAAATAAAAAACTAGTCACCATGAATATATATGTTGATAATTTCGTCATTGAATGATATGTGGAATAATAATATTAATATTTAACAAAAAAATGAATAAAAGTACGGAAATAAGAATTCATAGAAGATAAAATGTCTATTGGGGTTTCCAATAACTCATAATACTTATCATATTTTCTGATCATGAAAACTATTATAATTTTTTATTAATAAATTAGTCAAGAATGACTCATTAGGATTTTCTATATAAATGAAAATATGTACTAACCTGGCTTGTTATGAACATGAGACCACTATAAATAAATAATAGTTCATAAATATGATATATATTCTCTATAACATGAAAAACTCTTGGGAAAGAATTCACATTATTTCTATTCTTAAATTTATTTATCAATCAAATAAGAATTAATTGTATCTCATAATTAAAATGATTATTTTGAGAGATATCTTATATACGATCAATTATGGCTTGTGTATAAAAAATAATGGAGATATTTATTTAATGTGATTTATAGATATAGGTAGGGTAGGTGGTTTTACGAAATAATTACCACATCATTTGGAGAATTTATTAGTAAATAAGTTTTTTCATTAATTTAATTTCAACAATCATTATAAATTCACCATGAGATATATGTAAGAGGAATATTTTTTTTTTCAAAGGATACTATATATATTATCTATATGAATAATGAATATGATGAAAATAATTTTATTTCAGAATATCCACTCATAATTAGTTGGGATAGTCAATGTTCTAAAGATCTATCCAATGACATTTTATAAAAAATTATATTTTAAAGGAATTAGATATTAAGTATATATTATTAATTTATAATACAGAAAAAGAAAATTTTTAGTGGAAATTGGTTCCAATGAAGGATTATATTCATAATATTCTTACAACATTTCCTCTAACATTGCAATTTTAGATGTTATTTTATTAATCCGAGTGAATACTACTACCCAACATTGATTTTTTATTTTACTTATGATTACTCTAATAATTAATTATGATTTAATTTCTACTAGGGTGGTGAGTTAGAGTACATGGGGATAAATATTATTGGTTTTAAAATTTATTAATGTGATTGATGAGTAATTTCATGAAATAAGTTTACTATCATATTATTGGTTAATAATTTTTGATTTTTATTTGGTATCTCATATTGAGATAATAATGGATGAAATTTATATAGGAACTAATAACACATATTATAAACATCAGTCTCAACAAATTAGACATTCTATTGATTGGTTAAGGTGTTGGTAGTTTGGATAAAGGGAAAGAAATTATTCAAAAACAATATTTTCTATAATTTTCAACAAAGTGGAATAAAGACCCTCAAAGGTAAATGTCACAATATCAATTAGGGAGGAATATTTTTAAATATTTTATTGGAAGATAATTTATATATATTTTTTAATGTCTCAAAAATAGTGAGTTATTATTTATAAATGATTATGCTATTGTACTTAATTTGAATAAATTATGATGATGTATTGGGATTTTTTTGGAGTCATCTTTAGATTAAATAGTATTTTTTAGTCTAATAGATGTGGTTCAAAGCTGATTTTTAATGATTTTTAATTTATTGATATGTATAAATTTTGGAAAATAAACGATTTGGATTAGTAATATACATCCTATATAAATGTAAGTCTAATATCAACTGACTTGGAATTCAGAAAGTAAAGGTCACAAATGTCTACCTGGGATCATTTATAAATGTAGATATATATACACAATTAAATATTTTATAATGGGTTGGAAGGTTATTGAGTATGTTAGTGGCCTATGGGGGATTCATAATAGTATCTTTGAGCTATTGTAGAAAAATTTTGTAAATAAATGAAAAATATATGAGTAAATATGTCTTATATCAATGTAATTAATTAGAGTGGTGAAAATATGTAATATATATATATATATATATAGGTTGTTGGAATTGTGTATGATTCGAACAATGATTCTTATAGTTCATCATATGAATCATATAACTATAAAATTATTAGTAACATAGAATGATTTTATAGTTCAATTCCACAAAAGATACACAACAAAATTAAACAAGGTGATGATGTGTTCCCCATATAGTTTAAATATCGTGATACAAATTGGGTATATATATTATTCATGATGAGATTAGTTTGATGTTAATTATCTTAATGTGTTTCCAAATTCTATTAATATTTTTGATAATGACTAAAATTATAATGTAGTAACAACAATCTCCGATGTTGTGAAACAATTACAGTGAAAAAACCCATGGTTCTTAGAAAACGATGAATGGGAGAGCATCACACTATAATTTTTTATCGCTGGAGCTAGATAAAACACTAGGTAGAACTGATAAATAATTTCATACCATTATATATTTCACTATAATATTACCATTTACAATTAAAATTAATCACATATTATTAAAAAAATTCAAAACATGTATACCTTGAGTGATTTTTTTAGTGTCGTTGGAAAATAAATCTGTTGTAATTCTACATATCATGTGTTGAGTAGAGGCTATGTTATATGGATTTTAAATTAATATATTTTATCTTTTATGAATATAATAGTTATAAAGGAAGAAATTATAATATGATTTAATTTTCAATAATCGAAAAAAAATTATATTAAATATATTAAAACCAAACTGAAAATAAATATTGAGTTTCAAAAAGAAGAAAATTTATGTAGAAGGAGGTGGTTAAACATTACCACAACAATTCAACTAAAATTTAGTTAGTGTAAAATAACTCATAGGAACCCTTATTTAATAAGAGTTTTGAGACCGCATATAAAGTTTTAGTCCATTTGTTTCATTCAAATCCCAACATTTTAAATTCAAAAAATAATTATTTTCAATTGAATAAATTTTGGCATGCTAAAAATGCGTTGTTGGTTCGTATATATTTTTCATATTCTTGTTCATAACCTTGTAAATAAATAATTAATTTTTGTAATAGGAGGTAATTTTTTTGTGTGGGATAAAATACATCATATAGAAGGTACATCATCATCATTTAAGGTGGTAAAACTAATATACCAAAGTAATATGTTTTTATTTATTTCTTAACCATTTTCAATTCGAGAGGATTCCACTGAGTTTAAAAACGGTGATATTTGGATTTCAAAAAACATATACATTGATTAACCTCCACCTTTGTGTTTACCATAACCTATGTGTTATTGGTTTTTTCCTTATATAATGAAATGGTTAGATTCTATATGAGTTATTATATATTGATTAAAAAATTCTATTTATTTCTAATAGACTATAGAATAAAACTCGTCAAATTGTTTATCTATTATTTATGGGAATGAGGTGGTTGTAACAGCCCGAGATTTTATGAAAAAATATTCTTTTTATTTTACTAATGTCTTGTGTTATACACTACACCAAAAGGAGCTTGCACAACACGCATCCTTGACTTACCTTGCATTACACGCAATCGCAACCTTCCTCGATAGCGTGTGTGGTACGTAATCCTGAGTTTCACGAAACAATGATATGCTATTAAAATATAGCCGTTATGAATAGTAATAACCACTTTTTAAATTTTAGAAATTTTAACTCTCAAAATGGACTTCATTTTTGGATTCGGAGTATCGAATTTAGCCTAAGGTGAAATTTTGGTACTTTTCGGATAACTTTCATATTCTGATGAATAGTGAAAATTACCAAATTATAATTAAAAACAACTTTTTTAATCGAAATAATTAATAGTGATAAATCATTAATTTTAGTGGTTTTAAAGTATATTTAGAATAGATTTTTACAATTTAATACAATGTTGGTCATTGGATGTAATTTCACATTTAAACTAGACATAGACAAGTGTCAATCTTTTGATAGATTTTGTTTCTTAAAAACACGCTATTTGTTTTAACAGCGGGATTTAATTATAAAATTAATTAATGCAACTTATATGTTGGGAATTTTTTAAAATAGAAATCATTTTTAAATTCGGAATATCAATTATAGCTTAGGGTGAAATTTTGGCATTTTTCTGAAAAACTTCAATTTTTGATGAATAGTGAAACCACTAAGTGGTAGGTTAAAAACTGAATTTTGCATAAAACTTAATTTTACCGCTTCTGTGAATGGAATTTCGAAAATCCGAGAGACACGGTTAATATCAAGGACTAAAATGTGGTTCAATGAGATGAAAATAATTTTTGGTGAATAGTAACTTTTTACTTTTTTTTACCGCGGTTAATAGTAAATAGGGTAACTAAGGGTAAATATGATATTAATATTACCCTAACACATGTCCTAATTCTATTGGACAAGTGGAATTCGACTAAAAACAAACTTAGGAATAAAATATGACCATTTAGGCCCACTTGGATTAGATTAGGACATTTATTATTAATTTATTTAAAGAAGGGTTAAAATAGTTAAAATCAAAGTTTAATACGTAAATCATTTTTAATATGGGGTTATACATAAGATAAATTCGACTATAAATATTCATTAGAAAGCTAAAACGATTTCCTACATGATGGTATTTTATTTGTAATTTTTAGACATCAAATAATATAATTTATTTATGACACAAAAATGATTCAGTAATTATCTTATTAATGAAATATTGACATAATTGATAATATAAATACCAAAATAAATGAAATTTAAGACTTTTTATGAATTCCACTAATTTTCTAGGTTACTATGATATATTAATGTTGATTTAATCAACTTGGTTCGAACATTTAATTCTGTTATGACTTTCACAAAAATCATATATCAAATAGTGTCAAAATTGACACAAAATAGTTTTTAAATCAAATATTATATTATTAATTGTTATTGTATTCCTAAAAAATCTAAGGTTCGGCCAAATGACTTAGATAAGGATATATATATTAATAATAAACAATTTGGGGTTCGTTTGGCATGTTATAGTAAGTGTATTAACCATATAGTGTAAGAAAACAAAAAGACACGGTAAAAGTTAAATTATTTAACTTATAGTTAAATCTAATTGATAAGGTTAAAATAATACCCTAAACTTGTCTAAATCCTATTGGTTGATAGGATTTCGACCCATCCCCACTTTAGCTTCGAAATAAGACCCTTTGGAACCATTATAAACCGATTTTGACTTTAATATAAAATAATATTTTGAGATATTCCTAAGGTGCCCCTCTCCTCCCCTATAAAAGGACACCTCCTCCCCCTCCTCCTCACACCAATTTGAGCACTCAAGCTCGGCCAAACCCTGCCAATTTCTCCTCTCCACTTCCCTAGAAACATCCTAGAGGTTCTGGTCTTCCTCAAAGACCAATTTTATTTCCCTAAGAGGAGGTCTCCAAAAGGCGCTTCAAAGAAGAGGTAATTACCGTTACCAATTCTTTCATCTTTATTTCTTTTTCCACTTCTTCTTCTTAGGTTGTTTCATTATGAAGTAATAACATCAGTATCACTCATATACTGATATGTTATTATAAGTATGAAACAAACCTAATTCACCTTCTATCCATCCTACGGAAAAATGAAATCACCGCGCATGCGTACGTACGGAATACCGTCTCCACGCCGTGGTGTAATCTATTTTCCACTACCACCTTACATGGATGGGTATAATGGTGTAAAAAATAACTATACATAGTTATTACAACATCATATTGATTCTGATATATTGTATAATCCACTCCAATTCAATTCAATATTTATAGAAATGATATCATCGCTCGTGCGTACGTACGGACTACCGTCTCCACGACGCGATGAGATTCATTCTCCATGTTAACCATTTAAGAATGATTATAATGTATATATAAGAAATAATAATGAAATATATGACATTATAAAGCTACTGGATTTATGTATATATATACATATGTATGTCATCTACTTACTTCCATTTCAAGACAAAAAGGAAAGAAAAACAGCGTTCATGCGTACGTACGGACTACCGTCTCCATGAACGGTGTTTTTTATTTATCTATCTATTATATATATATATATACTGAATATATATGATATATAAATCATATTTTATATTCTGGAAGTAAGTAAATCATGATATAAGTAATAATAATGTCAATAACAACAAGTCAAAATACCTACGATAAAAGAAACGATTTTACCCAAAACGCTTCTTTAACATGGAATTTACAAAAGAACGGGTAATATAATGTCATAAGTGAACCATATATGATATCATAACAATGAATATGATTCTGTAATAAGTCAATGACATTATTTAAATCATTATACAGGAGGTTCGGACACATACGAAGCAAATTGGACCTAAGGTAAGGGAAATATCACAATCTCATTTTTATCCGAGATTGTTTATACTTTGGTAATTACTGGGGTGTATTTTATCATCCACGTCCATGTTTCATCAATATGTAATATTATTTCCATCCACCTACAATTGTTTAAATCCATTTTACCCTTCGGTAAGTTTTTTGTAAAAGATATGAAAGGAATCTTTTGTCGTTTTTCGTACGAGGTACTTTTTGACTTTTCCGACAAAAGTTAGAAGAATGTTTTTTTTAACTTATACGGCATGAATGGATTTTTAAAACATTACTTCAAAGAATCTTCCTTTACAAGTTTTCAAGTTTATTTTTAATCAACTTCTTTTATTTTAAAGTTGTATGACATGTTATGAAAGGAAAAATGTTTTTGAAGAAGAAAGGATATTTTCCTCAAGAATTCAATTCAAGTGTTTTATCAAAATTATTTTCCATCTAAGATAATAAAGGGTTCTATTTCTATCCATATTTTTACATTGGTTTGACTATGTTGTGATGGAATTATGTTTATGAATTCATTTATCATATATGAATTGATTTATGATGTCATGATGTTTCAAGAATCCCATTTTTGTTATATGTGTTATGCGATGATGTATGTTTTATGATTATGTGGCACACATAAGAAAGGATTCATTATAAGATGGGTGGGACCTATATCTCCCTCCAATGCATTGGGTAATGATTTCATATCTCATGAGATAGACATGGCTGGAATGGTACGTTATACCGGTTCAGTGAAACAGGACTGAAACGAGGATTACTCGATTCAGAAAGGGACTTTGTCCACTAAGATAGTCTTGGCAATGAGTCTTGACTAACAAGAAATGATTCTCTATGATTATGTGTGTATGCCACAATGAGTAATGTTTTAAGTTATGGTTTCATTTTCACTACTATGATTTATCCCATGTTATGAAATTATGCTCTCTTTTGTAGGTTAAGATTTCCAAAAATGTTATGTTCTTATGAAAATTATGTGATTGATATTTCCTTTGTTTACCCTTACTGAGCATTTGAGCTCACCCTTTTATGTTTTCTTTTCCCCAGGATATAAAGAAAGGTTTTAGGTAAAATAAAAAGGAAGATCTTTATGGGAGATGTTGAAGATATTTCCCCACGATTAGAAGATTATACTCCGAGTTTCCAAAGACACTAAACTATTACGATCCTTGTGTGTGTGTTTTTGTTATGTACTAAGTATTCCGCAAAAGTAATGTAATGTCCATGTACGTCAGGCTTCGGGTCTCTACATTTGGTATCAGAGGAAAGGTTTAGTCAACCTTTGGAAACTAGGATTCGAAAACGTTAGTGAGATCCCTAGAGATATTTCTAAGGTATGTCTAGGTATGTCTCTAAGGTTAAGTATACGTATAGGTTATAGTCCTAGAATTGCGCTAACGATCTTCAAATTTAACCTAAGATGTTAGATATTGAGGGTACTAACCCTTTATTATGTTGTTTTCCCTAGCATGATTTTTGCCTCTCACACAATTCTTTTGGGGTTTTAGACGATGGTTGGAACCCGAAGGAACCGTGTTAATGCGGAATGCGATGGGCAATGCAATGATTGTCCCCCTGAGCAACCAAACGATATGGGAGCTGGAATGCAAAATCTTGTAGCCATGCTCACACAACTTTCTCAAGCTATGAATCATGCAGGATTTCCAAACGAACAAAGGAGGGAGCAACATTCTGTTGAATCCTTCATGAGGCAGTGTCCACCATCTTTCAGCGGGTCTACTGATCCATTAGTTGCTGAACAATGGATTAGTACTACTGAAAAGATATTTTCAGTTCTTCAATGTTCTGAGCATGATAAAGTCATCCTAGCAGTGTATCGTTTGGAAGGAGATGCTGATCAATGGTGGAATCTTGTTAAGAATACAAGGCAAAGGGATGAAATTGAGTCTATGGAATAGGACGAGTTCAAGAACTTATTTTTCAATAAGTACTTCCCTCGTATTCTTCGAACAAAGATGGAGAAAGAGTTTCTTGAACTGAAGCAAAGGGACGATGAATCTGTTGGTACCTATGAAGCAAATTTTACAAGACTTGCAAGGTATGCTTCTGGAATTATCATCCAACCTGAATGTAAAGTTGATCGATTTTTCAGTGGCTTAAAACCAAGTCTTCGAAGGGCATTAGCTATAAGAGACTTCAGTAGCTATGAAGAAATTGTGCGTTGTGCTATCAAGGTAGAAATGGAAGTTGGTGTTACATATCCATCTCATGGTTTTGACAAGAAACGAAAGATGGAGTTCAAGGAGAAATCTCAAAATAATGGTGAAAAGAAGATGAATGTTTCCTTATGCACAAAGTGTGGAAAGAAGCATGGTGGAGATTGTCTAAAAGGGACTAGAAAATGTTTTAAGTGTGGAAAAGAAGGTCATCGAGCAGCTGAGTGTCGAAGTAATGGAAAAAGGGTTTCTAATGATAAAGCAAACACTGCAGAGAACGCACCGCCAACACTTCAATGCTTCAAGTGCAAGGAAATGGGGCATTATGCTAATAATTGCCCTAATCCAAGGGTTAGTGATGATCAACATGAGCAACCACTGAAGTCAAAGGACAAAGGGAAATCACATGCGATCACTATTGGCAATGTTGAATATGACAACGATGTGGTGGAATGATTAAGTGTTTATGTAATGGGATTCCAAAATAATGTTGTATCATTGAGTATTGCAATATTTATTGATGTGGTATTCAAAGTGATTGAGATATTTTTTGGAAATAACATGATATGCGCATAATGAAGATGAGAAAATGAAATGTTTAATAGTATTCATGAGCTCATGATTGATATAAGGACTAAGTGATATCATGGTTTGAGTATATAGAATTTTGAGGATTTTGGTATGTGGAAAGTGTTAACTTTTAACTGCACTCATGTTTTCACTAAGGTATTCAAGAGAATACACGATTAAGGACTTTGAATGTTTGGAATGTGACCAACAAGACATATCTTATGATATGTGGGGATCAACGACAGTATTAAATCTCTGGTAATCGTTGTCACTATATTATGAGAGTGGACTGCAGTATTATAAGCCTAAAGATTAGACTGGATTATGTTGGACATAAGTTAGTATTGTTTAAGGATAGAAGATTTTCGATATTATTGATGGGATGTTATAGTAACGTAGTTTTAGAAAAAGGGACAACCTGCAGGACGGGCGACAGCCCATCGCTTCGGACAAGGCTGTAGGAATCGAACCCACAACCAAAGTGCGACTGGCCTTTATCGCCTACCACTGGCCTACAGGAAGTCCCTGTTTAGTAGAAACTAGTTTTATTATATTAAGAAGTATGATATATGAAGTATAAGTTTATTTTAGGAACTATATATGATTAATCTCACTATAGAATGACTTATGTATATTTAATAACTTTTTCTAACCTTTTGTTTGAGACAGATGGAATGACCCGTCATTCTATCTGCTAACACTTCACGAATAACAAATTCAACTTCATTTATTTAAGAGATGAAGTGGAAATTGTTCAAGGCACGAACAACAGTGATATTGTATCAAAATAAAGTAAGTATTTATTCTAATTCAAATTTTCAACTTTAGGGAAATGATCTTGAAAACCAAAAATGTTGTCCTAGTTCTCTTATACCTGATGAATCAGATGGTACCTTAGATCGTCACAAATTTATGGATTTGTGATTACTGGCTTTTCCATAGCCATGTTCTCTACCACTCTCTATCAGAACATGATGGTTAGATTTCTCTTCCATATCCATATTTTCACCTATGTGGAAACCCAGTGATTAGTTTATTTGGGTAATCGTTACATTTCATACTTTAGTTTTTAAAAGCCAAGTTTTGGTATTCCCTTTTACGATGTGGGTTTCTATTAAAGAAACTTTCAAATAGTAAACCATTTATAACCCCGACGAATTTCGAGGGCGAAATTCATTTTAAGGGGGGTAGAATGTAACAGCCCGAGATTTTATGAAAAAATATTCTTTTTATTTTACTAATGTCTTGTGTTATACACTACACCAAAAGGAGCTTGCACAACACGCATCCTTGACTTACCTTGCATTACACGCAATCGCAACCTTCCTCGATAGCGTGTGTGGTACGTAATCCTGAGTTTCACGAAACAATGATATGCTATTAAAATATAGCCGTTATGAATAGTAATAACCACTTTTTAAATTTTAGAAATTTTAACTCTCAAAATGGACTTCATTTTTGGATTCGGAGTATCGAATTTAGCCTAAGGTGAAATTTTGGTACTTTTCGGATAACTTTCATATTCTGATGAATAGTGAAAATTACCAAATTATAATTAAAAACAACTTTTTTAATCGAAATAATTAATAGTGATAAATCATTAATTTTAGTGGTTTTAAAGTATATTTAGAATAGATTTTTACAATTTAATACAATGTTGGTCATTGGATGTAATTTCACATTTAAACTAGACATAGACAAGTGTCAATCTTTTGATAGATTTTGTTTCTTAAAAACACGCTATTTGTTTTAACAGCGGGATTTAATTATAAAATTAATTAATGCAACTTATATGTTGGGAATTTTTTAAAATAGAAATCATTTTTAAATTCGGAATATCAATTATAGCTTAGGGTGAAATTTTGGCATTTTTCTGAAAAACTTCAATTTTTGATGAATAGTGAAACCACTAAGTGGTAGGTTAAAAACTGAATTTTGCATAAAACTTAATTTTACCGCTTCTGTGAATGGAATTTCGAAAATCCGAGAGACACGGTTAATATCAAGGACTAAAATGTGGTTCAATGAGATGAAAATAATTTTTGGTGAATAGTAACTTTTTACTTTTTTTTACCGCGGTTAATAGTAAATAGGGTAACTAAGGGTAAATATGATATTAATATTACCCTAACACATGTCCTAATTCTATTGGACAAGTGGAATTCGACTAAAAACAAACTTAGGAATAAAATATGACCATTTAGGCCCACTTGGATTAGATTAGGACATTTATTATTAATTTATTTAAAGAAGGGTTAAAATAGTTAAAATCAAAGTTTAATAAGTAAATCATTTTTAATATGGGGTTATACATAAGATAAATTAGACTATAAATATTCATTAGAAAGCTAAAAAGATTTCCTACATGATGGTATTTTATTTGTAATTTTTAGACATCAAATAATATAATTTATTTATGACACAAAAATGATGCAGTAATTATCTTATTAATGAAATATTGACATAATTGATAATATAAATACCAAAATAAATGCAATTTTAGACTTTTTATGAATTCCACTAATTTTCTAGGTTACTATGATATATTAATGTTGATTTAATCAACTTGGTTCGAACATTTAATTCTGTTATGACTTTCACAAAAATCATATATCAAATAGTGTCAAAATTGACACAAAATAGTTTTTAAATCAAATATTATATTATTAATTGTTATTGTATTCCTAAAAAATCTAAGGTTCGGCCAAATGACTTAGATAAGGATATATATATTAATAATAAACAATTTTGGGTTCGTTTGGCATGTTATAGTAAGTGTATTAACCATATAGTGTAAGAAAACAAAAAGACACGGTAAAAGTTAAATTATTTAACTTATAGTTAAATCTAATTGATAAGGTTAAAATAATACCCTAAACTTGTCTAAATCCTATTGGTTGATAGGATTTCGACCCATCCCCACTTTAGCTTCGAAATAAGACCCTTTGGAACCATTATAAACCGATTTTGACTTTAATATAAAATAATATTTTGAGATATTCCTAAGGTGCCCCTCTCCTCCCCTATAAAAGGACACCTCCTCCCCCTCCTCCTCACACCAATTTGAGCACTCAAGCTCGGCCAAACCCTGCCAATTTCTCCTCTCCACTTCCCTAGAAACATCCTAGAGGTTCTGGTCTTCCTCAAAGACCAATTTTAGTTCCCTAAGAGGAGGTCTCCAAAAGGCGCTTCAAAGAAGAGGTAATTACCGTTACCAATTCTTTCATCTTTATTTCTTTTTCCACTTCTTCTTCTTAGGTTGTTTCATTATGAAGTAATAACATCAGTATCACTCATATACTGATATGTTATTATAAGTATGAAACAAACCTAATTCACCTTCTATCCATCCTACGGAAAAATGAAATCACCGCGCGTGCGTACGTACGGAATACCGTCTCCACGCCGTGGTGTAATCTATTTTCCACTACCACCTTACATGGATGGGTATAATGGTGTAAAAAATAACTATACATAGTTATTACAACATCATATTGATTCTGATATATTGTATAATCCACTCCAATTCAATTCAATATTTATAGAAATGATATCATCGCTCGTGCGTACGTACGGACTACCGTCTCCACGACGCGATGAGATTCATTCTCCATGTTAACCATTTAAGAATGATTATAATGTATATATAAGAAATAATAATGAAATATATGACATTATAAAGCTACTGGATTTATGTATATATATACATATGTATGTCATCTACTTACTTCCATTTCAAGACAAAAAGGAAAGAAAAACAGCGTTCATGCGTACGTACGGACTACCGTCTCCATGAACGGTGTTTTTTATTTATCTATCTATTATATATATATATATATATACTGAATATATATGATATATAAATCATATTTTATATTCTGGAAGTAAGTAAATCATGATATAAGTAATAATAATGTCAATAACAACAAGTCAAAATACCTACGATAAAAGAAACGATTTTACCCAAAACGCTTCTTTAACATGGAATTTACAAAAGAACGGGTAATATAATGTCATAAGTGAACCATATATGATATCATAACAATGAATATGATTCTGTAATAAGTCAATGACATTATTTAAATCATTATACAGGAGGTTCGGACACATACGAAGCAAATTGGACCTAAGGTAAGGGAAATATCACAATCTCATTTTTATCCGAGATTGTTTATACTTTGGTAATTACTGGGGTGTATTTTATCATCCACGTCCATGTTTCATCAATATGTAATATTATTTCCATCCACCTACAATTGTTTAAATCCATTTTACCCTTCGGTAAGTTTTTTGTAAAAGATATGAAAGGAATCTTTTGTCGTTTTTCGTACGAGGTACTTTTTGACTTTTCCGACAAAAGTTAGAAGAATGTTTTTTTTAACTTATACGGCATGAATGGATTTTTAAAACATTACTTCAAAGAATCTTCCTTTACAAGTTTTCAAGTTTATTTTTAATCAACTTCTTTTATTTTAAAGTTGTATGACATGTTATGAAAGGAAAAATGTTTTTGAAGAAGAAAGGATATTTTCCTCAAGAATTCAATTCAAGTGTTTTATCAAAATTATTTTCCATCTAAGATAATAAAGGGTTCTGTTTCTATCCATATTTTTACATTGGTTTGACTATGTTGTGATGGAATTATGTTTATGAATTCCTTTATCACATATGAATTGATTTATGATGTCATGATGTTTCAAGAATCCCATTTTTGTTATATGTGTTATGCGATGATGTATGTTTTATGATTATGTGGCACACATAAGAAAGGATTCATTATAAGATGGGTGGGACCTATATCTCCCTCCAATGCATTGGGTAATGATATCATATCTCATGAGATAGACATGGCTGGAATGGTAGGTTATACCGGTTCAGTGAAACAGGACTGAAACGAGGATTACTCGATTCAGAAAGGGACTTTGTCCACTAAGATAGTCTTGGCAATGAGTCTTGACTAACAAGAAATGATTCTCTATGATTATGTGTGTATGCCACAATGAGTAATGTTTTAAGTTATGGTTTCATTTTCACTACTATGATTTATCCCATGTTATGAAATTATGCTCTCTTTTGTAGGTTAAGATTTCCAAAAATGTTATGTTCTTATGAAAATTATGTGATTGATATTTCCTTTGTTTACCCTTACTGAGCATTTGAGCTCACCCTTTTATGTTTTCTTTTCCCCAGGATATAAAGAAAGGTTTTAGGTAAAATAAAAAGGAAGATCTTTATGGGAGATGTTGAAGATATTTCCCCACGATTAGAAGATTATACTCCGAGTTTCCAAAGACACTAAACTATTACGATCCTTGTGTGTGTGTTTTTGTTATGTACTAAGTATTCCGCAAAAGTAATGTAATGTCCATGTACGTCAGGCTTCGGGTCTCTACAGTGGTGATTCTTAATGTTGTTATAAAGGGTTAGAATATATAATTTGGATTCCAAATATGCATAATGAATGTGTAAGGGACTAAGATATTTGTTTGTTATATACTATGCCTTAGAATCAGTGTCTACCCATAAAACAACAATGACAGCGAATATACTATTCAATAATTATTTTATATTTTGAGGAAATCTAACTCATATTTTATAAGATAATAAGTGGGTCATTTGTCACATATTTTATTTTCTTATTATAATATATATTTCCCCCCAATTTTTACAGTTCATTATTATGTTTTATATGGGTGGAAATTCCATTAACTAATGTATTAGCTTTGGTTGATGAGGCTACTATATTTTGCCCAAAAATGATATATTGTTTGAGGTGGTTTAAGAATAGTTTTCCGTATTGAATTTGGATTACATAGATTATATGAATTTTTTTTATTTAATTGATAAATAAACACCTAGATATTTTTATTTGGGATCAAATGTTTGTATGTGTTTCTCCATTCAATAGAAAATAAATTTTACTAAATGGATCCATTTTGATCCTTACATTATTTATAACTTTGAGGTGTTGGATGATGTTTGAGTAAAAACATAATTGATGAGAAAAACTATATGGATTAAATGCTATCCAAATATATTACATATATATCAAATATTGATGTATTATAATTATCTATTCCATGCAGTTGATTTAGGAGATATAGATATTGAGTTTGAAATAACTTGTTTATATTAACCAATATAAATTTTGGGTCCCAAAAAAAGTTACTATTGGGAATATTTCTTAACTTAGTGTAAGTATTTTAAAGGCACCATGGTTTAAGTGAAATCACTTATGAGTGGGAATCCATAATATCGGTACCATATCCATAGCATTTTTGAATTTTTATTTCTTGTTATTTGGTGTAGAATTTTATTATATTAATTATATATGAATGGGAATGAATACATCATTATATCCTCATTCAATGAATTTTTTTAAAAAATTTTATGTGATGAATAATTTTAAAAGAATTTTTTTCATAGAGATAAAAAAATTGGGAGTTAGTAAATTTTTTTATGTATTTTTATTATTAAGGGTATAATTGAAATTTATTGGGTTCACTAATAGAAATTTGTACATATTGTTACTTTTGGAACTAATTGATTAACATTGGGATGAATTTTTTTAATATTGATATTTTTTTTAAAATTTATAATTAATTTTAAATTAATATTTAATTACAATGTATATTTATTTATATATTCATTTATAATGGTCTATTTTTATAATAAAATAATGATATTAGTTTGAAATTTATTTGTGGTATTAGTGATTTGAAATATTATAAAAGTATGGAGGATATATATTTCATTATATTTAACTCATTAACATGAAAATGTTATTAATGAATAATTGAATAGGAAAAAAAATTTAGAAGAAGGAGAAAATGTTATTGTTAATTTAGTAAAATAAATTATTAGGTCTATTTGTATAATTAAATGTATAGAATTTATTTCCACCCCAATTATTCTTTTATTTTCTCTATTATTTAATACCTGAAAATATTGTGAATCATTGTATTATATTTGATAAATTTAAATGTATAATGAATAAATAATTATATAAGAAAAAATTAATGGAAATTAGGGATAAATTTTAGATTTAATTGATATGTGGAATTGAGGTAGGTGACTTACATTGCTCATGAATTTTTATAGTCTTTTTTAATATATATTTTTTTATATTTTTTGATAGGTAGATAATTCATAATAATGAGTATTGAGTTTGTGTTAAATTTCTATTTAAAATAATTTTTTAATATTAAATTTATGGAATTGGTATTGTAGTTTATAACATGATATTCATGGAAATATTTTTAATAGATTATTAATTTTAATTGATAAATAGTTGAAATGAAAGGTGGAAAAGGGTAAAAATATGAAATTTGAATAATTGAAATTTAATTAGTTGATATGGTTGTAAATAAATTTTGAACAATCAATAACTTCATATAAGAATATTAAATTGTTGACTTTGTGTCGATTATTGTGTTTAATTTACATGTGGAATATTTTTTTTGATTATTGAGACACTATTTTTTTCAATATTACTGATAATTTAATTAAATTTTTAAGTATTTATATTGAAATAGACTCTAGAATAATAAATTTATTTATAAATTAGTTAATTTTGTGATAAGGTTTCATTTAGATTTCTTTTTCATTTTCCACAATGATTTAGAATGGTTGTAATAATTCAAATATGGAAAATGTATCGATGTAAAGTAAAGTTTGGTATAAATTAGGATGTGTGTTAAATGGGGTGAGGGGTATAAGGACCTAATATTTTTATAAATGGATATTACATATTTTTAGAAGAATATTGAGTACATTATACAAAAACATGTATGTGTACAATAATTCTTTAGATGCATTAGTCTGTCAAAAAACAAAATACTAGTTTGGAAAATGATCTTAAATTTTTCCTAAAAAGATCATACCCTTTAGTACCCATACCTAAAACCATTCATTATAACTAGATCGAAGTGTTATCAAAGATTATTGATAAGGGAAGAATAGTGAGGTACATAAGCATAAACATGAGAATACAGGTATGTGAACCTGACCATAACATTAGAATATTATACCCTACATATCAAGTATCATAAACATTAACAATGGAATACATATAGTAAGATCAGAATACATGAATAATAAGGTAATAGGAGGAATTATACATGAAATTATAACATTAGAATATGACATGGAATTTGTGGCAGACACATAAACATGTAAAACCATTCCCTATTAGCCATGGAGAATTTCTAAAACTCAACAAGGAACATCATGGGGAATAAATATAACAGGCATGACATAACATCATCCCCAATCACATTACATTCCTTATAAGAGATCATAATTACCCATATTACCGTAGTGGATTGTGTTTCCCCATCTTCTATAGTGTATCGGTTTTCCCCATCTTCTATAGTGGATCAAGTTGGTTGACTTGATTCCCATCAGTATCTCATAATATATATGTATTTACCTGATGCATTAGAGGGAGATATAGGCACTACCCATCACATAATGATATCCATACATCTTTGTACCACAAAAACATAAATCATATATCTTATCATAACTCATAGAATTAAATTTGTTTCATAAACATCATAACATCATAACATATCCTAAGAAAAAGAAATGGGTTTCATAAGTATCATTCCATCATAAAAATAAACCATAATTATAACAAAAAATAATAATATTATTGATTCATATATCTAGTAAAGAATAGGTAATATAAATTAATGTTATATTAGATGGAAAATAACCTTGAGATATCACATGAAAACAATTCCTGTGGAAAATATCCATTCTGCACTAAAAAATTTCTTTTCATAAAATTAACCACAATTTTAAAAAACAATTCTTCTTTGAAAACAACACTAAAATATATTAACGGAATCATAAAAGAATTTTGGAATCACAGTAGTGTAAAATTAATTTAATTCCATATATTCTTAAAAACATGGTTAATAATTTTTTAGTAAAAGTAGATAAGTACCTCGATTAGAAAATGACAAAAAGATTATTTTTAAACCATGTAGTAAAAAGTCAAGAAATTGTTAAAAATGACATTTAACATCCATAAGAGAATATTAAATTTATTTCTTTAAAACATTTTTTTTATGAATTTACATGGATGATAAATATTCACCAGTTGATATTGATATGAAACAATCCCAAATATTTGATGAGATTGTGAAATAAATAATTATTACTTTTCAAACTGTAGAATCGTATTCCCCAGGGAATTAATAAAATTATATGTTTATTAAAATTCCACAATCCTTTTCATAAGGGTCATAAAATTCATTCATGGGAATTACATATACCTTTTATAATAAACAAGTATTGTATAATGCATCAATACCATAGAAATAAAAGTAAGACAAAAATCCCTCCCCTTATATCTTCACTCTATTCATACTCATTCAAACCTCCAATATAAAAAACATAAATTTAGTATACATCTATCACAAACCCATATTTAATTACACCATAAAATATATGATTTACTTATGACCTTATATTAATGATTTATTAACTATTCTTTATTAGTTTTCCATTATCGGTAATATTCACTTCTTTTGAATTACTATTATTTTTCCTTTTACATAGATCATGATTTTCCTATTTCAAAAATTTAAATCAAGATATAAATATCATATATGTTTAGTATATAAATATTTTTAATAAATTTTAAATAATAGAAAACCATAATACACCATTCATGGAGATGGTAGGCTCTACGTAAACATAAATGTTGTTTTTATTTAATTAGCATTTTGATTGAAATAAGGAAAATTAAATATATGTTTATATATATACTAATTCCATAAGAATAAATATATCATATATAATCCTAAAATTAAACTTATTTCAATCCATGTTAAATAAATATGAAAAACGAATCACATCACACTCTGGAGATGGTAAGCCATATGTACGCGTGAGTGACATTTAAATTTACTAAAATATTACATAGTAAAAAGGTACATATGATATTATCATTACAGGAGTATAATTATTTAATAAATGTAATAGATAAACACTAAAACAATCATCATTAAAAACTTATAGAATATAGTTATTGAAAATTAATTGTATTTTTATGTGGAGACACTAATCTGTACGTATGAAAAAGTGATACAAAAACCTTCTTCCATTATTTTATAAATATACATTTTTTAGTAAGTGGGAACCATATACAGGATCCACATCATTATGAATTTGAAAACCACAACATTCCACATTCAATATTCAATATTCAATATTCAAAATTTAAATCAACCGCCATCATCATCCTTGATCCATAAACCTCGAGTCGCGTACCCAAAAGAATCGAATATCAATCACTGATCACACATCATCCTCAAACCATGTCAGATGGTCACATCACAACCTTCCACCATCATCAGTCTCATCATCGCCATCCTCACTACCTGAATACCTGCATTGATGTCCTCTTTGTCAGTGTCCACCACCACAACTATAAAACCATTGAACACCAACATCCCTTCCATTTCCAACCATTGGGAAATAATTCCACCATCATAAAAAACACGATTAGTTGAAATAATATACAAAATAGAACAAAATATACCACTAGAGATGGAAACATCTTCACTCATAACATTAAGGTATAAAAAATGAACAAAATTTGTTGAACAAAAAACAATCCCCATTATCGTTTTCGTATACAAAATTTAAATCTTACATTGAAAAATATAATTATCACTAGAGACATATTCATAAGATAAATCCAAAAGAACATTTAAACTAGAGAAATTCACCATTGGTCGCACAAACTAGAAACTCTTACCCCTTTCCGATGACATCCCAAATCCACCTTGGTATCAGTCGCACCCAACCAACCTCGAAGGGAGAAAAGGATATGGAATCCAAATTAGGGAGAAGTGGGAGTGAAGGGGGAAGTGAGAAAATAGTCCTCCATAAAATGAAAAAGAGAATAATTGGGGTGGAGACCCTAAGGGAAACTAGAACAAAGGTGTTGATGCAGATCCGTTTAAAGAGCCACCATGTAACAAGAAGGGGGAAATGGGATGTATAATGGGAGGTTAATTATCATAATAAAAATTTGAAATATTGAGTATTATTAAATAATTATTTTATTATATAAATATATATTATATTATATTTTTAGGATGTTTATAAGAGTAGAAAAAGTGAGTGATCGGTTAGAGTGATGGCCTCATCTTGAAAATACACCCTTTACATCTCCTCTAAAAAACTATATAGTTGTTCACTTGGTAAGAAAAAAACCACTAAAATCTTGATAGTGAAGTATAGAATATAACTTCAAATAGTTCAGTCAAGATATAATTATCAATGTGATGTCTATAATTGAGGGTTGAGGTGTCCTTTTATAATTGAGGTGATATGCAATTTGGGAATCACCAAAAATATTAATTTATAATAACATCAATCTCAAATCCAAATACCTCAAAAATGAAATTTATTTGATGTTATTATATTAGAGGGGTTTAATACAATCATAAAATATATTCTAGAAATGTTTTTTATTTTATATCTTATCATTTTTGGACCCTTATTTATCCTATTATAATTTTAACTAAGGAAACAATGTTTTCTATATTAAATGGTTGTAAATTTTAATTACCTGATTTAAAATAAATAATAAATTAATTACATATAAAAGTTTACACCATATTATAATTTATATATATATTTTTAATATTATTAATTATTTTTTAATTTTTTAATAATATTTTTTTTCATTAAAAATCATAAGTGTCAATTTTGACACAATTCATTATATTGAAATTATGAAAATCAATACATCATGATAACATAGAACACATTTATTTAATACACCTATAAAATGTCACGTTCTCCTTGAAAAATCTTCTATCAACTTATTTAATTAAAATTATAATTCCTTTAATATTTCTTATATCATTTAATTTCTTTTTTCCATTAATTGAATACTTACCAAATAATCATTCCATAAGTATTAATGATAATTATTTAATTAATATTTTTTTTAAAAAAAATTCTATGATATATATAAAAAAATTATACTTATAAATATATATATTTACAGTTGAGAACATCTTATTTTTATGCCAATATTAAAAATATTATATTTATTAAAAGTTAGAGTGTAACATTTTTTACTCTATTATTTTAATAAAATATAACTAATTTTCACAGAAAAGTGTCCAATAAATAAATCAATTTGGAATATATAGGTGTTATGGGTTGAATAAACATCATAAAATAATATTTTATCATGTTTTATGGTATTTTTATACTATTTATAATATAATATTTTTCTATAATTACCAGATTTTACTGTTAACTATTATAATAAAAATTTGTAAAGTTACTATACATATTGTTCAAAAAAGACAAAAAAATAGGAATATAGACCTTATGGTTAAAAATATTTAACACATTTATCATTGTTAAATATAAATATTTGACTAAATTTAATTGAAAATTAATCCCATTGATGTAATGAGAAAATGAGATTTTTAATGTAAAAATAACCAAAATATTGAATTCTTTTTATATATAAATTCAATGAAAAACTGATTCAAATTACATAAATTGGATTAAATTAAAAATATACATTAAAATTATACATTATTAAAAATAAAAATAAAATATTACACTATAATTTATTTAGTTGAAAGAGGAGGTTTCAATTAAAAAATCATTATTTTTCACTATCTATCTAACACTGAAACTTATTAGAAAAATATAAAAAAAATACCAAAGTATATTTTGGAAGAAATATTTTAAGAATAAGTTTGTTATCATATAAAAATTAAAAATGTGTTAAAAAATTATATTTAAAATGGGTTCTGCACTAAACGGATGAAAAATTTCCATTTTTAAAAAATATATGGTTTTATGCATAAAATTGGGTTTATTATTACCCTATTTCATTAATATATATTGGATGAATATAAAAAGTATTTTATTGAATATATTAAATATTTATCTTATCAATATCATTCAATAATTTTAAATAAATAAATTTATTAAAATAAATTACTTTGGGAGCATAAAAATAAATATATTTCCTTTACATTCAATTGAATTATATTTTCATTTTCAATCAATTCATAACCAATGAATTCATCTTATAAAATATATATTTTCATAAAATACTAAATATTATTCATAACCACTAATTTAACATCTATGTTATATCATATCCTATTAAATGATTATATTTTTTAATATAATATTGTTTGGTTAATCTCTATCTTACATGTAATACACTCCATCAAAAAATGCATCTTGGTGTGAAACACAAACGAAACATAGTGTTTTGTGTACCTTAAGGTTATATAAGTGTTACATGTAGAAAAACGGTAACATAGTGTTGAGTATAATGAATGAATAACTAGTTTCCTTTATATATCTTATGATTTATTCAGCGGGTCGTAGAATGAAAAATATTAAAAAGATTAAATTTATTTGGGAAAAAAATATTTCAAAAAATCTATGGTTGTTACATTATAACCCCTTAAAATGAATTTGTCCCTCGAAATCCTTCACTGTTATTGAAGGTTTAATTCTTGAATTTTACTTTCATAGAAACTGATATCATAAAAACAATTATAGTAAAAATTCATTTTAAAAAGGAATGTTAGAAACATAATAGTTACCAAAATTAAATCATTAATATGTTTATGAATAATAAAACATATATGGGAAGTTAAAAAATTGACATGGAAGAGAAATATAACTATCAAATTCTAAGGGAGAGTGATAGAGGACACAATTAGGATAAATATAAAATCATAGAGCCATTAACCAAAAGGGATTGAAAAAGGTTGTTTATATCATAAAATATGATCATAATAGAAAATTTATTTATTTGAATATCATTTGAATAATTTACATGAGAATATATAATTAACTGATTTCAGAAAAATCTCACCCTTCTCTATTAATTTATCAAATTGTACTACAAAACGTTTTTTATGAAATAAACGTGAATTTGTAATTCAAGAGGCATTAAAAGATCATGATATCCATAAATAGGATGATCAATAATTCAATTTTTCTTTATCACAGAAAATGTTTAGAAAATGTTATATAATATGTATAAAGCCCATATGGTGAATTAATACATTAATATCTAAAACCACAACCAATGTTTAACATAATAAAAAAAAATGGTTCAACTTATAATCTTTCTGAATGATGAATGTTCAAAACATTATATTTAAATGCACTAAAACATATTAATATTAATCCCCCACATATAAAATGGTAGATCTTTTTTTCACATTGCAAACATGTGAATAACTTCATCGTGTATTCTCCTGATACATCATAATAACTGAAATTTCTATAAAACCTTATTTGAAACATTCATGTATTCGTATTCTAAACATTTTTGGATATATTCCTTAATTCTAAAAAGTTGTAATCCTTCCCCATGATAAATTAAATGACTTTTCAACAGATCATTAATCAATTCGAAGGAAATTTGTACTATCCAATTTACTTATTTATATCAGAAATATCTTTATCCAAATATCATTTTCTCGACATCATTCACATATTAAGGGTTACCCTTACCTTAATCATATATTTTCCAAAAATATCACCACATAACATCAAAATATTTTCATGGTTTCTAGTACTATTTAGCATATTCCCTCAAATACGTATGTGTAAAATATATTAGACCAATATATAGATGTTTCATTATTCAAAAATACCATAAAAGTACTTCTAAATCATTATTATTGTATTCCATTACATATACACTCTTTCATTCCTTAACTTGATTTCCATAATCCACGTCACCAATAGTGAACACAAGAAATTTTCCATCGAATTATTCTTTAAGAGGTTGCTAAGAGAGATCTCCATCGTTAACCCTTTGATTTGGGAATTGATTAGCATAATAAAATTTTTCTTTACACATGATTCATTGATGTTTGGGAGGTATATTTTTCATCTCTTTTACTATATTACCATTATTAGTTATCTTTTTTATCACATCCAGAATCAATTTCATGAGGACCTTATTTCCCATTCATGAATCCATTACTAGTCCCCTTAAGATAGTCTCCACCTTTCTTCTTTCCACACATTTAGAATAATGAAAATCTCATATTATTTTCACCATGGGTATTATATTTTTCATTAAACACCATACTCCATTTATTATCAAAACCATGTGACTGATATTTAACTTTATCTTCTATTTCCACCTTGATATCACTACATAAAATCTATTCATATCTAATGATGTATCATATATCTGACTCCCACAGAAGACTTGGTTTTAAATAATTGAATAATTGATCGAACCTATATTTATGATGGATGATAATGACAAAACCATACATAGAATTTTTTTTAAAATATTTTTTATAGGTATCAATGGATTCATAATCCTTTTTATGGTCAAGAAAATCCATTCAAATCTTCATTTTTCGAGTATCAAGGAAGTACTCACTAAAAATCTAACCTTAAACACTTGTCATTTTACATATTCAATTTCTTCTTTTTCTCTCACGTTCTAAATAAGATTCCACTACATATAAGAATCACATTCCAAATAATAAAAACTAAATGAATATCTCATGTTATTAATACTAAAAGAAGAATAATATTTTTTTTAATTTGTTTTAACACGTTGTTCAATAACATGTGGATCATAATACCAACTAAAAGAAATTAAATGTTTCCACATGAAGGTCTCACCTAAATGTCGTTCCATACTCTACTCATTTGGAAGTCTAGATTGATTCATATATTTGTGTGATTATGAAGATAATATTTTTTATTACTTCCCTAATATAATTTTATTACTTAGAATGATAATTATTCCATTTCCCATCACATTAATAATTACAACCCTGCCTTTAGATTCCATCCATTGACTAAAACCAGATAGCATGGTGTGAGTAAAACTAATCATTATTGTTGAAACACATTATCAACCGAAATTTAATATAATATTTCAATCTGTGACACCATAGGTTTAATCCTATGTTATTCATTGTTATTAAGAAAATTTGTATTATAACTTATACATCAACATATAATTATATAAATCTATAGACATATCCTTATAAATATCACTAGAGATATCACCACAGTTCATTATCCTTGTCTCAATTGGAAGACTAACCATTTTCTCTAATACAATATATAATGACATAGGATTTTGATATAGGTATATTAAATATTTTTAGATTAATATTAATTAAATTATTCAAACATATTCCCAAAGATCCTATTATATTAGTTACTTTGGAATTTGGATCAAAAACTTATAGTCTAGAGAATAATATTAAATATTTTTACATAATGAACTTCCCCTTTAGTACCCCTACCAAAAACCAGTCATTATAACTTGGGAAAAAGAAATAATTAGAAAATTATGATCATAGATGCTCATTAAGGGTAAAAAAGGGAGGCACATATTCATAACCATGATAATAAGGGTATCATGACATGATCATAAAATTAGAAGTTTATACTCTACATATCTAATAACATATATATGAATAATGAAATATAAATTGGTAGTTAAAAATAAATTAATCTTAAGGTAATCGATTTTATATTCCATGAAATCCTAACATTATAATATGTCAAGGAATTTTTTGAAGACACATAAACAGGTAATATTATTCCCAACAAGTCAAGGAGTATTTATAGAAAAATAATAGAGAATTTCATGGGGACTACACATACTAGAAAAGAAAGACTAAATTACTTAGTCACATTCCTTTCCATGTATGGAATCAAGTATCCCCATCCTCTCATAGGGGTTCGAGTTTCCAAATCGCCTATAGTGGATTGGGATTTCAAATCATCTATAGTGGATCAAACTCATTGACTTTATTACCATTATACTCAAATGAGATATAAGTATTTACCAATTCAATAGGATGAAGATATTGTTCCAAAAAATCACATAATAAAAACCATATATATGTATTCCCCAATAATAGAAACCATCCATTTGATCAAAACCGATGGAATAAAATCGGTTTTATAAACATCATTCAATCATAACATATCCCAAAAAATAGGTTTCATGAATATCATTCGATCATAAAAAAACATTTATAAGATGAATGTGAATTATATCATTTAATTATATCCCTATTAATACATAAATAAAATCAAATAATGTTATCTTGTAGGAAAAATCATTTTTTTAAATCACATGAAAACAATTCTTGAAGATAATATCCAATCTACGTTAAAAATGTTTTCTTTTACCAAAATATTGCAGAATATTAACAGAAAAAATTTTATTTGACAATACATCTATAACATTTTGATGGAAACATTAAATCATTAAGTCATCATGGTGATGAAAAATTATATTCATTCCATATACGTTAAAACAAATAATTTCATAGTTTTGTCAAAAAGTAACGAAGTATCTTCATTGTAAAATGAGAAAAAGATTCCTTTATAAACCATATAGTAACAATTCAAAAAAAATTTAGAAATGATTTTAAACATCCATAGGATAACATTAAGAAATTTTTTTATAATTTTTTTAGAAAACACATACATGGAAGATAAATATTCCCCAATGAAGACTTAAAACTCAATAATCCCAAATATTGATGAGATTGCGAAATGTATTATCATTTATTTATAATCAGTTGAATTAGATTCTATATGAAATAAATAAAATTATATGCATGTTAAAATATCATAATATTCTAGATAAGGCTCATCAAATTCATTCATGTGCATTATATAAACCATGTATTAGAAACAAGCAGTTTTTAATGCATGTCTCCCACAAAAATAAAAGTTAGAGATAAATCCCATAACGTATATATTCAATCTATTAATACTCATTAAAACCACCAGTATAATAAATATAATTTTATTCTAAATCTATTATACAACCATATTAAATTACATCACACCATATATGATTTACTTATGACATTTTTATTATTATTTATTAACCATTCGATGTTAGTGTTACATTCCAGGTAATATTCGCTTGTTTTGATTTATTATTCCTGATACTATAACTTATATCATGAATTTTTTATTTCTATGATTTAAATAATTATAGAAATATCATATAAATTATTTATATAAATATTTATAATAATTTATAAAAAACAAAAAAATGGAATACACCGTTCACAGAGATGGTAAGGCGTACGTACACATGAAAATTGTTTTCATTTAATTATCACTTTATAAGAATGAAGGTAAATGATATACATATATAAATAAATAATAAATACATAATATATCTTATTATAATTCATACATATTATAATCAATTATAAACATATATGAAAAATCAATCACATCGCTTCACAGAGATGGCATTCCATATATACACTTTGAATACATTATCATTTTCTAAAATATTATATTGTCAAAAAGTTATATATGATATTATCATTATATAAGTATAATTATGTAATAAATATCATATATAAAATCTAAATTAATCATAATTACAACACATAAAATATAGTGACAGAAAATAAATTGCATCGCTGCATGGAGACGGTAAGTCGTACGTACGAACGAGTGATATATTGACTTCATGATCTATGGGAATGAGGTCATATAATGGTGTGTTAATAATAATAACAAAATTTATGATTATTTATAATTATTAGTAAATTATCTTTTGGTATATATAATATATTTTTAGGAGTTATAGAAGAGCATTATAAGAGAGTGATCAGTTAGAGTGATTACCTCATCTCTGAAGTACCTCCTTTAGATATCCTCTAAACGACTCTAGAGTAGGTCCAAGAGGAAAAAAGTAACATGTAAACAACGGATATGGATGTGGATAATATAATTAATATTATTTTTGTGGACCTAGAAGTTTCAATTTTACATGTATAATGGAGAGAGGAAATTTCTTTTTGTAATTGACGTGAGGGGAACTTTTGGAATCTCTAAAAATATTCATTAATAATAAATTAACTGTCAATCAAAATGCCTCATAAATGAAATTTATTAAAATTTAAGATTATATATGCTTTCAATACCATCATAAAATATATTTATATAAGTTTGTGTTTTATTGTAAACCTTATCATTTTGATTAATTCTAAGTTATCCTATTTTAATTTAAATTAAGGTAATAAATGTTTCTATATTAAATTCTTTTAATGTTTAATTATATGATGTTAATTAATTAATAAATAAACAATATATATAATAATAGGTCATATTATAATTTTTTTTAATTTTTTAAAGATTTTATTTTATTTGTCAATAGTTTAATAAAACATTATTTTGATAAAATATAATATTTGTCACTTTTGAAACTATTTATTACTTTGACTTGAGTAAAATAAATAAATGAAGATAACATAAAACAATATCATTTAATACAACCCTAACCTGACATATTAACATAAAATATTAGTTTTTCACCTTATTTAATTCAAATTATACTTCATTTAAAATATAAAAATCATTTAATTGATTGTTTCATTAATTCAGTAACTACTGCATCATTATTTCGTAATTATTTATGATAGAAATTTATATGTTAAAAAATAAAAATAAATATATATGAAGTATATAATAAATTAAAATTTCATAATAATATATATAAATTTTCATATCATATATTTTCCCCTTTTTAAAATTATTACCGTTATTATGTGTTAGAATGTGAAATTTTTTTCACTCACTTGGATTCAATCATATCGAAATACTTTTCATAGAAAAGTTTCCATTAAATAATTCACTATTTAATTATTATGTGATATGGTTTAGATAAACAACATCTAAAAATATTTTATCATATTTTTAGGTCATTTTATAATATTTATAATATTATTTTTACCCTTAATTACTTGATCTTATACTTAACTACTGTAATAAAATTTACCAATTTTACTATTTATATTGTCCAAAAATAAAAGGAAATTAATTAGAAAAATAATAATTTAAAATTTAGAAT
Source organism: Viscum album (assembly GCA_963277665.1). Lineage (NCBI taxonomy): Eukaryota > Viridiplantae > Streptophyta > Magnoliopsida > Santalales > Viscaceae > Viscum > Viscum album. Next base: position 650,743,791 of record OY728159.1, on the reverse strand, counting down.
ATGGAATCCATTTTTCCCAATTCAAAACAACTAATTTTTAAAAAGTAATATCCAATTAATCTCGTTGATGAAATGATAAAAAATGTGTTATTAATGTTCAAACATCCAAATGATTGAATTATTTTAATATCCAAATTTCAATGAAAATTTATTCCAACTACCTACATTGGTTTATGTAATAAAAATTATTCTAATTATACTTTAATACCAATCAAAAAATTTAATGTATCATTAATATTTATTTAGATGAAAAATATGATTTCAATTAAAAATTCATAAGTTTTCATGATTTATAAAAACATAAACCATATCTGAAAAAAATAAAAAATTCACCCAAAGTAAATATTGATATCTCAATTTATATGAATAATTTTATATAATAATATAAAAAATATAATAGTGTTGAAAATGTTATTTAAATATTTTTCTCCATTAGAAGGTGGTAAAATTACCCATTTGAAAAATATACAATTATATGTATAAAATTAGGGTTTTTATTGTCTTATGCCTATAAAATTTATTGGATGGATATAAAATAATTTGTTGAATATATTAAATATATATTTCAGAAATATCATTCAATAATTGTAAATAATTTAATTTATTAAGAAAAAATATCTTTGGAAGAAACAAATTCCCCTCATATTCAATTAGTATATACATTCATTTATAATTAACTTGTATCCAATGAATTAATCTTATAAAATATATATTTTACTAAGTTAGTTAATAATATGAATAAATTTAAATCTAACCGATATGTTATATCTTTTTATATTAAGTAATAATATTTTAATAATAAATTGTTGTTAATTAAAACTCGTTCTTGCATGTAACAAAGTCTTTCTAAAGAAATAAACATTTCCTGTAACACAAGAAAATAATAGTGTTGTGTGCACCACAAAATAATCTAAGTGTTTTATGTGGTGAAATATTATCTAGGTACTTTGTAAAAATAATGAATAACTTGGTGATTTCATATAACACAAGCTATATTAAGTGTTAAGTGAGGTGAAACAAATTGAAAAGATTAAAATTATTTGAAAACAAATATTTCAAAAAATATAACGGTGTTATAGGTTGGGTTTGAGATAATCAAGGTTTAATACCACAATATATAGTTAGGGGGTATTTTGAGAGTGATATAAATTAGTTTTTGTTTATTTACATGTGTCATACTATTGTGGAATGAGTTCATGACATATCTATCTTAGGTAATATATTCCAATGAATTTGGGTTAATTTATTATTTGTAAGATTTAATTGAGTCAGTTTCAAATTATTCAATTGTAAAATAATTAGAAACCCACAACATTTTGGGAAAATAGTGGATGAAAATATAGAATGGTGTGGTGGAAGATGTGTCTTAACATAGAAGGTTATTTTTTATTTTTTATTTTAATTATAAGGTTATTGAACATTTGAATACCTGTGATATTAGTAATTTAAATGATGTGGTGAATTAAAACATATGATTTTGTCAGGGTGAGATATTCTTTTAGTGAGATATATCTATGTCTATGTCAGTGTGTGGTGTAACAATTTTTCCTTATAATATTATATATATGGCATCATATGTTGGTGAATAAATCAATGGTAGGCCCCAAAATTCATTTTTGAAATGTGATAGTTTTTTGTATGACTAGTTATATTATAGGGATTTATAATGTATAATGATGTCAATGAAGAAAGTAATGTGATTATAGTGAAGATGATATTTATTGTATTAGTAGATATTCCAAGTTCGGTGGTGATGATTTAGTTTTTATAGGGGAATGTTTTTATGGGTAAAACTACTAAAATAAAAATAGTACCCAAGATTTGAAAATTACCATACAGACGTAGCATCTAGTTTGTATAATTACACATTTTAGAAACATAGAAAACCATGTAAAGTATCTATTTTTAGTTAGTATATAATGAAATGTATTGATAAGTTATACAAATGTATAAATAAATGGATAAAATATGTGTTTGGAGAGACAATTTAAAGAGTTCTATATATGTTTGTAACTATATGATGTGGGAAAAAATGATGAGTAACATAAGATTAAAAAACAATATGATGAGGGGAATTTGACTACATAGTACTTATGCGAGGATATATACTATGTGATTTTTAAATCAAAATGATTTTACATTATTTAGATAACTACATTAGCTTAATGAAATAATTTTGAGTTCCCTTTCAAAGGAATAATGAAATGATTGTAGATGTGAATTAGTGATGGTTATAATTATAATATAAATATGAGATTATTATGTGATAAGGAATAGATGTGGTTATATGGTTATGTTTTTTGAATATGGTAATTATTTTTTTCCATTTCTTTATTAATTCTACACATGGAATAATTTGAATCTTACATCCACATGAATATATGACTGTAATAAAGAGGAAACTATTAGAAATAATTATATTATTACCTACAATATATATATATATATATATTCTAAATAGTTTTATCTATGGTGTTAGTTGACCATATATCTAGATATAGATATATTATATTGTGAAGGTTGTGAAGTTATAACTTCCTGGAGTTTTAATAGTATTTCTATAATTGTCATTATTTTTATGAGTGTATCATGGATTTCTATAACATGACTATAATTTATGTGTATAATTCATATATTTTGGTTTTAAAATGAATTATATTATTCATGTTATGTGTATTGATTATTTATAATGTGTAATTCATTCTTTATATAATTAATGAATTACCCATGGTTCTAGTACCTATTTCACAGCTTATTGAAGGAGAGAACTAGGGGGTTAGAAAAAAACCCTTTTATTTCATCAGGGGACATAGAGTGAGGGTGTATTATGACTAAATTATTTTTTTATTAAATTAAGAATATGACCAAATAAAAATTTAAATACTTCATAATCTATTTCGAGACGGAAAAAAATTCTATTATTTCTAAATTACCATTTCATAACATGTTAACCCATAATTGATAAGATATATGTAATAAAATATAGTTATCAATGTTTATACACATGATAACTTAATAGATTTAGAATAAATGTTATTATATTTTGTATAAACATGAATAATAAATAACCTTAGGGAATGTTTAACAGAATTTAACAATACGTCCACTAAAATGGTCGTTTAGAATGAATTTTTCAAGGGATATTTTTATAATGATGTTTATATTGTATGTATATAATATTAATATTTATCAATGACAGGTTAATTAATCTAAAAATAAATAATAAATTATATTGATTTATGTAAGGACCTACATATCTATATTTAAAGATAGATTCCTTATTTAGGGATATTATGTTTATGATGGTGGAAGTGTAAAATGTTTTTATTATATGAAGTATTTTAAAAACATAGTTAATATTTTATTATATACATGATATTTTCATTAAATGATAAAAAAATAAATTTGAACCGATTTTAATTCCAAAATAATGAATATATTAAAATGGATAGGCATTGTGAAAATTGTTTATAGAGATTTCATGTTTGGAAAGGTGATTAAGTGATTTCAACATCCCCTAAGAACTACTATTGGGAATTGATTAATATATTTTAACATTAAATCTTAAATTATGTTGCCACACTTATGTATATTAGAATAATAATATGATATGAAAATATAGGAAGTGCTGTGAATATAATGGATTATTAGTGTCCAATTGATAATTTTTTATTTAAAAAATTGAGCATTATTTATTGTCGGTTGTGATTTTATGTTCTTGATTTCAATTTTATATTTATAATTTCAAATATTATTTGTTAATCAGATTCTAAGGTACCATGAGGGGTTTTTTATTATGATCATTATTATTAATGAATCAGAAATATTTATCTTTATATTTTTATTAAATACAAATTTGTATAGAAACACTAATTTTCTTAATTCCACTTAGATTAGTTAAATATTATTGTAAATAAATTGTAGAATACAGAAAGGAAATATGAAAATCATTATGACATTGAGTATTTTTGTTATTGAATATTAGTTATAACAGATCTGAAAATTCAAAATATATAGATCGGAACTGAGTTTCATATGATGAAGAGTGATGAGAATATTATTTTTAAATTCTATATTTTATATATCAACTACTTGGGGTTACAATTATATTAAACACAAAGACACACACACACCAAACACATAGGATATAAAGTAAGGTCACAACCCCCAAGGGATAACTGACCCTTCATGCCTTATTTATTCACTACATGGCCTGAAGGCCTAGTGGGAATGGTTCCCATTACATAGACAAAAGACCTTAAAACTAGCCTGAGGGTCTAGTGTAATGTCATGTACGCATCATGACCATGTCTCCATCTGCCTGCATGAAGACTATATAACCACCTTCTTCCATAACAGCCTACCATAGTAAATTCCCTCCCACACAAAATTGATCACTGATCTGATGCAGAATCATGGGTCATATTTACCACTATGGCACATCCCAATTAAAATTATTTAAATTCCAATTATTATAATAATAGGTTTATATATCTATCAAATAATCCAATCCAAAAGGTTAAATATAAATTTATCTTAGTATGGATTATTTTATCTTCGATATGGTGTTCCAAATATAAAATCACGCTATATGCATTTTTTATTATATAATGGCTCGATTAAATTTTGATAAATATAACAATATATATATATATATAATGTCATCAGGTTTTTATAATAATTATATCCATTACACATTATCAATTTATTATAACTCTATTTTCCCTTCCCTTATAATTATACATATAATTATTTTTCCAATTAGATTATAATTTGGAATGAATAAAGATGTATTTTAATATAATAATTTTTATGTAAATATTAGATGGATTTTATACTCTCCCATTATATAAATTGTGGAAAAATAAAACTTTTAAATTGAATATGAGATAAAAAAATAATTTATGTTTCCAAAGGATTCATAAACTTCAAAATAATATAAAGTGGGATATTGTGTTGACCTATGAAATTAATTATATTTTAAGTATATCATCACATTAATTATTAATAAGGTACATGAGAAATAATTTATGTAACATTAAGTGTTTTCAAAGAAGTAAAAACATAGTGAACTAAAATATTATGGATATATAGAGTATATATATATATATATTCATTTATTAAAAGTTTAATAAAATAAAAAAAAGAGCTAGAAAATAAGACTGTTGTACCTCCATATAATTTAATTCTGGGCATATAATTAGAATGTTATTTTTTGTCTTATATTTTTAATTGTTATAATACATTATATTTTAAGGATATAAGAAAATAATATAAGTTAAATAAGTAGTTTCATGATGTTAAATATTATATAAATTTTGAGGGAAATTATTTTCCTTATGCTGCAATCATTTACTAATCAATTAGTAGAAATTATAAGAAGATATATATAATAAAATGTCATTATTAGGTAGATATAATAATATAGAACATAAAATAATATAAATAAGATTTATCCTTATCATGGTTTAAAATTTTTTGTATTACACATTAGAGATGTATTTCTTTGAAAAAACCAAACATTGTTTCTGAATGACATCATCTGAATATTATGCTATTTAAACCACTCCCATAAATTTCGATATATGAATTAAATTCCATATTATTTTTTCAACCAATGAAAACCCATTTGAATTTTGGTAACATGAAAGAATATATGCGATAAATTCTTGAACTTTGATGAATTGTTTTTTTATTTCATATTAAATGTTATAAGTTTATTTTAAATAATATTAGGATAATACCTTAGATTAATTATTGTTTATGATAATAGATATTGTAATTTTTTAAACAAAATTAAATGATTAATATAACATTTTTTATTCAACCTGGATGTTTAATATTATGGATTAATTTTAGATTCATCTAAATTTTATATAAAAAATTAAAACATATAATGAGATGCAATTCAAGGTAGGATCAAGAGTAAATTAAATATATTAATAAAAAATGAACAAGGATATAAATCATATATTATATAATTTATAATTAAATTCCTAAATAGTGAAGTGTGTTTCATGGGATTTTATTATGGTTTAATCACTCTTAAAATGGTCTATTTTAACAATATGGAATCCTAGGTAAATAAATTATCTTTTTATGATTCTCTCTTCATTATATTTTTTGTTTCTCTAAGTGTAATAGGTATATTAAGGTAATAATAAGGTTAATCCTACAAAATATGGATTATTATCACAACCCATTGACACAAAATATAAAATAGAGATTGCATTCGACCCCCATATATCTTTATCTAGAATTTAAAAGAAAATTTAGGTAGTTTAAATATTCATAGAATAATAAATGACCAGATGATAACTATTTGTTATACATGGATTCAGGATTTTTGGAATGGTGGATATTAGGTATAAGAGTTTCTTATTTTTGTACAATGTTGATTATTTTTAAATAAATCCTTAAAAATCCCACCAGATATATTATGGAAAAAGATTATGAGTTAAATTATTCTTAATGCCCCTCATATAAGAATAGTGGTTATTTGTAACTATCCACTTCTAGTATCATTGATGATTCAATAATATTCATAGACCAATCACCGCTAAAATTAAGTTATTTGATAAGATTATATAGACACCATATTGAATGAGTTCATATGAAGGAAGGATTTTCAGTTGGAAGATCGTGAGACGTTGAGAAGGTATAATACTGAATGATTTTAGAATAAAAAATGCTAAAGGTTATGTGAAACTAAATTGTACAATATTTTTAGAAAAAAATTAATAATGAAGATACATGATTTTTATAGTAGTTAAAATCAATCTTATCAAACAACTACACTTGAATTCTCTCTAATCCACAAGAGAAAAGGAATCAATTGTAACATCAATTTTCATGGGTCTTACAACCTTATTATAATCCTTCCCTACTATGGTCGTAAACATAACATACTATCCATTATTTTTTTCACAACTAGTCGCACATCTTAGTAAATCTCTCACTTATAATTGGTGGCATAATAATAATGAAAATTTTAGAATCATGGAATAACTAAAACCACTACTTTTGGTAATGTAGTTATGAAAAATACCCAAATATGTTTAGATTGGAAAGGCATATACCAAAACTAATTATGATAAAAAAAATTAAATTTAACACATAATATTAGAAAACTATAATTGAATGTTTTATATAGATAATGTAGGTTGATCACATCAAATTTATAAATTTAGGACCTAGATACTTATAGAGATCACATCTATATGACATTAATAGTCATAGTAACACACATCAAATGACATTTATTTTTTTAATTCTCATCCATTCATAGAACATTTAGTTTCTTCAGTGGATATTTATTTAGTTATCTCCATGGGAAAGATCCTTGATGTTCCCTAAACCACAATATATAATTGGAGTATCAATGGTTTACAAATTTTATTATTTATATTGGTCAAATAAAATAATTTTTGAAAATCACATCATGATATTAACCCTATATAGGATTAAAAAAGTTATAAATAAATAATTTTTCATAATGAATTTAATACATCATATTTTAATGAAAATAATTATTCTTCTTTTTTAGTTATAACATTGATGAAATCATAATAAAGATAAAAATACTCTTTAAAAAAAATCATAAATCATTCTTATTTTTTGGTAATTAGGATTTATATCTACTATGATGCTCATTTTAGAAAACACCGTAAAGTATGTTAAAAACAGAAAAATATTTATTCAATCATCGAATGTGTAAATATAACATTCATATGTATAATGATTATACATAAAATGAATCTATAATTTCCTTGTAAATTAATTTTCCTCAACATCGTATAAGAAAATATATAATCATAAATTTATTGATTAAAACTGTATGCATTTAATTTAAAAGAGATTGTGATAAATAAAATTCTATAAGAAATTTTATTTCTCATAGGATTTATAAAAAATATCACAGGGCTCTATAAAATCATGTAAATCCTTTCACATAGAAAACATTATAGTTTTGTTCGATATTTATTTTAAATGAATGGAATCTAAAATTAATATAGAAATCATCTAACTTCAAAATAATTTGTTCATTTTCAAAATTTAGTAATTAATAATGATACTTAAATTTCAAAAATAATAAAAATCCCTAATAACTAATTTAATAACCATAAATAAAAACTAATTAGAAAATATAAAATATAAAACTACAAATTTAAAATTCATTAGATCGAACTGGAGTTTAAAATAAATAAATCAAACAAGTATAACACATAATATATTGATTATTTATATCGTCATATCTATATTTAATAATTTTGTTAATATATATAGTTTTTAAATATTAAATATTTATATAATTGGAAAAGAATAATGTTAATAACAACAAAATAATCTAATAATATATGAGATTATCAATCTTTAATTCACACATAGTAACATTCACCCTATTTTTAAGTGATTAAATAAAATTTATCGAAACAAAAACCTCTCATTTTTTTGATAATCTAGAAAATATTTAAAAAACATAAATAGATTATTTAAAAACTACCCTATCATATGGATCATATCTAATATATTAAAATAATTTGGGGAATAAATTTAAAATATAATTTGAACCTTTAAAATAACTTATCCTCTTTTAGAGTGAATAAAATATTAATAAAAAAATTTTAAATTAAAAATTATTTGTATTTTATAATATAGTATTAATCATATTAATTATTAAAAAAATTAATAAAGTAATAACATCAAAACAATTTACTATTTTAACTCCCCATAAAATCATTCATCTCTTAATAAATAATCTATTAAGAAATAGTTAATGTAAAATTTGTAAAATTTATAGAAAAATATTAGAATCCTCCATATAATTTCAGACATTCTTTCATGAAAATAATATATGATTGTTAATTTAAATTCGAAATAATTCATTAAAAAATTATCAAATATCAACAAAAGATCCATGTAAATAGTTTTAATTAATAATTAATAATATTTTTTAAACATTATTCTATCTATAAATAATAGGATTCCATCACTCTATTTTAGAATATAATATCATGAAATTTCATTAAGTCCAAAAGGGTAATAAATATGTCCAATAATTTATCATTTATAGAAATAAATTTTAAACTTGTATCACATTTTTATGAAAACACTAATGATATAGTAAACTAATACAATATTATTATTCCTAGAATTTTTTTTTGTGGTAATTTAAAATATAAATATAAGATTAATCATTGGAAAAATATATATTTTATGAAAATAATACTGATATATAATAAATAATTTTAAAACCATAATAACTAAGAGAAAATAATCAATAAGAGGTATACATTTTCTTCAATAATAGAAAAAGAAAGGGATTTTTTCATAGAAATATATGGAATCAATATTTTTATTTAAACATGACACATAAATTATTATTTTTTGTAGTTATTAATTGAGAAATAAAATTATAATCATTATTTAAATTTATATCATAATAGTTTATAGTTTTTATTGGAAATTATGATTAGATAATCCCTTATCATATATAATAATTCAATCAAATGATTTTATGTTCTTTTCATTATGGAATTATTATTACTAATTATGATTATTTATTAAGTTTGACATAGTAGTACATGTCCAATACACCATGAATATAACAACAACATATGTTAAGGGGGTCTAAAGCAGTGAAGACCTAAAGAGTTCACTAGGGTGATGTTTTCACTAGAATATAAAAAATATCCAAGACTAAAGAAGAAATAGAATATCTCCCCATGGATCACCCCTGCTGTTAGAAAATATAAATCTTCTTTACCTTATATCCATGTATTATAGATTTTATCAACTTGACACAATCCCGTAAAATCCCCAAGAGCAATAATCAGTAGACCTGGCGGTAACGCTTACCGCACATTAGCCTCAGACCAGTTGGTGAGGTATCCTTAAGTGCATCCATAAGACCCAGGTTCAAAACTAGGTAGATGTATATTTCTGGTAATGTAGCAGTCACTGTAGTAGTGCTGTAGAAATACTATACACTATGCGGGTACTGTAGTAGAACTGTACACTGTACGGGTACTATAGTAGGCAATGTAGTAGGTATTGTTCGGTACTATAGCAGCTGAAACTATTCACCATGGGCCATCAGTTTGAGCTTGGAGTCCTTAAGAATTTTGGGCCACCCAAGAATTCGGGTTAGTAGGGCATTTAGGCCACATTTAAGGTATTTGGGCCACCTCGACGCCTTTGGTCCACATGCAGTTTCCCCAGACACACTACAAAAAGAGGAGCATCCCTAGAAGAGGATTCAGAGAAGGTACACTCACTAGAGTAGAGACAAATGGATTTGTCAGAATGAGAGGGTATGACTATGCCATCAAGACTAGCCTGTGCTTGCATGGAAAGCCTAGCTAGAAGGCCATGTGATGGTGGAGAGCTACTATCATGATACAGATCATGGTGAGGGGTAATTCCTTGTAGATAGTCTGGGTGAATTCTCTACTACCTTCACGTCATGTAATCTCCTAATCCTACAGGCCATGTAATCTCTGAGCCTACGGGCCTTGTAAGGGTTCCCCCTATCCCTTGAAATGGGGTTATCAAAAATCAATAAAAATTAAGGTCTTCGGGCTATTTGGGCGGTAACGCTTACCCCACACATGGAATTTAAAATTATTTGAGAGTCCACTACCACAACTGGGAGATGTATATTTGTCTGTCTAAAAAACAGGTCAATGATAAACACCTAATCTTCAACCAAAATGGAATCACTTTTTCCAAATCTATTAGAGAAAACCATGATAACATATACCTTGGGGTCATTAATGGCACCACCTCCCCACATTAAACCCCTAAGAGAATAACCATTTGTATTCATATTAAGACCTGAGTTTTGGGGGTATTAACAAACACATATCTCTTGTAAGACATTGGATGCATTGAAAGAACCATACATACATATAGATAATGATCTTAATGATGGATATTCTTATGTAGTCCTTTCACAACTAAAACATGTCCATTAAGGTGTTTCTCATTTTGAATATTATCCAAAGTCGAGACTCTAAGACTCCACCGTTTCTAATTTCATCCCATTTCTTCCAAATAATCTAGAACCACATATGAATGATGAGGGAATGTGAACTCTTCTCCCATCCATAATACCCCATCCCTTTGAAGTACACATTGAGGAATGTTTTACTTGAATCCTCATGGGGAACCCAATAAGTGAAACCAGAAAATAAATGCCAAACTATGGTCACCCATTCCCCAAAAACAAAATTTATCAGAGTTCTCAAATTGTGTCTATATAAAAAAGTGAAACCTTGAGTCCAAACACACACCCATTCATATGATATTTTATTTAGTTGTTATCAACTTCTTTCTTACCATTCATACTAGATAGTTATATGTAGTCGATATCTTTTTAAACAAAATCACTTCACCATAATCATCATGGGAATTAGCCAATAAATACACTCTATGATATTATTTTATAGTAAAGGCTATGAAAGAAGATCTCATTATGACACATCTCTGTTCCATATATTTTTTCATGATACTGTAAATGATTTTCCACTACCCCTCATCCAGAATCATTTGAATGAAATACAAATGAGCACATTCTTGTATGAATGTAATGTATGGGTTCGAACAATGAGGAAACATGAGCCTCCTCACTACCCGATTATAGTTCCAAAAATAGATTTTTTCTGTCCCTATTATCCATTATACATGGTGGTGAATTTTTCTTAAGTGAGGATGGATCATGGTAATGATATCATAAGATATAAATCTTTTCATAGAAAAATTATCCCCATATATATTGTACATGAACCTTCCCTGAAGAAATTTACCCTCAAGGGTTTACCCCACTAATTTGGCATACAGATTCTACATGGTTTCACTGATGATTATAACATTGATACCAACATCATTCAAGGGTATTTCCATTCCCCCCCAAGGCACCCAGTTATGTTTCTTATATGATTGAGCATCCCAAAAAATGAGGACATCTCCTTCTAAATTCACAATATAACCCCTTTAATGGCATGTAGCTTATAAATATAATTCATTGGTATTAAGGAAAGAACATTGTTAATCAGGTTAATTCTTCCCCAAATCAAAAATAAGTTATATTGAGTTTAGGATTGTATGCCTAATCATATTGACCACCTTATCAATGTGGTGGATTTGTTTCCCCATTGGAGAAACTAGGGCATCCTAGTATTCTATGGGAAATGATCATCTTTTCATACCTAACCTTCTCACCAACGATTTTTCCCGTGTTAACATGTACCTTATCTAAGAGATGATACATCTCTTTTATACGTTCACCATTTATCAACTCCATATTAAAAATTCCTCTATTATGTCAATGATCCCTCAAACAGATCTATCACTCCCAATTGAAAAGAGAATTGTACCATCGGAAAAATTAGATTAGAGATGCCTATGAAATGGTACATGGAATGGAATTGAATAATTCTTCTGTTATCCATCATTTTTTAATATTATAGCTTAAATAATCTTAAAAAATTATAAAAAATGTGGGATATAGATTGGAACCTTTATGAAGACCCATAAATGACTTAATGAAACCAAACTATTTTCCCAAGAAATTTGTATATATCTAATAAGTGTTAAAGCACCAGAACAAGAGGTCAATCACCAAAGTGGAAAATACCATATAGGATAACACCTTAGGGAAGAAGTTAAAGTCCACCCTATAATATTATTTGTTCAAGTCCATCTTTATTTCAATATTATATCTGAGTTTCTTTCAATTAAATCTTCTAATTACCTCTTGGGCCAACCGAATAACGCCCTAAATGGTTCTACATTTAATAAAATCATGTTTCTCATTAGATATCCATTTATAATGATATTTAGATTATTTCTTGTTATTAATACATGTTATAACTTTATATGGGAAATTATATATGCATATCGGTCAATACATATATAAGGAGGTTAGGTCCATGAATTTTGGAAAAATAACTAAATTTGTTGTATAGGAAATATGAGGGAGATTCTCACAAAGAATGTATTTCAAAAATGATTTTATAAGAAAAAACTGAACCAGGTCCCACAAGAATTGGTAGAAGGATCCAGGGTTACCATTTTTTCTAGGTACACATTCGGGGTTAAGTGAACATACTAATTATCAGTTCACTGCCTCATCGGGGAAGTCTTTCATAGATTTATTGACAATCTTGGACATCATGAGGGGGATAATGTTAATGAGATCAAAAATTTTCCTTGGGAAACCACACTACATGTAAGGAATAATATCATAGAAAAGGATTATATAAAATGTGTCTTATATTCTACCAACCATGTCATGATTGCTCCTAAAATAAGTATCCTCCAAGAAAATATTAGGAATTCTGATATGCCAATTATTCCTGAGGAATATGTGAAAAAACTTGGAGTTCATATCCTATTCACATTACCATTTGATCCTTGATTACTCACATATCTTAATTTATTATTTAATAAATATAAATTATAATGTGTTCTGACTGTTAGAGATTATATCAATTAAATTATTTTTCTAGTCATTATCAAAACTATACAAAAGCTATTTTATCTCCTTATTAATATCTTTTAGATTCTATGTTTGAGGGTGTTATTTACTTCCATTAAACATATTATCAAATCTTATCCATATAATATTTTTATTTAAAATTCTCTATGAACTCCTTGTGTAGGAATACTCTTTGAATCTCTAACCATTTGAGGTAATCCCATGTCTTCCATCCATAGTTGAGAGAATATAAAATGTTCTCTATTTTCCATCATCAATTTCATTACAATACTAAGGGGGAGTGATCTGATAAAGAGCGTTCCAGATGGGAGACATTAATATTAGGATAAGATGAAATTACATGGTTATTAGAAATAAACCAATCATTGTGTAACCAGGTCCGCACATTTCCTCTCTAGTAATTAAACAATGAAAATACACCCCATACATAGACCACATTTTCTATCCCCGTTCCCACCATGCATGAGAAAAAGCATGGCTTGAATTGAGTGGGAAAAACCATCCACCTTTATTTACATCCAATCTAATAATGATATTATAATACCCCTATCAAAACAATACATGGAGGTTTTTGGATTGAAGTCACTATGATCTCTCCGTAAGGACTCAAAGATCTTAAAATCATACTTAACATAGATGAAGGTGAATAAAAGTAGTAAACACTAGAATAAATTTTCATAGTCAAATACTAATATGGATAAGTGAATAGATCATGTATAATTTTTAGCTCCAATTACAACAAGATATTAGTGTTATAGGGTCATCCATGAAAATGATTTTGCGTCCATACTCTATATGAAATGTATGTAATTTTGGAATAACATTTTTTATCTCAAAAACCACTGAGAGAGAGATAGAATGGTTTTGGAATAAAATGTACATGAATTATATTTTTACCATGGCCACTAAAACTTAGGAGTTCCATATTAGAAATGAGATCATTAATGAGATATGTACCTAGTTTTGGAACATGAGGAACGTCCATTCAAAGATGATGATGATAGAAAGGAAACCCTGAGTTTATATTGAGGCCTCATCCCCTTCTATCCTTTTCAAATATGGTACATATAAAGATATAAACATTTAATATGGTTTATTAGTTACTAGATAATTATTACTAAATATCATTTCTCTAAAAAAATATCAACTTTTTAACATGTTAAATAAAAATATTATTTTTATGCTGCACTCAAAGTGGTAAATAAAAATTTATCATAAAAAAGAAAAAACACTTTAAATAATTATTTTTCATATGTAAATGGATTAAAAAATATTCAATCATTATTTGAACAGTTTTAGATTAAAAAAACAATTTCAAATCTCTTATAAGACCCATATCATATTCATTATTCATTTACATGAAAACATATTTTTATAAAAACATCCAATGATGATAATAATATAAAAACATGAAATTAAATTTCATTGATCAAGGAAATATTAAAACATTTCCTATGTATTTAAAATATGTTCATGTATTCCTTTTAATTTTTTTTCAACAAAATAAAATAATTTTTTTTAAACAATTCTGGAGGATCTTACATATTTCTTTATAAGGAATTATAATTTTTTAAAACATGGTTTGTAAAATTTTCATTTTCATATCCTATGGATTTATTAAGAAAAAAAACATGAGTAATTAATAAATTTAATATTTCACATTTAAAATAATTTTTTTAAATGTTAAAAAATGAAATGAAACATGTGAAAATAGAATTTTAAGGGATACTATCCTAGAAACATGAGAAAATTTTTCATTTTTGTCTACACTAATGTCATGAAAAAATAATTTACAAAAAATGATACGTTATTTATTATTTATATCTAAATTCATCTATTTTACTTCTAAAAAATTAGTGATTCCAACAATCAATGATGTTTTAGGTTGTTTATGTAGCGACCCAACCATAGATATCCTATAAATAGTGTTTCATACAAAATAAATTTTTATGATTATAAGGAATCAAAATCTGAAGGAAGAATCTATTTAGTAGTCCAGTTAAACCATATACATAAATGATTATTGTATTAAATAAGAATACATTGATAAAAAAATAATTTTTTACTTCTTTTTAAATAAATAACTCTAAGGATAACTCTAATTCCTCTTGTAAATCCACGCATACATTTCATAGTAGTCTTCTTGGATTCCTATGGAAAAAAACATAATAAGTTTTAGCAGAAATGCTATGTAAGAAAAAAATAGAGCGGAAACAATAATGAATTGATCAGAATTGTCAGTATGGGTAGGTAGATAACTAGAAACACATGGCATTAAAATAACTGGATAAGGAAAAATAAATACAACATGGTATAAAACTAAAACACATGCCATTTATTTAATAAAAAAATATGAAATGTATCCATAGATATGCTGATAAAAAATCTCATGGATGAATATTAACTTGAACTAATTTGAATGCAATTATTAATTATAGGAAACTATAGTTCCAAGGTACATTGAACTAGTATCATCAAAAGGAAGTTTAACAATACCAATTTTCTCAACTAATTCATCCCATAAGACTACTGATGCATCAAGGGGTTTTAATTCACAAGCCCCCAACCCATGTATGGAATGTCCAAAGCATTCCTCATATATCAAATAAAAAATGAACCTTTATCAAATATTATTATTGAATAAAGTATAAAGACTAATTAATGTTTCTCACAATAATATAATAAATTCCAAATAACATTGTATATGTAAAATGAAATATGGTTCAAGAAATAATAATATCCTTGATAAATAAAATTAATAATTAGGGGGAAATTTAATGTTTAAGGTTCATAAGAGATAAAATATTTAAACGACAAGAAAAAAGAAATAAAGGAAGTAAATTTTAATACTATCCTTGGAAATATAAATCATAAACCATGTAGAGGATGAATAAGGATAGAATCAATACAAAAAATCCCATGTGGAGTAAAATAGAGGGAATTTATCATTGATGAAATAAAAGATCATCTTTTAAAAATATTATTGAAGAAAAAATCCATTGATTTTGAAAAACCATTTCAATATATTTTTCATAAAAAACCACTCTTAAAAAATTTCATTAAAAAGAATACTTTTGAAATTGAGGAGTAGGCTTCAATGAAATGATGAAAGATATATCCGTACATGTTTCACATGGTAAAAAATATTCCTCCTGTGAAGAAAAATGATATAAAGATCCTCATCTTAAAAGAGAGAAAATATTCCTTCAATGAGACTGGTAAAAGAAAAAAAATGGGAAATGTGTATTTAAAACATATTAATGAAACTTGTTTTTTAGAAGAAAACAGGTTCTCTAACTAAAGAGATAAATGAAGACGGTTTTTCTTAAATACATTTTCTAAAACACATGAGTACGAAATAGTGGAAAATGGTTTTAATACTGGAAAATACTCATAAATATGTAGTGAATAATTTAATTGATTACTGAAAAATGGTTATATAATTTCCGTGAAAGGAAATTCCATAGAAATATCATTAGGATTAGTCTTAAAAATAATCTTTAAACTATCTTATGTGTCCCATGCCATATTGAAACATTTTTAAATCATTAAACTCGTCATATAAGATTATTAAATAAAATATTAAATTCCATGAATGAAAATTAATTTGTGATATAATATATAAAAATGGGATATAGATACACAACAAAAAAGATTTATTTAGTGAACATGACATTTATCTCATGAATTTAAAAAGTGAGATGAAAGTTCTTTACTGATGTAGTGTAAAATGGTTTGGAACACCCAAAGGTAATAATCCATAAATAAATCATTTAAATACCATGAATATAATATAATTCATGAAATTATATTCCAATGTGGCATTAATTACAACATATATAAGAAATTTGGTGTATAATAATTAAGTATGCCTCACGTAATGAAAAAGAGACTCGAATCCCTTACCTTGTACATCCTTTCAAGTGAACATCCTTTAAGTTTATGTATAATAAACTTATGTTAACATTATAATTTATTAATAACATATTCAATTTTAATAGTTAATTTTATTTCACTTATTACCATGTTGTGAACAACTGAAACAATTATGCTTACATCAGGTGTTTTTGAACAAATTCTGTTTATGTGTCAAAACAAATATTTTTGGTCAACTATTCTCATAGGGTTTATTATATAACATATCTAGAAAAATAACCATTAAATAATTATCAATTTTTACATGAATTATATATTTAATATCTATCATTAAATAAGGTAATGAAAATGAGAATATATTACACCCATGGGTATGGTAGGTTTTACATACGCATGAGTAACATTCCCATTTTTAAATGATCATTGTAGAAAGAAGGTAGGTAAATAGAATCATTCAATATTGATCGTGAAATAATAAATAAAATATTAATAAATTTTATATACTTATATATAGAATTATTTTTTGTAAAAGGAATCACATCATGTCGAGGAAGTGATAGTCGACACATCCACAAACGACATTATCTATTTTAAAGTTTGTGAAAGATTAATAAATGAAATTATATATATATATATATATATATGTATATATGTATGTTTGTATTTATATAGTTAGATTAATGTAGTTATATCATGAAGATATTTTTAATTTTATATATGTCACTTATGTTTAATTAAAAATATCCTTTATAGGTTCTATGTTTACTCTAAATGAATTCTAATGACTTGAAGTGATGATAGTCCACACTTCCTCAAACGACGTTATCGTGTTAATGTAAAATGGAATGTATTAAAGGTAGGAGTAATAAACGTATTAAATAATTATAAATAAATAACAAATATTATATAAATATGTATATATATACATATTTTCTATCATAATGGCCAACATGGGTGGCTGTAATGGAAGAATGAACAATCATCATTTCATAAGGCATTTGTTCGTTGTCAACCGAAACATTATGTTCATTACCCATTAGATGGTGGTTTGTGTATCTGTAGGTCAAAATATCAGCATAAAAAAATACAAGTGTATTTATGATAGTATTTTTATATCTAGGAACCAAAAAAATATATTTTAGGTGTTGGAGAATAGAAAGGAAAGTAGAGATATAGAGAAAATACATTACCTATTAATCGGGAAAATTTTTTTAGATTAATAAAAAATGCATCCATGGATGGTATTCTGAAAAAATAGAGGCTTCTGGTTATATTGGAGGGAGGTTTTTAGTCCATTTAGGCCGATATTGTAAAAACATAATAGATTGGAGAGGTGTTGTGAATGGGTTAAGGTTGTGTCCTTCTATATGAGAGGAAAAGTACATACATGGCATTCTGGAAGATAAATTAGGTGAAAACATATTATTACTTAATAAAAATAAAAAAAACCCCAAAAATAATTAATGTAATGTCCATGGAAGGATTATGGCAATCTAATTGGTGTTTGACATGTGGATAAGTCATTTGTGTCATTAAAGTTAGAGTTTTAGTCATTTTTTATGCATAATTACACTATAATCACTATAATTATTTTTAATCCCTTTCACAAATCATTTATGTCAAAAATTATAATTATATTATTAGAGAACAAATATTATATTGATTAAAGTGGAGTATGTAATATTTTCAAAATTAAAATCATTGAAGCTTAAAATTTATGATTAATTCTAATCCTAGAGACAGAAATATTAAATGGGTTTAATAGAAAAATGTTCCAAAGATTCGTATGTTTTTATATTCAATTTAAAAAGGTAGATTGATTATAGTGAACTATAATTTATTTATATATTTATAATTTATCCAATGAGACATAAAAATTATAATATAATTTAACATTGATAATTGTCTAAATGAAAAGGTCATTTTTAACTAAGATGCTGTATTTTTTACTATTCACTAAAAACATGAAGTTTCTTAAAAAAATCCCAAAAACTTACTAATTTTTTTTAATTTTATTCTTTTATAGTAAAATATATTTGAGAACATAAAAATAGTTTTATAGGAAAATAATATTTTTATATTGAATTTGTTCTTTTATCCATTTATAATTTTTTTAACCTATGAATTAATCATATTTTATTATAAAACATATATTTTCACAAGTTAGTTAATACTATTTATAACAACTTATTTGTATCATTTTTTAATAATTTTTTCTTTAGAGATTGTTTCTCATTATGAGTCGATATTTCACATAGCGCAATCCATTGAGGATGATTGATTTTGATTGTAACACATGATATAGAGGAAGGTCATTGATGTGTGTGATGTACTCTAACTCAGTGTCGCGTGCATTGTAATATGACTCAGGGGTTCATTCATTGAAATATATAGAATCTATTTTAAATAGTAATTATATTATAAATTATTCTAGTATTATATTACATTACGTTCCAGCTATCATGTGTCATACACGCTATCTAATACAAGGTTCTTAATACAATTTTACTCAGGCATCACATTCTTTACCACATTATTTAAATTGTGTCTTATAATATTACAACAGTTCATGGTGATATATTTTTTTATTCATCCTATGATTGATATCCCACATCTTGAGATGGTTTCATAAGTAATCCCTTATAAAATAGAGAATTTAATGTACAAAAGTCACATGGAATACCATGTAACTAGGTATCTTTGTAGTGGGACATCAGTTCCATGTAGAGATTCATAATTGTAAGAAAAACATAAATATTTATAGGGAGTGGACGAAGTCATCAATCATAAAAAGTTAAATGATTATTAGAATATTGAGGGCCTCAATTCCATAAAAATTTGATGATTTTGAAGCCCATCATTTTAACCAAAATTAATGTAATAGTAAAACTTTTTATTTATAATTCATTTTACCAATGATGGAGAATCATTATTCTGACTAATAATATAATAAAATATTCTTACATGATAGGTGTAAAAATAATATGATCAATCTTATCTTTTGGTTATTCTATGAAAAAAATAATATTTCATCGCTTTAATCCAAAAAATTAATTACCAACAATGATTTTTTTCTTTCTAATTCACTAAAAGAAACAGTTAAAGGATCATAAGGCCTAAAAAAATAGACAAACATTAATATTTGCCTTTAACTATCTCCCAAAATAAGTATGGTTATTGGAATAATTTCTAATAATCAAAAGTGTTACAATTGGTTCATCATTAATATTTATTCTTTAAAATGTATAACTAAAATAAAGGAAAATTAATAAGGACATTGTGATGGTCGGTGGTTGGCGTAAAAACATTATCATCTTTTAGTTATGGGTTCGATAGATACACCCTTGCCACATTTGACTTGTTGTCACCTGGCTTACATGTTTTCCTTGTATATAACCTAATTAATATAATTTCCAAATATAAATATGATGGAAATCCTTGAAATTAAGTTAATCTATAAATAAAATTTTAACTAAGGGTTTCAATACAACGTTTATACATAAATAACACACCCATTGTATTTCCAAATTTTTCCTTCAATGATCTAGGTTTGATCTATAAAATAATTATAATTATTTCTATATCATGACACCTTATCTTTAATCAAAAACACATTAGGTTTAATCAAGGTTACTTATTATATATCCCAATCCTTCATGATGGGTTATAAAGAAAAATTGGATTATCCTATGCATATCCATAGGGAGTGTCAAACCTGGTGCGCAATAAGGATTATTATCATGTACCAGGTTTCCACAAGTCAATATGATAATTGCATGTCAGAGTTGCTACTCCTAGGTTCATTATTTCCAAAACCACATCCATTTTTTGTATCCATATTGGGATTTATATTAAGGAAGTCCCACATAATCTATACATTACCAAAACTATACAATTTTCATCTCTACATTTTTAAATTAACCTTAGGGATATGTTCTCTAGTATAGAATTTCCTAATTATAGTTCCTGATGTTTCTACTAAACTTATTTTCAAACAAACTATAGCGACATAGGTCCAAATATCCTAGAGTCGGTGTCGATGAATAAATACATTTGCATGATTACAAGGAATCTACCCCAAAGGACCGATCATTTTAGTATTCTTGGTAAACCAGATACATAAATGAGTATTGTATTACAAATCAATATATTTATTACAACATAATGTTTTTTCATATTTCTAAAAAAATAACTCCAATAATAACTCCAATCCATACAATATATCCTTGTATATCTTTCATATTATGCTTATTGGATTCTTGGGGAAGAAATCATAATAATGATGAACTCAAATTCTCAGTAAGGGAAAATTTGATCGGAATAAATAATTAATAAATTAGAATAGAAAATATGGAAAGGTAAATAAATGGAAAACAATCCATTAAAATAATAAGATAAGATAAAATAAATATCGTATGGTTTGAAAATAAAACACCATACATTTAATAAATGAAGTGAAAATGAGATGTATCCATAGATATGTCGATACAAAATCTAATGGATGAAGAATAACTGGAACTAATATGAATAAATGCTTAATTATTAGATTTCATCTCTTCAAGGTACATGGAAATAGTACACTCATAATAAATTTTAAACATAGTAATTTCCCCAACTAATTTATCCTATGTTATAACTAATGCATGAAGGGTAATTCATTCACCAGTCCCAACCCACAGGGATTTCCCTAAATGGTCCCCATCCCATGTATTGCATGTACAAAGAATTCATCATATATCAAATAAATAATATTCCTTTATCAAATATCATTATTGAATAAGTTATATATATTTATCAATATTTCCTTAAATAATCAAATAAATGTCAAAGTATAAAGTATGTGTAAAATGGTATACGATTAAGAAAATTATAATATCCACGATAAATGAAATGGATTATTTAGGGGAAATATAATATTAAATCTTCATAGGAGAATGAATATTTCATGGGGAATAACAAATATATCAAGGAATTGAATGTAAATACTATATTAGGAAAAATAAGTCATAAACCATCCAGATGAAGTATTAGGATGGTATCAATAAAAGAAATCAAAAGTTGAGTAAAATAGATGGTTATTTTAGTTGATTAAATATAAATATTATCATTTAAAATTATTCTTGAATAATTTATCCTTCAATTTTGAAAACCCTTTTGAAAATATTTTTCATTGAATTTTTTAAAAAATAAATACAAATGAAAATAATCCTTTTAAAATTTGGAAGGTGGCTTCAATTAAATGAAGGTGGAAATATCTATACATTCCATATTATGTAAAAAATAATATTACATTTATATGAAAAAAGATATAAAAATCATTCTTTGGAAAGAGAAAAAAAATTCATTACAAGAGATTGGAAAAAAAGGGTAAATTTGTCTTTTACAAATCATTTTAAAATTAGTTTTTATTATTTATTTAAACATGTATTTTAGTTAATAATAGGTTCTCCGACTAAACAGAGAGATAATGTCAGGTTTTCATAAAAAAATTTCTAAAACACACGTGTACCAAAGAGTGTAATAATGGTAGAAATACTTGAAAATGGTCATGAATATCCAGATAATAATGAAAGGTAATATTGAAAAAATGGTCAAATAATGTCATCCAATTTAAATTCCATTGAAATATCATAGGATTAGTCTTGACGAAAATAATCTTTAAGAATTCCAAAGTGTCCCACACCAATTTGAAACATTTTTTAACAACAAACCTCATGAAATAATAATATTAAATGAAATTATTAAATACTATAAAGGAAAATGAGTTCAAGATATAATATATAAAAATTTGTAGTAGGTACCCCACACAAATTATGTAAGTAGTGAACATGACATTTATCTCATGAATGTAAAAGTGAGATGAAAGTCTGTTAATGATGTTGTAACAAATGGATTCGAGAAACCAAATGTAATAATCCTTAAAATAAGACCTTTAAGTACCATGGAGATAATATTATTCATGATAATATATGTCAATATTGATGTAATTACACCATATATATGAAATTATGTTTACAATAATTACGTATGCCTCACACAATGAAAATGAAACAATAATCCCTTACCTTCTGTTTACTTTCACATGAATGTCCTTTAAATTAATTTATATAAACTTCTTTTAACATTATACATGATTCAGAACCAATTTCATTTTTATAATTACTTTTATTTCATTTATTACGATGTCATTTACAACCAATTAAAAAATTAATATTACATCGAGTGTTTTTTTTACCAAATTCAGTTTATGTGTCAAAACAACTATTGTAGGTCAACTATGGTCATAAGGTTCATTATATAACATCTCTAGAATAATATCTATCACATAATTTTCCTATTATTTCTGAAATTATATTTTTAATATCAATCATTAAATATGTTTATGAAAATGAGAATATGATACAATCATAGAGACAGTAGGTTGTATGTATCCACGAGTAACAATCCCATTTTTAAATGTACAGTATGGAAAGAAGGTAAGTAACTTGAGTATTTATCGATTGACCATTATATTGTAAATATAATATTACATAATCATATATAGATATATATAGAATTATTTGGTATAAATGGAATCACATCAGGTTAATGAGGCTGTAGTCCACAAGTCCACGAGCGATGTTATCTCTTCTAAAGATCGTGAAAGTGTAATTAAGAAAATCATATATATATATATATATATCCAGAAAGGTAATTATTTTATGATTTTTTTATTGATGTTATTTATGTCACTTATGATTGATTAAAATTATCCTTTATACATTCCTTGTTTAGTATAAACGAATCACAATGCTTTGCGGGGGTGTTAGTCCACACATCTTTATACGATGTTATCGTATTAACGTAAAGTGGAACTTATTAAAGGTGGGAGTAATAAAAGGATTAAATAAGTACAAAGAATCAAATAAATATCAATATATATATATATATATATATATAATTTCTATAATATTATACACTATGAGAGCTGGTAATGGAAGAATGAACAATCATCGTTTCATGAGAAAGTTGTTTGTCGTCCGTAAAAACATTATGTTTATTACCCATTAGACGGTGGTTAGTGTATGTGTAGGTCCAAATATCCACATAACTACATCCTTGTATAATGAGGATATAATTTATGTTATAAAAGAAGATAATAAAGAGATATTAGGTGTTTTATAATGGAAATGAAAACTGGATATATTGTGAAGAAACATTACGATTTAATCGGGTAACATTGTTTGGTTTAAAACAATGGAATCCATAGAAGGTATTCTGAACAAATGGGGGATTTGAGGTAAATGGTGGGGAATTTGGAAGAAAATTTGGGAGATCTCTTAATATATTTTGACATTTGAGAGGCGTGATGAATGGGTAGAGGATGTGTCCTTTTCCAGGGAAAGAAAACGACTCACCTGGTATTCTTGGAAGGGTGTTTGGTGTTGGACATGTTCTTACCTAATAAAAGTCATAACAGACCACCAAAAATTATTAATGTAAGTATAATAGGAGATTTATGGATCAAAAATGGGTTTTGGACTAGTGTAATGGTGGTTTGGTCCCCTAATCATCGGATTTTATCCCATTTAAAGCCTAACTACACCTCAATCACTGTAATTAATTTTAATCACATTCACTAGTAATTGTTTTCAAAATTTAATTTGATGTAATTTTAACACAAATATTATATTTATTTTTGTGGTTAATGATTGATTTTTAAAATTTATATCACCAAAGTGACAAAATTATGATTAATGATAATCTCACAGATTGATGGATTAACTGGTTTTAGTAGAGAAGTGATGAAAATATTATTATGTTTTTACATTGAATTTAAAAAGGTAAATTGAATATAATGAAATAAATTGTATTAATAGATGTATTTATTGACCCAATATGAATTTAAGGCAAATTTATATTATAATTCAACATTAATAATTATGTATATGAAAAGATTGTTTATAACTAAAACACATTATTTTTCACTATTCTCTAGAAAATAAAGTTTCTCATAAAAATCCAAAAAATTGTATTGAAGATAATTTTGATATTATGTATAAAAAATTAATGTTTATTTTTTAAAATTAAATACATAAAAGAGTCAAAATTATGATTAAAAATAGGTTCCCCAATAAAAGGTGATAAAAGTCTTTCATAAAAATGTTGGGTTTATTGTGAAATATTAGGTTTGCTCTTATCTCATGATTACCAAATCTATTGGATGAATAAAAAATTTAATTGATTGATTATGAATCATATTTTTAAATTAATATAACTGACTAATGTTTATTAATTTAGTCTTTTAGGGTAAAATATATTTGTGAACATAAAAAACTGTTTTCTATAAAAATATTCTTTGTATATTCAATTAGTTCTTATATTCATTTATAATTAATTTTTAACCAATGACTTAATAATATATTATTATAAACTATATATTTTCATAATTCAGGTATTAATATTCATAATGGATAGTTTATATCTTATTATATTAATGTTTTAATTATAGATTGTTTCTCAGTAAGACTTGTTATTGCGTATATCACAAGCCATCGAAGAAAGCCAATTTTACATGTAGTATATACTATAGAGGAAGGTCATTTTTTCATATGGTGTATGATATCTTATTGATTCATGCATTTCATGGTAAATTTTTGTTTTATTCAATGAACTATATAGAATCTATTTTAAATTGTAAATATATTATAACATATCGGGGTATTATATTTCCTTATGTAATTGTTGTCGTGTGTCAAACATGCAATCAAATAAAAGGTTCTTACATTAGTTTTTTTTGGTGAATCGTAGTTTAAATAAAATCCAAAGATATTTTATAGAGAACCGATAATGTTGTTCTTCCATAACCAAAATCCAAATAGAATCCTTTAATGATTTTGAAAAAAAATCAGGTGAAAAATCAAAAATAAATTTAGAGAGAGGTAAAATATTCATTGTGGAATGTATGGTCTACACTCTAGATTAAAAATTTCAAATTATTCTTTTTATAGAATAGACTATATGTTGTCTCCTATTTAACAAATTTGGATGAAATTTTACTTCAAAATTAGTTTTTAAATATTTTTTAAATGTTCACAAAAATAAAATTATCAAAAATCACCGTCAATATATTTCAAATCTAAATTTTTATTATGTAATTAGTTCTCAATAAAAGTTAATTAATCATAATATTATACAACCATTGATCTCTTATTATAAACTCTATAAGCCTTACTATCAATTGAATAAATTAAAATAATATCTTTATTTGATTTAGCATGAAATTTATCTACTTAATGATAAGAATTTATGATAAATCATTACAACCAAAACAATAAAATGTCCAATATTATTTTTCATTAAATTCATTATTTAATAATAGTTTTTAATAAGTATAGATCTATTAAAAATTATATTATATATATATTAAAATAAATAATTACTAATTCATATTATATTTATTGATGTAAGTTAAATTCATTTATTAGTGATATAGGCATTTATATAATAGTTTTATTTGTAATTTCTACTAATCAAATATTCTACACTGCTCAAGTTGTAATATTTTTGATAATATTAATTCTATCACATAATTTATCAAAATCATGAATTTAGAATTATCCATTCCTTTGAATTTTAAGATAAATTATTATATAAAATTTTTAATTTTGAACTAATTTATATAAAACCAAAAACATTACTAAAAATTCATTTTTACTAGATATGATATATATTAATGAAAAATCTACTGAAATCAAACATAAATAAAAATTAATGTTCATTATTGGCTATAAATGTTGTTTTAATAATTCCAAATATATATCTATAAAAATGTTCAAGGTTTATATCATTTTTACTTATCTAGTATATCTATGTATGTGTTTTCATTATATCTATTTTTTAAAAACAATAATAAAGTGATTTTTTTCAATTTGTGATCAAGAAGAAATGGTATTTTTTGGTGTTTTTACAACTTTTATAGAAATAGAAAAGTAATATGCCCAATAAAATAATTTTTTGAAACATAATCATTCTATAAATAACTATGGTCAATAATATTATGACATATTTTCTCAGAATAATTAATCAAATAAATATTATCATATTTTTAACATTTAATAACATGTTAAACATTTTTATTAGTTTCCCTTTATTATTTTTAAATTATAAAAACATGAAATCTTATCATAGTGGTGAATTAAAAATTATATTATTTCTCCGTAATATGATATATGAATCATTAGAAACAAATACTAAATTGAAAAAATAGGGTTTTCTAAATCATTCGTCTATTCCATTTGTGTTTTCCTTGATTATAATAGTTAATCCATCACAACTATTGTAAGATAATTAGTTTTGACGTTCTCTGTTCATGATTTTGGGAAAAACATATACATTTATAAAGTTTTTTTAATCAGACTTCTAAGGTATTTTTCTTGAAAATTCATTTATAAAATAGTTTTATACACACATTAATTTGCGTCCAATGGTATTTTTAATGAATTCTATAATACAAAAATCATGTTAAAATATTTATACTCGGGTAATATTACTAAAAATTAAATAGTAATAAATTATTTTTAACATCGTAATGGTATTGGAAATCATTATAAATATTAACAGACATAATCTCATTTCATTCTATGTATAAAACATGTCATAGTTGATATGTTCCTCTCAAAAAATTTTACAAAAAATTATCGTGTGCAATTTAGGTAACTATCTACCCTAAGACAGTATTTTTTTAATTACATTATTAAAAGTCTTCATTTTATCAATTTTTCTTTTTTTACATGGAAAAAACTATGTAATTCATAAATTTAAATAACAATTTAATTATTAAGTTTCTCATTCTGTTTTTTGGTAATTTCAATAGCATGTTAAAATTTTCATTAAAGACTTATATTTTTTATTTAGGATTATCATTTTCATAAATAATATTTTTTTATTGACTAATATTTTTATTTTTTATTTTTAATTATTTATAAAAAATTATAATTTTTAGAATACATCATTATTATTTTTTATTTTTTATTCAGTTAATAAACAAACAATTTTTAAAAATTATGATCATATTTTTAGATAAATACCAATTCCCTTTGAACCACATTTATTTAATCCATTATACATATATTTTTTGAAATAGATTGAAATGAAGATTCTCAACATTAATCTAATTCCCTGATGATGCTCCATCTAATAAAAATTACTATTTGATCTTTCTATTTTATATATTTTTTATTTTTCTTATGTTTCAATTTTGGGATTTCTATTTTGATATAGATATTACATCTATGTTCATAAAATGTTACTTATAAAACATCACTATATGTATTTCAAATACCTTAAATTATTTTATTTCCAAAATAATTCTAATAAAAAAATTTGGATATAATTTTAAAGCCATTAATTATATTTCAAAATTTGTAGGAAAATTTTATAGGATGTGATATTTCATTTTCACTTCCTTGTTTTTAGATTTCTAAGAGTGAGATGAAATATTTTATATGTGGTTTAATTAAAAAAATAATATTTTTCACGGATACTTTATCCACCATGTTATTTTCTTCATGTTCATATTATAGTACTAATAATTCATTTTCATGCAACGTGTACTCTTTGAAATTAATAATTTCATCTATGGGAACAGTCAATGAATTCTATTTTTCATTAGCGATCCTTTTATGCTTTCAACAATAACTGTATTGTTTTGGGATTATATATGTGTGATCATTACATTAATAATACTATTAAATCGATGAAATATATAGTGTATCGATTTTCCTCCTTGAATTTTGTTATCTTTGAATTCTTCTTAAAACATTTAAATCCTTGATATTTTCATCCTTTATGCTCCTTAGCATGTCACCTATGGAATAATCAATTTTCTGTTTCTAGTTTCCATATAGAAAGATGAATAAAAAATTACATATCAGAAAGTATTGAATATTCATTATTTTATGATTTAATACATTAATTTTAGATTCATTAATCATAAATGAATCTGGGTCATAATAATGATGATTTAAGTGGGGTTTCCATTATATATTAGTTTTTAAGGCATAGATGTTTTGATGTAAGATTTCATTTGATCATGTTGATATCCATGATCATTTCCTACAAAATATACATTCCAATTAGGAATTTATAAATTATTTTAATTTAAACTCTAAATATTGAATATATCTTCGTAATACGTCTAATTATTAGATAAATAATATCACGAGATAACTAAAAACTATAAAATTCCATTCTCATATAAAATGTTTTAGTATACTGGGAGATATCAAGAATGTTTAGTGGGGGAATAAATTATTTAATATTTATCCGAATACTAAAAACAGCTTTCAATATAAAATTATGATATTTTAAGTGTAATAAATGTATTTTAGTGTAGGTTTAGGAGAAATAAAATAGACGAGAAAGGAAAAAATTTACAGTAGTTTCGATCTATGTGTAACGACATATATGATTAACTTCCTTCTAGTCCTTGTGATAAATAACCTCCTTAATAAATAATATTTTTATGAGAAAAAACCCTATTAAATGTTTATATACAATGTTGGGAAGAATTTTATTGATGTAAAAAATATTAATAAAGGAAACACATCGAAGAATCATCGTGGATAAAACTAATGGAGAATGAGAGAATCAGAATAACTAAATTCATTACATTACAAGGGGAGGGAATTGTAACTCAGTTTAATAATAAACATCTAATATTAAACTCTATTAGAAGCATTATAAATCTCAAATATATTTAATTATTTCTAGGTATATAGATTTTATACTCTTTATCAAATCATTCATAAACAAGCTCAGATAGTATATGAAATACTCTAGTGAGTGGGGAGAAGACACAATAACATATAAACCAACTTCACCATGTATACTTCAATATAAAATACGAAAAATTATTTTTAGAATATAGACTAAAATCAAAAGATAAAACATGGGATTCTGTGATTAGGTAATTATAGTCACCGAAATTGTATTAGAAAAAAAATTGGTATCAACCAGTGTTATGGATAAAAAATTATTTTTTCAACACATTGTAAATACATTAACCATACAAATTAAGACTAGGACCCAATAGAGTTGCATTGGAACACACCCAAAAACTTGATTTATATCAGGAAGTATAATAATTTTATATAGTAGTAGGGAGATTACATTACCTATTAAAAGAAGTCATTTATACAGACAAGGGAGGAACCAATAATCAAGAATTACCTCACCTAGATGAAGAATCTAATTATACTACCTTTTGTTGTCGTTGGTTCTACAAAAAAACATGTACCATTCACAATAATTGTATTATGGATAAATACAATTTTAAAAAATCATTAATTTGAAAAAAAATAAACATCTATAAATAAAATTAATATTGTATACATGATTATGAAAAAAAATGATAAAAATAAAAACTATGTAAATCAAAAAACCATACCAAAGGAGATTATAATATTGATGCACTAGGAACATAAATAATTAAATTGTGTGAAGTATCACTTCATAATAATAGAAAAGTATGATAGTTTTAGATATTGTAGAAAAATATCAGTTAAAAATTTAGTAATTATAGTATCATTCTGCAATTGATAATCTAGTTCTCTCAAAAAAAATTTAAACATCATCCTCTAATGGTTTAATTATGAGGGTTTCTTAATTACTAATTGATAATATGATCTACCAGGGATTCAAGGTTTTTAAATTTATATTAGTGATTCAATAAAATTTCATAAAACCATAGAAGGTGTTGAAACCTATGTTGAGAAAAATAAAAAATGTGAACATTCTGTATATATATATATATATATAATATTTCATGGTGTAATGTACACCTCATAATGTAATGTATGTTTTTTATGTTTTTTCCTATTGTATAATCAACAAAAAGTACAATTATATAATCAAAATCATTATATTAATTATAAGAATGAATAATACGTTTATACGGTTGATTTATAATGTTTTTATTTTTCATTAAAAAACATTGAGTCTATATATTTATATTAATAAAAAGTTGATTTAAAATATAAATTAGTAAATAAAATCATCGTAAGAGTAATGTGAATACTTCAAAAAAATTTGTAAATTAACTTAAAAATTATTTTACCAACATCATAAGACAATAAGGACATATAATATGATTTTATTTTAAAACCATATATCTTTAAATAAAAACTAAATGTATTTTTAAAAATTTGACGATATATTATATTTCTTATAAAAAGTCAACATAATTTCTGAAAATATTAAAAAAATAATATATGATAAATTAAATTGTTGAATGTATCATTTTATAATTCATTTCATATATAGAAATGAAAATTTAAATTTATATGACTTTCATCTTATTTCATACGGAATGTTACATTTCTAAAAACCGATCTTCCAAAATCAGAACCATATTTAATAAAAAAACTAAAATTTAATGAAAAGTAAAATATTAAAATATTTAAAATAACTAATGATTCAATTATGATTGAAATTGGAATCTAAATTTCTGAAGAGAAAAAATAATTCATAAATCAAAAAAAATAAAAAACTATATTATTTAAATTATTGATTTCTAAGATATATATATATTTTTTTAAATTCCGATTTATGTTAATTTTTTATACTAAGAAAAAAGTAAAAGAAGTAAGAGAAGAAACTCAAATACACTAACTAAACTATAACAATGTTCTTATTTATCAATCTTCATATCTAAAATACTAAATATTCAAACTTGATCCTTAGTATTAGGAAAGGGATATTTTTTGGAACATATATTCATGTAAAAAGGATGAATTTTTAGTTTAGTACTAAATTTGTGTTTTATATATGTTTTTGAGTACTTCCTCTATGACAAACGATACATGGTTTTCATAAAATCCATAGGAACACAACATATAAATTCACTTTAAATTTATTATTAAACAACCTTATTTTTTGTTATTTTAATTTTTAGTGTGGTTTGGAAGATATTATTATTTTTTTATAACTCTTACCCTATTAGGTGGTCTATGAAAGGATACTACCTAGTTTGGTAAAAATGTAAGGATTGTTTTGTAGGGGGTTTTGTATATGCCTAGTATTTATATATAATTATTGGGAAACTATATATATAGAATCAAAATGTGATATTTTCAAATCATTATATAGATTCATTATTTGTTCTACATGGGAGGTTTACTATTTGGTTTAAATAGTGAATGTGTAAGTGAAATACCAGGGGATAACAATTCTATATTAATTAACTGGAACACATATTGTGCATAGTTGGTAAAAAATGAGACAACAATATACTAGTGGTCTATTGTTTTCCAGTTTGTTTTTTCATTGTTTTAAGAAGGTTTATTAAAATATTCTAGGAATTTGTACAAGACTTTTCATCTTATGTAGTACTATACACATAGCTGGTGAATGTTTTAGTAAACCCTGTGGGATAAATTTATAGTATTGCCTGTTTTATTAAAATATCAAATATTTCAACTGACCCTATAAATTTTTAAAGCGTAAGTAATTCATGTTTCTCCTCCTTCATTTTTTTATTCAGAGGTGAATGTTTCTGGGTCTATCTATTCCCCCTTAATATATTCCAAGGCACAATTACATGGATTCAAGAATATTATCATGCTTTTTCTATTCCTTTAATCGTTATTTATTCTTTCCATAATGGTACCTTATATTTTATTATACTATTAACCATCAGCACATTTATTACTTTAATTAGGTTTTTATATAGTTCAAAATATTGGTTTTGGGTTGGATATGGTTGTGGAGGATTTATTGATGATTATTAATTCATTATCCACATTTGGATACTTTTGTCAATTCTAATTCAACATGAATAAGGTAAGCCTTTAGTTGAACAAATATTATAATATATTACAAGAAATAACTATATTATAAATTATATTGTTATCCTAAATTACACTTATAAATATTAAAAATGATGGGTTTGAGTGTTTCTCAAACAATTTCATCACATAGAATGGGGTATTCACATATAAATGGTTCATTAAAATTTTTAGAGGATCCATGAAAAAACTAACGTGTTTTGAAAGTTCTTTTTACATTGAAATCATTTCTAAAAGTGGTTATTTTTGTTATAAGAATTAGTTATATAAATAAAATATTATTTTCTATCATATTTATTAGTTTTTAGGATAGTGAGACCAAGTGGCCTGTTGAAATTATTTTAAGAATAAAATTATTGAAAATTTATGCTATCCAAAAGAAATTAAAAATATGATATGATAATATTATTTCATGGAATACCATTAATTGGTCATTCAAATAATATTAAATGGATTTAAATCTATTGATATTTATTAAAATAATTTGTCAAAACATTTGACTAATTTCTCTTATAAACAATCTATACCTATCAACTTAGCCTATGAAAATTGTCATTATGGTCCCAGATTTTAAACCCTTTGATAAAATATTATATTATGATATCTTTATGAAATTATGATCCAGTAATGTGAAAGGGTTTTTTTCTTTAGAGGGGTTTAGAGGTGGGTGGTACATTATTTGTAATATAATTAAGGTTAATTATCAGCTAGATTGTTGTTTAGTAACTTTAAATGATTAATGTATAATGGGAACCATGAGAAGCTAATAGATGTAATTGATTAATTATCTTCAAGGATTATATTATCATGTTTTCTAGTTCCTTTTAATATTTGAAGCATCTTATGATTTGGAGCTGATGTGCCATCAAAACTCCTCAAGGGGAACACAAGATGTTATATATTAGAACTTTATAATGTAATATAACCTCATAAGTGGATGAACAAAGGTTTTACAATAAGTTAATTTATTTTTAGATTTGTTCTATAAACTTGAGGGATACATAAATATCTCCCATTAACTCTTTCTATAGAAAATAATTATAAAAATGACACTGATGGATTTTCCCGGTTCACCGACACTATGATGTGTCTTAAAATCATGAAAAAATTATATTGTGGACTAATAAAAAGGAAATATAAAATATCATTTCATCAATCTATACAATTCTGAAGTTGCCCCACTAACCCTCATGGTTTATAAAAATGAACTATTAGGAATCTCACTTCCCTCTTAGAGTTGGGGACTCATTAATCTTTCTTATGTTATCATTTTCTTCAGAAAAAGTTGATAGAAATATACACTCTTCGTGATGTATCTATTAACATCATTTTGAGTAACACCCCAATAGAAAGAGAAGATCTTAAACACCACTCTAAATGTATTTTTATTTTTATATTAGTCCTAAAATAACCTTTTTTACATGCCAACCATATCTATAATTTCTCTTTGTTGTACCCTTTTTTATATGTATCTTATTTATCCCAAAATCATATCCCTATTAAAACACTCAAAAATGATTATTCTCTCAAATAAATTTATTTAAAAATATCTAAATCCATATAAAATGATTATAAAACTTCCAATAAATATATGATTTTAACTATTATAAATATACTCATTATCAAAATAGGGGTTTTCTATATTTTTTAAATTGATCACCAAAATATCTTTCAATACACTGTGCTGAGAAATTTTTATTTGTTTTGAGCTCAAAACATAGAAAAACATGCATATATTATTCGTCTATAATGTATTAATTTGTGGAATATTTATACTATATGAGTTCTAATATGGTTTCTTCTACATGTGTGGTTGATTTCCACTTGTATCATAGATATATTACCATGATATTACACCTAGTGCAATGAAAGGGTATATTTTTTAGGCCATTTTAAACATACTACAGCTAAAAACATTCCCAAAGGAAACATTTCCATTTTATAGGAGTGAAATCATTGATATAAACTACCGCTATTTTATGAGTGGTAAAAAATATATTTGTAAACATCTTCAACACAAACATGATGAATTCATCGTCATGTGGTCTATACCATGGTGAAGACCAACTTCACAAATTTGATTAGAGATATAAAATAATCCATTATTTAAAAAACATCATCCCAGAAAATTTCCCCAATTCGGTTTGTTATCAAATTGATCCTAAAAAATGTAAAATAGGGTATTTTTTATTACATTCTCCACCATTGGGTTTGTTTCTAACTCCCAAATAGAAAATATCAAAAAAAACACGGGGAATGAAAAAAATTATAAACATTCAAAATCAAAATTAATGTATCACTAAATAAATAATCCCCAAATATAATCCAACACGAGCCATGCTAATTTTGAGAGATAATATTTGAAAAACAATATTCTCATGAGGACATACCTTGACTCCAAGATCATCAAACAATCAATTTGAAATATTTTTTTCTCATGATTAATAATTATTAATTCCCCCTTAAAATCATATTTTCAATACCTTATGATTTCTATATACTTTTTTAAGAACCCAAATAGACTTTATCTCTGAATGGTTGTATCAATGGTATAGAAATAAAACAATGATATGTGATATAATGGCATAACATACTACTGAAAGAAATTTCCATATAGAATTTGGGGTATCATTATGGTCCATCTATGTATATAGATTTGGTTAGACTCCAAGAACCAACTGATGTATATAAAATTTAATTTTATATAGTATATTTTTATAATATCAACCACATTATCTTTATTTTACAGGTATTCCAATTACACTAAATATTTCTCAAAATTATTCTTTATGAAACAATAAATTATATCAATGTTCTTTTTCCTTAAATTATAATGTAATATTTAATATGGTCTATTACACTATATATTTCACATATATAAATAATAGGGAAACCATCATCAATTATAACATCTTGTAGATATTGTTTCATCTAAATTAATTAAGTACACACTTTTGTTTCATCAATAAACTCATCCTTTGTTTTAATAAATGTTATATAGTCCCACTTCTTTCTCGATACGAAAATAAAATAATTCCCAACATAAAATACACCACCATACATTTGTTTTTTTCATCAATAAAACTGACCGAATATAAATTATAATATCCCAAAACCACATTTATTATTTTAAATATTAAATCATCCAATAATAAAGCATTTAATTTATAGATTAATTTTTTTCACTATAATCATGTCACCTTATTTTGGATAACTTTTACATAATGAGGTTAGAAATGTGGGAAAAAAATATTCTGTTGATTTGTATTTATCTAGACTAATACTTCATGAATTGGTCTGTTAAGTGTTTGATGAATATCAATTTCATATATATGCTTTAAATTTTTTCCAATTCATAGAAAAATATTTCAACGATCTTGAATCATCATTTTCTAATTTGATCATCACCTCTTTATAATATTTAATTTGAGGGTTGATGATCCAATTAATTCAATGAATCCTTGTTGGATAAGATAAATATAAATTCACAAATATGATACAACTATAATTCTAACACCATAAAAACTGCTATTTTTCATTGGGTGTTATATGGGCC
This sequence comes from Viscum album, assembly GCA_963277665.1. Lineage (NCBI taxonomy): Eukaryota > Viridiplantae > Streptophyta > Magnoliopsida > Santalales > Viscaceae > Viscum > Viscum album. Next base: position 650,707,031 of record OY728159.1, on the reverse strand, counting down.
TCCAAATATAATATCATCGACATATACAAGCACCATCATCCCCTTCACTTATTCATTCACGATATAAAGGTAGTGATCTAGCACTCCACTTTGAAATATATGATTCTTGATATATTTGTTGAACCTGGAGTACCATACTCTGGGTTCATACATTAGTTCATACAATGAATTTATTAAAAATATAAATTATTTTCTTCTGTAAAAATGATAAATTCAATTTGTTTATTTATATAATGATAAGAATCCATTACGTAATTGTGATTTGACATGTTACCCATTGAATCTATCCTTTAAAAACATTAAAAAAGTATTATTTAATTTTTTATAATATTACACCAATGTGAATGTTTAATCAACATAAATCCAATGAATTTTTGAATATATATCTTCCCACAAGTCATTTCTTTTTATTGTAAATTTTCCATCTTCATTCAATTTATTTTGGAAAGCCCATTTTTTCAGAATGATTCTATTGTATTGTTTCCCTAAAATAAATTCTTATATATTATTCCTTTCATATTTGGTTAATTATCATATGCATGGATTTAAATAAATATTCATCCTTAGTGGATTCTTTTAAATATTTTATTTCCACAATAGAAAATAGATAAAATCACCGATGATCCATCACTATTCTTGTTTGAATGGGGGACGATTATCCCCAAAAATGTTTTATTCAATGATTTAATTCATACATCATTGTCTACATTTACATAATTTTCTAGATATATATTATTTATAATTAGTGATTTTACTAGTTTTTATATAATCCATGTAACACACCCTCAACTATAACTTCTCCATAATTTTCAACTTAAGATCTAAATATGTTTTTTGGAGAAACAAGTTCAAAATATTTTAACTCAATTATTTTTTCATTTTTATATACTAATTTTAAAATATATGAAATTCGAATTTTAAATAACATTTCCATGACTTATATTGAAGCACTATTATACTGTATTATTTAATGA